>CM029546.1:35772979-36337610 GCA_017141385.1 Sogatella furcifera
ATTCTTCCAATCATTGGTCTCACAATCTTCCAATCCAATCCATCATAGCCACAGCCCAGTCTTGGGATTCCAAGCTGCTTCACTCCCAGGAATTGAAGGTGAGTTCGTAGATGCATCAGACTTTGCCACAAAGCCTGATATGTTGACTCGTGCTGGGGTTGGTCTTTTGTCACCAAATAGAACAGATGTTGGTTCTGATCCTGAAGATGAAGTGCTTTCCCCACAGCTGGATTCTGGAAATTCAAGTCATCCAATCTTCCAAACTTTGTCCTGAATACTGTAGCAATTCCTCTTGAAGCTCCCACATTCCTAGCAATGCAATGTGCCAAGGCATAGCTCTTTGGTAGGGTGAATAAGTCCTGGTGACTGATGGCAACATTTCCTTCTTCCAGTGACATCCCTAGGTTGGCCATGAATCTTTCAAAATCAGAGATGGCAGGATGAAGAGCCTTCACCTCTTGAACTCCCCTTGCAGCATTGTCTCCATGATAAGGCGCCAGTCGGTTGAAATGAACAATGCGTGGAGTACCTCTTAGTTTCCTGATCCTGTAGACCACATCGTTGATCCTTGTGACCACCTCATAAGGTCCATCCCAGGAGGTTTGCAACTTAGGAGAGTATCCACGACATCGTTGAGGATTGTACAACCATACCATGTCACCAGCCTGGTATCCTCCATGGTTGGCCTTGATGTCATAGCGCTGCTTCATTGTTGATGTCCGGATACCACCTTTGATAGGTATTTTCCCATAGTCCTGTTCATTTGCTCAACCATTCCATCTGATTGGGGGTGCAGTGGTACTGTCCTAGTCTTGTTGATTCCCAATACTTCACACATCTGAGAAAATACAGCAGATTCAAAGTTTCTTCCTTGGTCTGAATGTAACTCCAATGGTATGCCAAAACAACTAAAGAACTCCTTCACCAATACATCAGCTACAGTAACTGCCTCTTGATTTGGCAAGGCATAGGCTTCTACCCATTTGCTGAAGTAATCTATAGCAACCAGTATGTATTTATTCCCACCATCAGTAATTGGGAATGGTCCAGCTATGTCAATGGCTATGCGTTCAAATGGAGCACCTACATTGTATTTCTGCATAGGGGCTCTCTTTCTAGGCATAGGGCCATTGGCAGATGCACATACTGCACAATTCCAGCACCAGTTCTTGACATCCTCTTTTGAATTTGGCCAGTAGAACCTCTCTCGTACCTTTTCCAGGGTCTTATGCACTCCAAAATGCCCACCAGAGACTCCATCATGTAGCTGTTTTAATGCTTCAGGAACTCTTTTCCTTGGTACAATGATTTGCAGTCTTTTCTGATCGCCAGCAGCATTCTCCACCACCCTCTTCAAGATTCCCCCATCTTCCACAATAGACTCCCATTGTGCCCAGAGGGTCTTAACATGTGGTGATAACAGTGCTACTTCCTGCCAGCTAGGTTTTCCTTGAGTAGAATGCTTCCAAGCCCACAGGTGTTTCAAATCAGAATCCTCTTCCTGGTCCTTCAGCATTTCATCTCCTCCCCAGTAGTCTGTAGCTACAGTTATCCTGTTAGCAACTGCTTCCTTCCCTTCCTGGCGTGAGCAGTGATTGCAGTCCTGGTCACAGGGTCTTCTGGAGAGAGCATCAGCATTCTGATGACTTTTTCCAGCTTGGTGGATGGATTTGAAGTCATATTCTTGCAGGTGTTGAATCCATCTGGCAACTTGTCCCTGTGGAGATTTGAATTGTAGAAGCCATGTCAGGGATGCATGATCAGTTCATAACAGGAAGTGACGCCCATACAGGTACTTATGGAAGTGGCTGATTGACTTCATTACCGCCAACAGTTCTCTCCTTGTGACACAGTAGTTGCGCTCAGGTTTTGACAGGACTTTGCTAAAGTATCCAATAACCTTCTCCTCTCCATCTTGTTCCTGTGAGAGTACTCCACCAATAGCTGTGTTGCTGGCATCAGTATCCAGGATGAACTTGCCTTCTGATTTGGGATAAACCAGAATAGGTGCTTGGCTGAGCACCTCCTTCAGTGTGTCAAATGCCTGCTGACAGTCTTTATCCCAGATGAAGGTGCGCCTCTCCTCTGTCAAATTTGTTAGTGGCTTGGCTATCTGAGAGAAACCCATCACAAATCGCCAATAATATGCACAAAGGCCAAGAAAACTTTGTACTTCTGATTTGTCCTTAGGCACAGGCCAGTTTGTAATAGCTAATACTTTCTCAGGATCCATGGACACTCCCTTGTCAGAAACCTCATGTCCCAGGTAATTCACTTGTCTTTTGAACAGGTTGCACTTCTTAGGATTCAGTTTCAAGTTTGCCTGCCTCAGCCTCTGAAATACCTCCTTCAGGTTCTTCATGTGATTTTGGAAAGACTTGCCCAAAACAATAATGTCATCCAGGTAAACCAAACATGTTTCCCATGAGAGTCCCCTCAACACACTTTCCATTAGTCTCTCAAAAGTGGCTGGAGCATTACATAAACCTAAAGGCATCACAGTAAACTGCCAGAGTCCTTCCCCAATTGAAAATGCTGTCTTCTCCTTTGCTTTGTCTTCCAGTCCAACTTGCCAGTATCCACTTTTCAAATCCAGAGTTGAAAACAACTTGCAACCTTCCAGGCTATCCAGTGTGTCATCAATACGGGGTAGAGGGTAACTGTCCTTCTTGGTGACATCATTCAGAAGACGGTAGTCCACGCAAAACTGAAGTGTGCCATCCTTCTTCTTCACAAGCACCACTGGTGATGTCCAAGGGCTATTTGATGATTCAATGATTCCTTCACTCTCCATCTCCTTGATGATTTTTCTGGCTTCTTCTCATTTAGCAAATGGAAGTCTTTGGGGGTTCTGGCAAATAGGTTTGGCATCTCCTGTGTCTATTGTGTGTTGGACAATGTTGGTCCTTCCTTTTGTTCCTTCTCCAATGTCAAAGATATCCTGGTAGGAGGTTATTAAATCCTTCACATCCTTTTTCTGGTCCTGGTTCAAGTCCTGACAAGATTCCTCTACAAAGTTCTGTAGTTTCTCAGGTAGTTTCTTCTTCTTTGACTGTGTTGATTGTACTTGATGGACCACTGCTGTTACAGGTGAACAATGTCCCAGCACACTGCCCCTTTTCAAAGTGACTCCATAGCTATTCATATTCATCAAGCGGACAGGGAACACTGAGCTGGTGAGAAACAAAGTTCTAGCCACTAGAACACCATGTCCAAGCTCCTCTTCAAAAACGACTAGTTCCAATATTGCATTTATTCCTTCAGTAATGTCTTTTGTTGTCAAAAAGTTGTAACTTTTTGCCACTAACAATCCTCACCAAGCAAGCTATGTCAGCTTCAAATTCCTGAAGTGACTTGTTTGGCTTCTGGATTCTGTTCCTCAATTCTGAACAGTGTAGTTGATACATGTGTTGGTGGCCAAATCTCATTTCCATGCACTTCAACAGTTCACCAATGTTGCGTCTGTCAGACTTTGGAATTGTCTGGAGTACTGACAGTGCATCTCCCCAAAGTGATAGGCACAAATTATCAGCCTTTGCTTCCGGTGTCCATCCATATCTGTCAGCATACACATCTAACAAGGTACGGTAATCTTCCCATAGAGTCTTTCCATCAAATGTTGGTAGTCCACCATGATAATTTGGCATGGTTTTTTGTGCATGAATTCTTGTATGGACGATAAAACCCACCTTTTTTTATAAGTTAATTGAGCAAGTGAGAAGTAATGTTTTTTTTTTAAATTGAAATACGTTAAAAGTTGCATCTAAAATGTATAGAAAATGCATCTCCAATGCATAAAAAGTTTAGCCGTCGGTCCCGGCCGCCTAAAAAGCTGTCGTTAGGTGATGTCAGAGGCCATGCAACTGATCAGGTGCGACCTGAAAACTCTGCCACCAGACCTTAGTCAGCAAGGTCACAGAGGGTATTATTATTATTATCATTATGTATAAAACTATGCATCTTGACCACTTTTAGATCTTGTAGGAACGTATGCAAGTACTCTGTGGCCTGAAAAACCAATTGTTCTTTGTAACATTCTTGAAACAAGTGCATATATATGATTCTTAAATTTTGTAATTGTTTTATAATATAATTAATCCTCACATATTCCAACGTTCACTGATTTTTTGGGTGGATAACAATCAATTGAGTTTGAAGTTATCAATTTTATAGGCTACATTATTGTTCTCATCAATTATTTAGATACGTTTTACAAAGAGAAGTCAGTTTGTCCCAAGGTTACCCCGCCTTGCTTTTTGTGACTTTGACATGTATTATGTTTTATAATTCGATAACATCTCCATACTTGGTCTTCATGGACATTCCATTAGAAAGCCAAAAAGTGTAGCTATCTTTTGAGCTGGTTATATCTGAGAATTGGCTGATTCGTATCTCACATATTCATTGAAAACTAGGAAACCTGTTCCAAAGTAACCCCAACTGACCGGTATGTGCACTCTGGCGCAATTTTGAATATCATAATGCTAGGCGGTTTTTACGCTGCTGCCAACAGTATATTATACGATATTCATTTGATACGGCTTTCATTTGTGGGCCTACCCCACTATTTACACAGAGTAATATAAAGAATATTAATTCAGCTTATATTAAATTGTAGTAATTTATTACAATCCAGTTTTTTTTCAAATAAAGCCATTTTGCAATCTCCCTCCAAGTCTCCACACGTTTTTCACCAAGCTCTAACCTCTAACCTAAAACTTTGCAGTTTTGAGTTCGACTTAGCAACAATTGCATTGCAATTTTCAAAATGCCGATAAGTTTAAAGTATAATACCGTACTTACTTACCGTACCAAACTGACAAATAATTCAATGGCCAAAATTCCATTCTCAACATGAAATATGCCAGTACCTAATCCAGCACTCAACTGAGGTAAATTATGTTTTTGACTAAAATTTTGTAATATCTTTAAAACTACTAAAGATACTGATTTCGTTTTGGTCTCAATGGATTTTTCGTGATATTTTACATAAGATTTGATCATTTCTACACGTAATTATTGTCACATTCAAATACTTAACCTATCTTGACACACTAAAATGAGTAACTTTGAAGGGCTATAACTTCCTTATTTGATACCCGGCTGCAAGTTTTGATACCAGAAATCGACTCAAAATGAAATTTTGAATCTAAAAATGTATAAATTGTCCCGTGAAATGGGGACTCTAAGTCCAATTAGAGCCCAGGAAAACCTTTCAAAGATGAAGCCAAGCTCTTTTTTTGCTGGTTTATAGGCCTAGGCCTATTTAAAATTTTAGATCTTTTTGGTTGGTTAATGCCTTCTTGAATTTTATATAATTATGTAGTTCAGTTTACAAGTTTCATTCATCATGCCCCAGTCCTCATAAATCTGGTAAGTTTGTCAATAAAGCTACGTATTTTTTCCCAAATTATAGCTTACTTTACTTACTTAGCCTATACTTACTTCCAGTGACTTACTTTCAATTTTACGCCTTGAAATGTTGTAATAAATCTTTGATTTTCCAACAGACACATAATTAGTGTCTGTGAGGGTTGATAAAATTGCAATCACAGGAGCAGGTAATCAAACTTTCTGGAAAGTGATTTCCAGATTGCCTACGAGCAAAGATAATTGGGATGTTTATTCCATGTAGGCCTTCCATTGTAAGTATTGGATTGGTATAGCCTAAGTGACTTCCAATTTGATTACTTTCTGGTTAATTCAAAGTTTTTGAAGATTTTTATTTGGTGTTTTTCATTAGATCTTTATTGTAAACAGTGAAATTTTATCATAATTCAATATTATTTTTAGTGAAAAGTATTTTTGAAAGTGAGAATATTGTAGCCTAATGTAAACTTTCATTCAACATGTAAACATCATCATTCACTCACTCATCAACTCATCATCACCTTTGATTAAAATAACCTACTTGCTATCAAGTCGCAATTGTAAGTTTGTTACAATAATTGTAATTATTGTAATAATTTATTAATTATTAATAAATACTTTCTATATTATAAGATAAATTGGTAATAGCCTTATCAACACTAGTTTGTTGATAACAGCTTCTCAATGCTACTTTGTTACTTGTTAGCTTGCTTTTTTATGGCCCTTGTCAGCATTTCCAAGGTTTCTGGAGCATGAAGTCATCACCTCCTGTGTCTGTGTGGAGACGTACAGTTTTGTTATTGGAATGTGATACTATCAATAGGCTATATCGAATAATACCAACATATTAAACTACTAGATAGGCCTATGTTGTAAAGTCCAGTTATTCTCATTTTAAAGTAAAGGATTTTTACATTCAACTTACATAAGTTTACTTCTCCCATGGCCTATCCAATAAGTAGCCCAGTTGTTAAATCCAGTAGTTTTTTATCACAGCCTATATGTAATTTTTTTCACAGGGGATGAATATCTACATCACAGATGAACATCCAGGAAAAAGGTTCTCTTATAATGCTGGAATTATTGAATCCTGCTTCAATCATGCAAGAAGAAAATTTGGATACTGACCGTCAAGTTCTGATGAAAGGAAGCTATCTTGAATAGGTATGAAACAATTAATAATTTTATACCATCATTTCAAAGTTTATAGACCATGCCTTCTCTGGTCACCAAGTGGTAGAAGCAAAATTAATATTTTGGCAATACATTGAATAAAATTGACCTGGTTTCAAGGAAGATTGTTGTAATTTTAGTGGTTAATTCTTATTTGTGCATATCTTTTTGATATTGGGGTTTTATTATTTTTTTTAAAAATCAACTTATAGGCCTACAATCATACGTAATTGAGTTTTCTACCAATAACTTAACCACTTTATCTACTAATAACTCAACTTATCCTACACTTTACTGAATAGGTAAATTCACTTTGCTCTTATTCAATTTATTTATTGGATGATGAATAAAGATAACGAGTACAATTATTCGTGAAAACGGGTTGCATGGCAATAAATGCCTTTGCGCAAACTAGAGTTCTTTCCCACATTTAACCAGAGGGGAAGGAAACAACTTTGATGCATTCAAATGCTCATTGGGATAACTTTCAATGTTATTCAGTAAATATTGGATGGTGTGACACATAGACCTATTAATTTCTTGAGTGGTGTATACAGATTTTGAGAACTATTGTCCATTCACGATGGCGAGATAAACAAAAGCTCTGCATGTGTGTGTGTGTGTGTGTGCGAATGGAGTGGCTGCGTTTTAGCCACGACATAAACAAGTCACAGCAATGCCAAAATCCCGAATTTTGTTGTCGGGACTGTAACCAAAGCATTGACACAAAAACCTTTACTGTAATTGATAGTTCATTTTAGGTTCATGCAGACGAGAGACAACCGAAACAATCAATTTCCCAATGTGTAACTATAAAAAAGATTACTTGAAGATACTCATTCTGAATTGCCTACAACAAAATTCGGGATTTCGGCATTGCTGTGACTTGTTTATGTCGTGGCTAAAACGAAGCCACTCCAGTCGCACACACGCACATGCAGAGCTTTTGTTTATCTCGTCTCAAGCCATCGTGAATGGACTATAGTCCATTGGCTGGCTCTGGGGTTTCACCACTAATTGTGGGAATCTCCTGCCATGCTTCAATTATTTGTATCCAATTAGTAATCTCTATTTCAATGAAATTTGTAAGGACTCCTCTTCTTAGTTTAAAAATATTCATTATCCGAGGAAATTACACCAGGTGCTTCATAAGTCGCTAGACCGAGTAATGCTCGAATGCAGGGATGGGATATCGAGAGATAAATAATAAATTTTACTAAAAAAATTACTAAATAATAATCTCATCGAACAAATGATTTAAAATCATTATAATTTATATAAAGAGCTGGAGAGTGAGTCTGCCGATCAGATATATAAGGCCAGATATATCTGAATGTATGTATACATTTTCTTGTTCTCCATTTCATTTCTCTTCTTCCTATCAATCTACTCTTTCCAATCTCGCTCTACTCAGGCCCGCTTTCTCCAATATTTCTTAAGCAAAGTTATGACTCAGATAACAGCGGTTGTATTTCAATTAGTATAGGGTCAGATTCTATTTGAGTCGTAGCTTTGCTGAAACCGTTTAACTTTTCTGTGACAGCTGTACAGTCTACTCCAAACATTGTCTCTAAGATGCGTGTATTGATTGTTGAAAGATTCTCAATTTTCCATTTGCTACCTGTTTGTTTCAGATCAACCCTCGTTGAAAGAAGTATTTCCTCAATGAACAATGAAGAGCATACACAAGTCCATCGCTTTTTCGAGGAAAATCATTGTATGCCACCTCTGAGATGAACCAAAGTATACTAAGATGATCTGATATCAACGTAGCTCTGATGAACGTAGCTACGTTCCTTGTATTGGTGTCTTGATAGTGATTTCCAACTGAGGTATGCTAATAGTATTGTAAATTGTATTCATTTTCTATTCATTAGAGTCATAAGTTATTTCAAAAGAGAGTAAAGTCCCCTGTAGAGGGTTTGTATTGTAGTTTCAGCTTGTATACCTAGAAATTTATAGCGGTCAGTAACTCTCCATCTATAGTCCCCTTAAAAATTATTGGAGTATTGTCCGCTTCCATGTCAAGTAGCTACTAGCTGCAACAGAAATCAAGTAGATTTGATTTTAGTAGCGTCTAGGCAGAAAGTAGTGGGTCACGTGACGTAGTTCCTAGTGACATGATGTGATTTGTGGCCACTTTTAAGGTTATGTTGGTACTTTTTGGTTCATATATGCAACAACGATAAAGTGTTTTGCAAGATATAGTGTTTAAATCAATAAAAATTGTGTGTAAGAACTAAAAACCGACGTAAAAAGTTAGATATTGGAAAAGTGTGAGTTGAATTCCTTTTCTGTCTGGCAGTACTCAACCTCGTGTACTTACTGTCATGACATTGTACTTTCCGCTATCAATTGCTAGATCTACAAGCAGAAACTACTTATTACCACGTCTACAGGGGGCTTAAGGGTCTTTTTACGAAATATAGGTAATCATCATAAACACGTTATATTGGCTCAGTAACTCTTTTTATTCCTATTAACGAAGAATGACACTGTGCACATCAGTATTTTTTCGTATTGTTGCATTGCATCATAACTTTTCGTTTCAATTTTGGATAGTTTCCAATTACTAAGTAGAAACTTTCATTAATCATTCCTTTCAAATTATGATTCACGTCGCCTGAGTTGTAGATTTGTAGCTATAGTCAGGTTGAAAATACTGTTATGGGTTTCCACTATAATAAAAGACTTGAGGCAATTTATACTGATTAACTTTATTAATTACACTGCTATAACACACTGATAAGATCAACTATAACAGAACAGAAGATAGCACAAGAGTTTATAATGTTTCACAATACAAATTACACTAGGAAATGATGAACAGTCTTTATCACGTTACACTGATTTAGAAGAAATAAGCACTGACAGAATGAATATAACTATAGAGTGTCTATATACATTGTCTGGTTCGTCTATCACACAATATGGCTGACACAATCTTTGAACGCTTGATTAGGACTGGCTCTCTGCAAACATTCCTGTCTCTTTATAAAAGGGTATGAAATTGCTAGAGAGTGCTAGAAATGAATAGAGAGTTCTAGTAAATGCTGGTGGGCCTGTAATTACTTCTAGAGACTTCCAGACAGTGTTGTTTGTTTACAAAACAATGCAACCACTTGTTGACACAAAGCCTCCCATCCCCCCGTCTGCCCATCACTTGGCGCCACAGTTTCAAGGTCATCAGACACTGTCGGATTCCATAACACTGCCCCCTCCTTAAAACTGTTCTGTCCCAGAACAGTCCAGATCCATCCTGGAAGTGCAAACAGTAGAAGCCGGCACCAATGGATTGACTTGTGTAACTGCCCATGGGTTGAAGACACAACAGGTGATGCTTATTCCAGTGCCCTTGAAGATTCTTCCAATCATTGGTCTCACAATCTTCCAATCCAATCCATCATAGCCACAGCCCAGTCTTGGGATTCCAAGCTGCTTCACTCCCAGGAATTGAAGGTGAGTTCATAGATGCATCAGACTTTGCCACAAAGCCTGATATGTTGACTCGTGCTGGGGTTGGTCTTTTGTCACCAAATAGAACAGATGTTGGTTCTGATCCTGAAGATGAAGTGCTTTCCCCACAGCTGGATTCTGGAAATTCAAGTCATCCAATCTTCCAAACTTTGTCCTGAATACTGTAGCAATTCCTCTTGAAGCTCCCACATTCCTAGCAATGCAATGTGCCAAGGCATAGCTCTTTGGTAGGGTGAATAAGTCCTGGTGACTGATGGCAACATTTCCTTCTTCCAGTGACATCCCTAGGTTGGCCATGAATCTTTCAAAATCAGAGATGGCAGGATGAAGAGCCTTCACCTCTTGAACTCCCCTTGCAGCATTGTCTCCATGATAAGGCGCCAGTCGGTTGAAATGAACAATGCGTGGAGTACCTCTTAGTTTCCTGATCCTGTAGACCACATCGTTGATCCTTGTGACCACCTCATAAGGTCCATCCCAGGAGGTTTGCAACTTAGGAGAGTATCCACGACATCGTTGAGGATTGTACAACCATACCATGTCACCAGCCTGGTATCCTCCATGGTTGGCCTTGATGTCATAGCGCTGCTTCATTGTTGATGTCCGGATACCACCTTTGATAGGTATTTTCCCATAGTCCTGTTCATTTGCTCAACCATTCCATCTGATTGGGGGTGCAGTGGTACTGTCCTAGTCTTGTTGATTCCCAATACTTCACACATCTGAGAAAATACAGCAGATTCAAAGTTTCTTCCTTGGTCTGAATGTAACTCCAATGGTATGCCAAAACGACTAAAGAACTCCTTCACCAATACATCAGCTACAGTAACTGCCTCTTGATTTGGCAAGGCATAGGCTTCTACCCATTTGCTGAAGTAATCTATAGCAACCAGTATGTATTTATTCCCACCATCAGTAATTGGGAATGGTCCAGCTATGTCAATGGCTATGCGTTCAAATGGAGCACCTACATTGTATTTCTGCATAGGGGCTCTCTTTCTAGGCATAGGGCCATTGGCAGATGCACATACTGCACAATTCCAGCACCAGTTCTTGACATCCTCTTTTGAATTTGGCCAGTAGAACCTCTCTCGTACCTTTTCCAGGGTCTTATGCACTCCAAAATGCCCACCAGAGACTCCATCATGTAGCTGTTTTAATGCTTCAGGAACTCTTTTCCTTGGTACAATGATTTGCAGTCTTTTCTGATCGCCAGCAGCATTCTCCACCACCCTCTTCAAGATTCCCCCATCTTCCACAATAGACTCCCATTGTGCCCAGAGGGTCTTAACATGTGGTGATAACAGTGCTACTTCCTGCCAGCTAGGTTTTCCTTGAGTAGAATGCTTCCAAGCCCACAGGTGTTTCAAATCAGAATCCTCTTCCTGGTCCTTCAGCATTTCATCTCCTCCCCAGTAGTCTGTAGCTACAGTTATCCTGTTAGCAACTGCTTCCTTCCCTTCCTGGCGTGAGCAGTGATTGCAGTCCTGGTCACAGGGTCTTCTGGAGAGAGCATCAGCATTCTGATGACTTTTTCCAGCTTGGTGGATGGATTTGAAGTCATATTCTTGCAGGTGTTGAATCCATCTGGCAACTTGTCCCTGTGGAGATTTGAATTGTAGAAGCCATGTCAGGGATGCATGATCAGTTCATAACAGGAAGTGACGCCCATACAGGTACTTATGGAAGTGGCTGATTGACTTCATTACCGCCAACAGTTCTCTCCTTGTGACACAGTAGTTGCGCTCAGGTTTTGACAGGACTTTGCTAAAGTATCCAATAACCTTCTCCTCTCCATCTTGTTCCTGTGAGAGTACTCCACCAATAGCTGTGTTGCTGGCATCAGTATCCAGGATGAACTTGCCTTCTGATTTGGGATAAACCAGAATAGGTGCTTGGCTGAGCACCTCCTTCAGTGTGTCAAATGCCTGCTGACAGTCTTTATCCCAGATGAAGGTGCGCCTCTCCTCTGTCAAATTTGTTAGTGGCTTGGCTATCTGAGAGAAACCCATCACAAATCGCCAATAATATGCACAAAGGCCAAGAAAACTTTGTACTTCTGATTTGTCCTTAGGCACAGGCCAGTTTGTAATAGCTAATACTTTCTCAGGATCCATGGACACTCCCTTGTCAGAAACCACATGTCCCAGGTAATTCACTTGTCTTTTGAACAGGTTGCACTTCTTAGGATTCAGTTTCAAGTTTGCCTGCCTCAGCCTCTGAAATACCTCCTTCAGGTTCTTCATGTGATTTTGGAAAGACTTGCCCAAAACAATAATGTCATCCAGGTAAACCAAACATGTTTCCCATGAGAGTCCCCTCAACACACTTTCCATTAGTCTCTCAAAAGTGGCTGGAGCATTACATAAACCTAAAGGCATCACAGTAAACTGCCAGAGTCCTTCCCCAATTGAAAATGCTGTCTTCTCCTTTGCTTTGTCTTCCAGTCCAACTTGCCAGTATCCACTTTTCAAATCCAGAGTTGAAAACAACTTGCAACCTTCCAGGCTATCCAGTGTGTCATCAATACGGGGTAGAGGGTAACTGTCCTTCTTGGTGACATCATTCAGAAGACGGTAGTCCACGCAAAACTGAAGTGTGCCATCCTTCTTCTTCACAAGCACCACTGGTGATGTCCAAGGGCTATTTGATGATTCAATGATTCCTTCACTCTCCATCTCCTTGATGATTTTTCTGGCTTCTTCTCATTTAGCAAATGGAAGTCTTTGGGGGTTCTGGCAAATAGGTTTGGCATCTCCTGTGTCTATTGTGTGTTGGACAATGTTGGTCCTTCCTTTTGTTCCTTCTCCAATGTCAAAGATATCCTGGTAGGAGGTTATTAAATCCTTCACATCCTTTTTCTGGTCCTGGTTCAAGTCCTGACAAGATTCCTCTACAAAGTTCTGTAGTTTCTCAGGTAGTTTCTTCTTCTTTGACTGTGTTGATTGTACTTGATGGACCACTGCTGTTACAGGTGAACAATGTCCCAGCACACTGCCCCTTTTCAAAGTGACTCCATAGCTATTCATATTCATCAAGCGGACAGGGAACACTGAGCTGGTGAGAAACAAAGTTCTAGCCACTAGAACACCATGTCCAAGCTCCTCTTCAAAAACGACTAGTTCCAATATTGCATTTATTCCTTCAGTAATGTCTTTTGTTGTCAAAAAGTTGTAACTTTTTGCCACTAACAATCCTCACCAAGCAAGCTATGTCAGCTTCAAATTCCTGAAGTGACTTGTTTGGCTTCTGGATTCTGTTCCTCAATTCTGAACAGTGTAGTTGATACATGTGTTGGTGGCCAAATCTCATTTCCATGCACTTCAACAGTTCACCAATGTTGCGTCTGTCAGACTTTGGAATTGTCTGGAGTACTGACAGTGCATCTCCCCAAAGTGATAGGCACAAATTATCAGCCTTTGCTTCCGGTGTCCATCCATATCTGTCAGCATACACATCTAACAAGGTACGGTAATCTTCCCATAGAGTCTTTCCATCAAATGTTGGTAGTCCACCATGATAATTTGGCATGGTTTTTTGTGCATGAATTCTTGTATGGACGATAAAACCCACCTTTTTTTATAAGTTAATTGAGCAAGTGAGAAGTAATGTTTTTTTTTTAAATTGAAATACGTTAAAAGTTGCATCTAAAATGTATAGAAAATGCATCTCCAATGCATAAAAAGTTTAGCCGTCGGTCCCGGCCGCCTAAAAAGCTGTCGTTAGGTGATGTCAGAGGCCATGCAACTGATCAGGTGCGACCTGAAAACTCTGCCACCAGACCTTAGTCAGCAAGGTCACAGAGGGTATTATTATTATTATCATTATGTATAAAACTATGCATCTTGACCACTTTTAGATCTTGTAGGAACGTATGCAAGTACTCTGTGGCCTGAAAAACCAATTGTTCTTTGTAACATTCTTGAAACAAGTGCATATATATGATTCTTAAATTTTGTAATTGTTTTATAATATAATTAATCCTCACATATTCCAACGTTCACTGATTTTTTGGGTGGATAACAATCAATTGAGTTTGAAGTTATCAATTTTATAGGCTACATTATTGTTCTCATCAATTATTTAGATACGTTTTACAAAGAGAAGTCAGTTTGTCCCAAGGTTACCCTGCATCGCTTTTTGTGACTTTGACATGTATTATGTTTTATAATTCGATAACATCTCCATACTTGGTCTTCATGGACATTCCATTAGAAAGCCAAAAAGTGTAGCTATCTTTTGAGCTGGTTATATCTGAGAATTGGCTGATTCGTATCTCACATATTCATTGAAAACTAGGAAACCTGTTCCAAAGTAACCCCAACTGACCGGTATGTGCACTCTGGCGCAATTTTGAATATCATAATGACTTGTTCCAATATTGCATTCATTCCTTCAGTAATGTCTTTTGTTGTCCTTGCTTGGGTCACAATCTGGCTCCTTGCTGGTATGGTGATGTCTTCTAATAGCCGCACCTGTGCTGTCCAGTCTTCTGTAGGTAGTAGCACAACTTCTTCTTCACCAATGGTCACTGTATTCTTCTTCTTCTCTAGTTTCAGTCCATGTTCACATAGGAAATCCAAACCTAGTATGATGTCTTCACTAACTTTTGCCACTAACACTCAATGTCTGAACCTTGATTTACCAATCTCAAAAGTGGCAATCATCTCCCCATAGACACTGACAGCCTCCCCTGTAGCAGTTCTCAACCTCCAGGTTGTCGGTGATATGCCTTGTTGATCAGTCACTGTGCTATAGTTTATTATTGTCATAGTGGCTCCAGTGTCAATTAGTAGTCTTCGAGTTGATCCATTGACTTTTCCATGTATGTAGAGACTTTTTGGTTTATCTGACAACATTGCAACAACTGCTCCTGAACCTGGGGCCTCCTGCCTACAGGTTGATGGTAGCCCCTTTTCATCAACCCTTTTTAGTTTTCCTGCTTCTTGTCAGACATTGACTTCTTTGGGCATTTGTTTTGTAGATGACCTCTCTCTCCACAGCCCCAACACCTTATCTCCTTCTTTGCAGTTTTGAATTTTTCCAAAATTCTCTTCATTATTTCCTCCACCAACTCCTCATGGCTATCTTCCCCGATACTGAGTGAACACGTGCATGGCTCCTCACTGATTGTGTCACAGCTTCAAATTCCAAGGCCTGAGTTAATGCCTCACTGAGGGTTTGAGGATGAGCCAGTTTAACAGCTTGTTGGGTTTCTGGCTCACGTAGACCATCCAGGAATCTATCAACTGCCATACTCTCCTTCATTTTATCATCCCCTGATGCTGGGTAGGCAATCCTCACCAAGCAAGCTATGTCAGCTTCAAATTCCTGAAGTGACTTGTTTGGCTTCTGGATTCTGTTCCTCAATTCTGAACGGTGTAGTTGATACATGTGTTGGTGGCCAAATCTCATTTCCATGCGCTTCAACAGTTCACCAATGTTGCGTCTGTCAGACTTTGGAATTGTCTGGAGTACTGACAGTGCATCTCCCCAAGTGATAGGCACAAATTATCAGCCTTTGCTTCCGGTGTCCATCCATATCTGTCAGCATACACATCTAACAAGGTACAGTAATCTTCCCATGGAGTCTTTCCATCAAATGTTGGTAGTCCACCATGATAATTTGGCATGGTAATAGGCACATTGCATTTGTTTACTGAAGTATCCTTCTCAATTTGATAAGCATTATCATCCACTTTCAAGGCTGCTCTTGTCCCACTAGTATCATTATTTTGCAGCTCTTTAATCTTCTTATCAAATTTATCTTCCATGCTTTTAAGTTTTGTTTCAAATTTATCTTCCAAAATTTCACTATTCTCTTGTAGTTTCCCCTCAAATGTTTCTTTCAAAGATTCAAATTTACTCTCCAATGATGTTTTATTTTCTTCTATTTTACTCTACAAATTTGTCAAAGCCAACTTATTTTCTTCCATTTTACTTTCAACCAATTCAAATTTACTCTCCAATGTACTCACCAGAGCTCCCAAATCTGTTTCAAACACATAGGTATCTATACACATAGGATAGATTTTACCCCATTTGTTTCCAGTTCTTGCTCCTCAAGCTCTTGCTTCAGTTGGTTTACTTTTAAACTAGTGAGCTTCACACCTTTCCCTGCCATTTCAGTTCACTTTCCACAAATATTACACAGTTCACAAATATGTACAGAAGAGTAACATTCACTCTTAGAGAATAGAGTTCACACACAAAGATGTTCACACTTGAAGATCACAGTTCACTCACTTGAAGATAAAGTTCACACACGAAAATAAAGTTCACACACAAAGATAACGGTTTAATCAATTGAAAATAATAGTTCACTTTACAACGGTACAAGTTTATAGAATTGCCTCAATAAATAGCTACATCCAAACTTCTGACACCAATTGTTACGGGTTTCCACTATAATAAAAGACTTGAGGCAATTTATACTGATTAACTTTATTAATTACACTGCTATAACACACTGACAAGATCAACTATAACAGAACAGAAGATAGCACAAGAGTTTATAACGTTTCACAATACAAATTACACTAAGAAATGATGAACAGTCTTTATCACGTTACACTGATTTAGAAGAAATAAGCACTGACAGAATGAATATAACTATAGAGTGTCTATATACAACGTCTGGTTCGTCTATCACACAATACGGCTGACACAATCTTTGAATGCTTGATTAGGACTGGCTCTCTGCAAACATTCCTGTCTCTTTATAAAAGGGTATGAAATTGCTAGAGAGTGCTAGAAATGAATAGAGAGTTCTAGTAAATGCTGGTGGGCCTGTAATTACTTCCAGAGACTTCCAGACAGTGTTGTTTGTTTACAAAACAATGCAACCACTTGTTGACACAAAGCCTCCCATCCCCCGTCTGCCCATCACTTGGCGCCACAGTTTCAAGGTCATCAGACACTGTCGGATTCCATAACAATACCAGGTGATTCATAAGTTAATTGACCGCAGATTGATCTTGAGTGAACGCACATTGGTATGACCAAAACAAATAAGGTGCAATAGAAACACCGAGTTAGGGTAAGAATAAGTCAAAAAGGTTCGGCTTTGGGTTGGCTTTAGGTTGGTTAGGCTGTGGGTTTAGATTGGGGTGAGTATTGTATGATGAGGAGGTATACGTCCCCACTACTCCAGAGCACAGACTGGAATACTATGATAATCGATGTCAGATGACAGTGTGTCATCTGTGCGTGAGTGATAGGTCACATGGCCTCGGACGAGCCAATCACAGAGAGCCTCCATGGCTCAGCCTCATGCTAAAAAGCCCCTCGGAAAAGCCCACTTATGACCCGCAGCTAAAGCCTCTTCCTCACCGTCTTGTCATAAGTGCGCTCATAAGAAAGAACGCTCTTGATCTACCTGGAGGTGAGCCGCAGCTCAACCAGCAGCCAAATCTGCAGCCTAACCTTTTTGACATATTCTTACCCTTATATCAAGCAACGCACACTGGTCTGCTGATTTTCTCTGTCTTTACTAGTTTGTTTTTAACACTTAGCTAAAATTGGTGTTCATATCAGGTTAGATTTGTGTTGCCATTTCGACTAGATAGTTTATTTTCTATTTGAAGCCTCACTTTCATCTACTCTACGTTTCTAATTGATCAGGTCGACTTGACTCGAACACGAGCTCGTGTGGTCGTGTCATTATGCGTAACTGTCGGCCCACGTCCCACGAACTACTAGGCATTGCCGCCAATTAACTTCATTTATCATCCTTTCATACACAAAAATTGAGTTAATTAGAGAATAATAGGTGGATTACAAAGATTTTATAGATAGACTATAAGAAAATCTTTGGCGGATCACAAAACTGTTGCATACATTTTTGTTTGAATTCTCCAGCAATCAAAACTGTGGTCAATTTTGCTTGAGAATTAATCAGTAGAGGGATTTTCAGGCTTGATATTGTGAAACTTGAAATACATTATAAGTATTCCCTTATTTTTGAAATACAGGGTGATTTTTTAGTCCTGTTACCCTATTTTTAATACATGGCAATTTTTCCCTAATAAAGGGAAATTTTGTTTTGTTGCACGAATTTAATAGCCCTACTCAATCAGTATACACAAGGCAGTGCGAGATTATTATCCTTAAGCTGTGTAACATTTTGCGACAGCATGAAGGTGCCAGTAAAATTGATGACATAATATGCTAGTACCATAACTATTATGTTCAATATCCTATTAAGGAGCTCTAAGGTTCCCCTGTTGTATCATCAATCGTATATATATTCTGTATTCTTATTCAACATTAATTTGGAATTTCAGCAATGGCATTACAATGAAAGCTGCTTGATTCATTTCTCCTTGATTCATCATCTGAAATGGATATGATGAGAAGTTTTCACAGCCAGGGTAGCACACTCAACCAGGTTGGTCATAATATCCAATACTTTTGCAATAAATACCAATCAATTTCAGCTTTTTATACCTCACCTCAATTTCTACTGCATTCAAATTTCTGAATTTTTAGTCAATGACTCAAACTCGGTCAATATTGGATCAAGAATTATAAATTTGGTCTCAGATTGTTAATAAGAATGTTTCAATTTTTGACCACACTTATATAATTTCTAAACCAATATTGACAGAGCTGGAGGAATTTTCCCATCTTGCTTGAATGTCTTCTTTGCTTGGGGCGACTAACTTATACCATAACTGTTTTTATAAACAAATATATTTTTTCATCAATTCAAAGTGAGCCTTAAAAGTAGGCAGAACGCAACCTTAAACTGACGTTACTATGGGAGCGATTTTGAGCGAGTAAGCATTCGAAGGTCATTCTAAACATTTTATTTAGTAACCGTATCTGTTTTAAAAATATTATCATTTTTATAATTGAGAGGTGCGCCTTGAGTGGTTTTTTCCAAAACTACGCCGGCGCCCAGCCTACAATGAAACCTACGTTTTCTTCCTTTGCTTTACGTAGTAGTGCTGCTATCTATTGGCACGGCTAGAAAATACGCTAGCAGCGTTTGACAGCAATTTTCTATGATAATTTTCCTGAATACGGTCTTGTGCAACACTACTACGCCACTTTTATCTCATGCCTAATCTCATGACTTTGGCAATCCATCATGTAAAATCTACAACAGTAGCATATCTATAACTATATAAAAGTAAAGATCTATATAAAATATCTTCCACTTTCAAATTTCTTCTTGATGATGATTTTACTCATGTGGGGTATTTGATCTTCAATATTGTGCGTTATTTGATTGATGTGCGAGAGGGCTGTTATTGATTTTTTTTCATGCATTAAGAAACCTTAGAAATTTTTGGAATGTTGTCGTGGGTTTTGATATTTTTTTATGTATTGTATATTGAAGTTGAATCGAGTAGCCTAATTTTGTGTGAAATTAACATTCATAATAATATTTTGTATCTAGACAAGCTCCATTTCTTGACTATTTGCTTTTCCATTCAATTCAATAAAAAAATTCTGTGTTAACGTTCTAAAATTAAAGGTTATAAGTTGAACCACGGGTACCACACCAAATATTCTAGAGGGATGCTAGTTTACCAAATATTCTAGACGGATACTAGAATACCATATATTCTAGTATCCGTGTGTTGAACTCAAATTGTAGATTGGTGAAATGATAAATTTTATCTATTGAGAGTCATCTTAATTATAATTTGATTTGTTCATGCCTAGAAAATATTCTACTATCCAATCTGTTTTCATTTTGGTAAACGAAAATATTGTTGATTTACAGATGGAATTTTCCTGCTTAGATAAACACCACTTCCTTTTCTTCTCAACCAAGATCTTCTCACCCAAGTTTATCTTCAGCCATCACTCATCATATTTTTCTGAAGGATTGTAAAGTTCAAAAATTAGATGAATCTACAGGACTAGTCTAATGATCATCAGCTACAGGAAGGGTATTTATCTGAAAGTTCAGTAAGGATATTATAATTAATAAGTGATTAGGGCAGGGAATTTTCTAATAAGAGATTGTGGGCCTGAAGTTATTTTGGAGTTTTGCTACAAATTCTCTTTGAAAGAATCGATGCATTCATTCTCTGGAAGATGATTCAGACAGATCATTACATAAGCTTACTTTCTTCAAGAGAAGTTTATCGTAAAATAGAAAGTAATTTCCTTGAACTCATAAATTAATTATTAGGATTGAAAACACGAACACAGAAAAGTGAAGGAAGCGCTTGAAGAGCTTCAATGGCCTTGGTTGAGAGGGCTGCTGATATTGCAGACATCCAAATAGGATATAGATAGGTCGGTAAATTATGTTGGTATTTGTAAAGTGGTTTTAGAGAGAATAATTTTTGTTGTATTGAGTTTCACTCTCTTAATAATAGTTTTTCCGGGTGATGTTATCATGAGCTCTAGGCCCGTGCGTGGGTGATGAGAGGATTAGTCTTGTATGAGAGAGATGAGGTCTTGATGTAAGAAAAAGATGCCTCGTATTTATTTGCAATAACCCACATGACCTTATCAAATATTCCAACATCCATACAGTTATAGTCTACAAGTACAATAGTGGTTATAGCTCGGAAAAAGCTCAAACTGTACAAACCACAAATCTCATTTTATATTATCTCTCTATTATTTATATCTCTAAGATATAATTTTCTCGCTTGTTTTTGCTATGCCTCTGATTACTTTCTTGAAATCCCCCAACAATCTTATTATGAAGTGAGAGTTATATCTTGAGAAATTATGGAATACTACTGGTATGAATTCCTGTTGAATGTGAGTGACATCCAACTATCCAGCAATAAATTTTTCCTACACAAGCAAAATTTTGTTTTCTGGGATAATTTTTTATTTTGTTCTGAGGTGATAGTCATTGGCAGTTGGCACACTTTTTCAATTTTTTCTTTGGAATATCATGCTTATTCAGTTCTCCAATGAACTTGAAAATTTATTTTACTTGAAAACAAAAACTTAGTACTTGGAGATACATTCATTACATAAGTATAAAACTAGAAAACCTATCAGTTTTGTACAGGGCCTCGGTAACAAACTTGAAGGGACCTAATTACAATTATTATTTTCCATGACTTTGAATTAAAGTTGACTCAATCAACATACAAATCAATAAACGTCTGAAATTCCACTGGCTTAGCAAGACGCCCAATAACGTCATGTGGATGGACTACGCTGCAGTCTGTTCTCTGGCCTTACGAAAGTGTGTTTATGACACCTGTACTGATTTAAAAAAGTCACTTCTACAACTCTGCTGGAGCCACTAGAATTGTTTGAAATACTTGAGACTTGTGAACAGTACAGTTTGTCCTTCTTAGTAATTTCATCCTTGAACTTTATGAGTAGGAAGTCACTTTCAATGATTTAACAATAATAAACTTCTTGTTGCTCCTTTTCTTGGATGCTGTCATTGGAAGAATCTGAATAGGTATCACTCTCTTCTGCACTGCTGTCGACAGACATTTCAGCTGGATGATCAACATCCAATTAATTCTTCATCATCAACATTGCAGACACTTTTTCCTGGTTCGACCTGGAGCTTTTCCTTTTGGCTGGTCTTTGGTCTCGGATTTCCTTTGTTATAGCGAGAAATAGTTTGAGGAATAGTTGCAAGGTTTATTTATTGACATTACTTACATTTGAATTTAATTCAGCTGTGTGGTCTCTTATTTTCTTATTGAGTTTGTAATTCTTCATACCAGCAAACTCATCCAACAGCTGCAGTAGAAATTGTCTCATCAAAATGACCCTCAAGTAATTAAAAAATCATGATTAATCATTGAATTTAGCAAGGATAGCAGGGATAAAGGGTTTAGCAAGATTTTATATTTTGATTAAGTAGTCATTAAAATTTGTGCCACTTCCTATCTTGTATTTTCCAAATTGTAAATTAATACGAGTAACTTTTTGATGTTCTTTAGACGTATTATTAGATTATTAGACGATATAGTATTTGCTGGTGAAGTGTTCAAAATCAGTCAAGCCTGATTTTTTTAGTTCCACCTCTCCAAAACATTTGAATTCAAGTTGGAGCTATTTTCGAAAATACCTTTTATTTGTTCCCAATTACTTATTCTATTCCTTTTCAAATACTCTTTAAAATTGTTGATAAAAAGCATAGGATCGGGTTTATCAATGGTCATATGAAAATCATACTTAACGTGGACGCAACTAGTATTCTGTGAAATAGCTACCTAATTGCAAATTAGCATTTGAACATGAAAACATGAATACAAATTCACTTAAAACAAGTACAGAACTCATGGGGCCCAGCAGATCCTAAATTATAAAATTTCATTTGACTGAAAATTTTTTTTATCATTGAGTTGATTTATCCGGTTTTAAATACTAAGGGATGGGGGATATGGCGGTAAGAGGGTGGTGGATTCTAGAAAAATGGATTCGAATAAGGTTATAAAAACAGTGTATGGAAGAAAAAGTTTAGTTGGTCATTCATAATTTCATTAGGATGTAATTTTGTATTTTTATAAATTGCAAATTGTTCAAGGATGTCCAGTTTCTTGTTTATCATCTCAACATGTTGAATCTGTAGGTTGTTGGCTATGGTGGGGAAGGAGTGATCAGTGAAATGGATATGTTCAGCAATAGAGTATAGATTGAGATTTCGAACGAAAGGGTCATAGTATTTTGCTCCTTATAAATTGAAGAATTTCAGTGGTTTTAATTGGCGTGGAAAGCTCAGCTTAGAGTCATTTTGTAGAGTAGGATTCATAGTCTGGGTGCCAATGGGGGTAACTTTTTTTGTGGTATGTCGTTGATTTCTTGATCGATTATGATAGATTCTGAATCCGAGTGAGAGAATTCTTCTCAGCTCATCAAGGTGGTCTAAATTCGTATATCATATGTTGAATTCGGTCAAAATTGACGAAAATCATTGCTGAGGCAAAATTACTTTTTCATCATATACCAAAAAATCTCACTTTTGATTACAAATGAGTATATCTACCAAGTCCTTCGAGGTAAAAAATTGAAATTATCATGAAAACATGGGGAAATTCTTCCTCTTCAATCTCCTATATAAATAACTTTCATGGCATCACGCATTTAAGAAAATTACATCGACTTGAAAAAATAATGATATTCCATACATTCATTTTTCAATGGTTTGTCTGGTAATCAATGGTCTCCAAATCAAGTTTGGTTCATGTTGAAAAGGTTCCTGACAGTATTGAACATTTAAAACTAATTATTGCTTACGATTTGAGCCTAAAAACGTGTTAGCATCTTATTCCAAAATTTATTTTAAATTTATTGAATGCCTGACAAGCCATTAAAAAAATGGATGTATGGAATTCTAGTATTCATTCAAGTTTATGTAACAATCTTTTATGAGTGATGCCATGAAAGTTATTTGTAGGAGATTGAAGAGGAAGAATTTCCCCATGTTTTCATGATAATTTCAATTTTTTACCTCGAAGGACTTGGTAGATATACTCATTTGTAATCAAAAGTGAGATTTTTTGGTATATGATGAAAAAGTAATTTTGCCTCAGCAATGATTTTCGTCAATTTTGACCGAATTCAACATATGGTATATGAATTTAGACCACCTTGTTGAGCTGAGAAGAATGAGCTATGAATTGTTGAGAGTCCGATGACTTTAACAATAGTTAGATACCTCTAACGAAAGAGAACTGTCTGATATTTTTTTTTTTCTATTCAACAGTCTGAGGCTGAGATCCTTTGTTCTATTCGAATAGATATCTCCATTTTATGTGGAGTATTCAACGTTTATCATTTTCTAATTTCTTGTTTTCTACTTATATGTTTGTCATGATTGATTATTGTAATGTATAATTGCTATCTATACTCACCTGTTTTGATACTTGATGTATCCTTCACAGTGTATTATAAATAAACTATATGTTCAGCAAAGGTAGAATGTGTGGAGGGGTGGCTAATTGGTCATTGGCTCAAAACCACATGCCAAAACTACCAGTTGAATAGTGATCTCCTATTTGATCAATGTCCATCACAAATATGGCTTCTACAGCTCAAACACATTATTTGTCTTCCTGTTGCAACTTCTTGGACAGAAGTGGCATCTCTGCTTCTGGAGTAGTTCATGTTATGCAGGCTGAGGATGTACATCTTTCAGGTGAATAACATCTTGTATATGGCACTGAATTCTTCTTTTCAGTCTTGGTAATAGGTGCCTTGATTGTAGGAGTGGCTTTACTAGGCTGTTTACCAAATCAAATAGGTATAATTGCCATTTCATCTTGATGTTTGTGGTTAGTGCGTGATGAATTATACTATTTATTCATCCCTGACTGGTCCAACATCCGAAAAAAGTGCATGGGCCAACCGTTACACTTTTGCATGACAGTGAAGCTACAGTTGCATGTGTCTTTACCCCTTTTGTCTCATTGTAAAATAGTATTCCAGGATTTCCTTTGATTTCAGCATTATCTAGTGCATAGAGGACAAGAGGATAATATTCCTGCCATTTTTAGGAATATAGCCAATAAGAATCTTATCTTTATTTAAAGCAAATTTACTTTCTCCTTCCTTTCCATTTTCAAAAATTATTATTTTACCTCTTATTCTTTTGCACTGCACCAACCACTGTGAGTTAAGGTCGCTCCTCTGCCTGAATGACTCCACTAATTGGAAGAGTCATGACTGGAACAATGAAAGAGTGACAAGAGTCCTGATTTTGGGCTTACTTTGTTGCCATCTGGTGTCAAATCTGACAAACAGCAAAAAATGTGCCACTTTGCTGCGTTGCCAATATTCTGTTTTCATAGGTACTCCCAATCCCCCTCCCTACATCTCTCCTAGAGGTTGGAATGCTTTGTCACAAGCATTCACAAGTCAGGGTTGGTTTCAGTATTTGTCATTCTCTTCACCTTATTTCTATAGAGGAAGCTTCTGTCTAGACTCTTCAAGGAAGTGATGAACCTAATGTAAACAATAAGTATTATCATTCTTTCAAAGAATGAGGCAAAATAAAAGTTAATAAACTTGAATATGGTCGAGTCCAATTATTAGAATCGCTGATGAAGCAATAGTAGAATGTAGATGAAGTAGGCTATCATTGAATAGAAATTTATCAATAAGTACTGCCTATAATCATGTACAAAGAGTCTTATAGACATGAAAAGTAGGGAAGATAAGTTACTGGTGTCACAGTAGTCTACTGTAAGACTGTAACTTATCACTTAGGCCTATCTATTGAAACAGGGGAAGTACTGTCTGAGACATTTTCCAAGAATAAGTTCAAACCTAGCTGTTGGTTTTATGTGCATAGATTAAAACAATTGTACCTTAATTATCATTTTGCTTCACATCAGATTGAATAAATTTATATTCATTTATAAAATTAATCATGTATTATATTGTCAAGTGATGTCCAAGGACTTGACTGTCGTGAATTTCGCAGGTAAACCGGAACATTGACGGTGATGACCAAAGGCACTAAAAAACAACAAGCAAGTGCTAAAATATAGTGCTGTTTATTATTCAATAAGTCTATTATACAAAACAGGACGTGACTAATAACAAAATTTGATAGAATGTCATCAATGTTCTTGAAAAGCAAAACTATATTCCTATTGCAATTCTGTAGTTCTTATTCTTTGTACCTACTATCGCAGATAATATACAATATGGATGAACCGCCTGCAGATAATAGTGTTAACAGTAAATTCAATCGAACCTTTTCCTCCATTATTATATGGAAAATATATTCATTGTCTAAATAATACTCTCAAAATTCTTCCAAAAAATTCTTCCTCAAAATAAGTTTACGTGAACAATATCACATAAACAATATTACGTAAATCTATTGTTCACTTCTTTTAATTTTCTCCGATAAATAATTATGTTCTTTTCATTTGAATTGTTCAATGTTCACCTCGAGCATTCTCTGCATTCGTTTTTGGCTTCTTCCTCACCCTTTGCAGCTATCATTCAAGGTGACAGAGATTCCTCACTATTGTTTTGAATAATAGCTCATTCGTCATAACAAAAATATAATAGGCTATCCCCTCACACTGACAAGAATGTGAGTTGGTGTCATCTAGCAGCAGTTACCGGTTGACAGCAGTCACTCCACTTCGTTATCTTGAGGGTTGTGAAAATTATTCCATTGAACTAGATTTCATTCATTGTCTAATTTATTTTATATTGACTATTTTCGACAACAATATAATTAAAACAAATATTATACAGAAAACAATAGATTGTATGAAGATTTATAGGTAACGAATTTCAAAACCGGCTACCTACTTCAGCTGATAAGAGATTGAATGTGACATAGCAACCACTAATTATAGTCTGTCCAAGCAAAAAGACTCTGGCGAGATGGGAAAATTACTCAAGCTCGGTCGATATTGGTTAAAATATGATCAATTTCATCTCAAATCGAAGGAAACAATTTGATTTACTATAAAGACCACATTTATAATTCTTGAACGAATATTGACAAACCTGGAGTCAATTTCCCATCTTGCCAGAGGGTCTTCTTTGCTTGGACAGACTATAGCAGCTATTTATAAGCCTGGTGTTATACTGGCTTCCGGTACGTATGAACAAATTACTCATAATGGAAAAATTATGTCTCAACTCTTCCAGGTAGAAGTGGTCTACACAAAGTAGACTATAATAATTGATATTGTCTCCAATAATTAGGTAGAATAAAAACTGATAAACCTGAATGTAGGCCTAGTCCAATCCAATTATCAAAAATGTGGATACAGCAATAGTGGAATGCATGTAAATGCAAATGACCAATTTCGTTTGAATATTTTTACATAGAACAAAGCTTGCGTTCTACTGCATATTTGTAAGGCATGATTGTAAGTTTCCAAGTAGATTGAAAGTGGAGGACTGTGAATTATGCATCCATCAGGAGAGTTTTTGTGAATGGAAGACAATGCAAAATAGATAACAAGGGGTGTGAGGGTGGGTCTATTCTACTGAAACGGGTCGTTCATTCAATGACAGAGGTTTCAGACTGACACAATAGAGACCTCACTCTAGCCAATCTGACAACATAGCAAGAGGCGGCGGGCTAGTGTGTACGAGAGCTAGTAAAAAGAAATGTGTGTTAGTGAATGTCTATGTGTTAGTAGAGTCAGACAGTGACTGTGCAAATCGCTAATGAGTCACTGAAATTTTATAGAACAATTATCTCTTCAGTGTAATGATTTGAAATTTCCATACTTTCTCAAGTACAATTACAGTCATAATACACTTCATTTTTGCATTCCCCACTTGAATTGGACAATGAAGAGTATCATTTTTATGTTTTCTGAAAATTCTAATAAATATTGATAAACAATACCTTCAAACAGATATGCTCAAAATTTCAAGACTTAATTTGCAACCAATCATGAGTTAGATGTTCCTTAAGTTCCAATTTTGGGAGCCCCATAACTCACAAACTAATTGAATAAAAGAAAATTTTTTCATGAAATTAATTACATTTTTATAGCTCAATATTATCCATATGGAAAATATTTGAAAAATGTCTCCAGGAAAATGTTTCAAAAAATCAGTGGAATGCCCTTAATAGTTGTTGAACATTGTAGTAGAATAAAATACATAAAGTACAATAAATAAAGTTGTTGATCAAATAGTAGAATAGAACTGAACCTATTGTTCACTGTAATATTTTTGTTACTTCCATGTATTGGCTCACTCATCTTTCCCACATCCCACATAATAGGTAGTAATCAGTACTTGATTAGCCAGTTTGAATTTGCCTATGTAGGGAATTGTATTAACAATGTAGGATGTTTTAGAGTTATTTAAAATTTGAATTTTTAGTCCATATTCATCAGTCTTTGACTTGATATAGATTTGAAAAGGACAGCTTCCTCTAAGACTTGGCAGTTGTTCATTCATTGTGCAGTGCTCGAAAGGAATGAACATTTTTTTGCAATTATCAATGAATCTGATAGGTGCCTAAGTATTTCTTCACTTGTTTGTTTGATTATTTATTCTAAAATTATATCATCAAACAACAATTTCCACCTTTTCTTTACAGACCTCCAAAGTTGGAGTTTGTGATGTCTCCACAAAATGTGACACATTTATTTTTTTCAAGAGCCAACCTTACCATAGTATTTAAACAAAATGCTGAAATCTCATCAGATGTGAAATTTGGTTGGGTCACCAGCTTGTTCAAGATACCCTCCTTCTGCATGATAGATATTTCTCTACATCTCTGCACTGCACTTGGATAAGGAATACCCTTGGTCTTGGTGAAGAATGTTTTCTCCTTGGATGGCTTACACTCAAACAAGGTCTTTTATGTAAGACCTTAAATCTATTTTTTTCTTGTATACTTAAAGTCTTTCCATTCATAGAAATCTTCCAGCTTCATATCAAGTACAGTGACATTTCCTTCTATCAAGTACTTAAGCCTAAGTACTAAGTCTAAACAGCACATCTATTTCTTCTTTTGAACAAAAGTGTTTATAAAATTATGTACATATTGTAAAAGGGCATATATATTTGTACAATTGGATATCAATTTGAACAGGTCATTGCTGTAAGCTATACTATTACAATAAAGAAAATGATTCATAGAAAGCATGATGAAGCCCAAAAGGGGGCGAATCACTCAGCAAAAGTCAAATTCATGGAAGCTTGGGTTAATCAATTAAAAGAGACACAAACTTATTACAAATAGTCGAGTCATTCTAGGTTTGGAGGTGGAACTAATTGCAACAAAGTTGTTTTATGGTGGAAATGGTAGCTGACACCCTCCTATTTAACATGTAAGAAATCCCACTCTCAACTTGTGTTGGAAAGTTGTTTTTTTGGCCGCCATATTGTAAAATTTTGTTCATTTTTTGGTTTTCTTGGAATAACGTTAAAACAAAGTGTCAGACAAAAACTTACTTAACCTTTTTTAGTAAATAAAATTTGCAAGAGAATGTTGGTAGAATCATCTCTTTATCTTCACTAGAAACCGAGTTACGATTTTTCAAAAAATAGGTTAATTTTCAAGAAAAACTATAATTGAGTATTGTGACGGTATCAAAAATCATTGTTATTAGTAATACACCTTAGACTTTCTTTTTCTGTACTTATGTAGCTTTTACTGCCTCTAATTTTGTACCGTTATCTTTAGAGATAAGAACTGACCCAATGAGCAGAAAAATATTTTAATATTGCAAAATATATTGATCCAATATGTTTGTATTATTGAAAAATGTTTTCTCAAAATTTTATCAATATTATTAAATTATTGTTTTGAAACAAATGTTATATATGGAAAAATATTTCCAATATTGTAAAATATCAAATAAATATTTTGTACATATTTTTGAAGTGTTTGTGGAGATGTCTACAATATTGATACAATATTCAATGTATATTTATAAATATATATACAAGATGATGCCAATATTGCAAAATATTTTACCAAAATTTTATCAATATTGAACAATTATTGTTTTGAAATAAATGTTATTTATGAAAAAATATTTATTCAATATTGTAAAATATTGAGCATATATTTTGTACATATTTTTTGAACTATTTCTACAGATGTCTACAATATTGATAAAATATTGAATTAATATTCTTTAATATATACCCAAAACAATGTCAATATTGCAAAATATTATATCAAAATTTTATCAATATTGAACAATTATTGTTTTGAAACAAATGTTATTTATGAAAAGATATTTATTCAATATTGTAAAATATTGAGCATATATTGTGTACATATTTTTTGAACTGTTTCTACTGATGTCTACAATATTGATAAAGTATTAAATTAATATTTATAAATATATACTCAAAACAATGCCAATATTGCAAAATATTGTATCAAAATTTTATCAATATTGAACAATTATTGTTTTGAAACAAATGTTATTTATGAAAAGATATTTATTCAATATTGTAAAATATTGAGCATATATTGTGTACATATTTTTTGAACTGTTTCTACTGATGTCTACAATATTGATAAAGTATTAAATTAATATTTATAAATATATACTCAAAACAATGCCAATATTGCAAAATATTGTATCAAAATTTTATCAATATTGAACAATTATTGTTTTGAAACAAATGTTATTTATGAAAAGATATTTATTCAATATTGTAAAATATTGAGCATATTGTGTACATATTTTTTGAACTGTTTCTACTGATGTCTACAATATTGATAAAGTATTAAATTAATATTTATAAATATATACTCAAAACAATGCCAATATTGCAAAATATTGTATCAAAATTTTATCAATATTGAACAATTATTGTTTTGAAACAAATGTTATTTATGAAAAAATATTTATTAAATATTGTAGAATATTGAGCATATATTTTGTACATATGTTTCAAACTGTTTCTGGAGATCTCTACAATATTGATATAGTATTCAATGTATATTTATAAATATATATTCATAACAATGACAATATTGATAAATATTTATGAATACTTATTCAATATTATTTTTTATTGACCTTCCAATACAAAAAATATTCTGTACATATTGTTTTAATATTTTGTGAGGATGACTTCAATATTGTTTAAATCATTTATTAATATCTAATAACTATCTATGGATTTATATTTTTGAATATTGTTAAGATATTGTGGAAACTACTTGTAAATAATGTTGTTAAAACAATTTTTGTCTCAAGTTTGTCTTGAGACAAAAATTGTCTTGATGGGATGAACATTATTCACAAGTAGTTTCCACAATATCTTAACAATATTTAAAAATATATCCATAAAATAATAGTTATTAGATATTAAGCCATGAAGTGGACATTCAATGTCATACAAGAAATAATACCAAAATTGATATACAAGACTCATAAGTCCAAAAAAACTTTCATTGGAATTCAACACATTACAATTGGAATTCAGATATACTCAATTTCAGATTTATTTCATCTACCATTGGAGGACCTTTTTTGAAATAGTGGAATAATTCAAGACTATAAATTATAAATGTAATTGATGTTTGTTATGCCTCAGTTTTACATCTGATATGGGACCATTTTGTATATATTCAATTAAGTTACTTCTTCAATGCATTGTTTGCATGCATTGAAAGAAAAAAAGCACTCTTATTCTCATTAAAATATACAAAATAAAAAACAATATATTTGTTGTAACCATCAATGTAATTTCAAGAAGTAAGCTTTATGATATGTTCATTACTTTCCTTTTTTATACAAAAAATATGTGAAATGTAAATAGCATAAGTACAGGGTGGGGCAGGGAAGTATCCCTATACTTTTAAGATGGCATTATGAGTGGTAGAGGCATGCTAGAAGAGTGGGATCAGGCTTGGATGAAGCTGTGGTTTACAAGGTTTGATTTGCTACTCCTATAAGTCGTAGACATGCCTTGGTTGACTGAGCAACGGTGCTTTTGCCGTTGAGGTGTATTTTTAAAAATGAGTCTGTTGTTGCAGTGCAGCGTGCAATGCAAACTCGCTACTGGTCGGATCCCTTGTCTTGAAGCTGTTCCTGACCATAAATCCATCTTGTTGTGGGTAAATAATGGATACCATATCCTTTTTATTTACTGCTCCAGAAATGTGAAAGTGCGCCTTGTCACTAAACAAAACCTGAGCATCATGAGTGATTGAAGTTTTCCATGTCTGCTCAGCTGCCTGCGCTGCTCAACCGACAAAGCCATATCTGAATCGGTGATTGTAAAAAGCCCATAAGTAACGTTTTTTAAACTTTTGGGAAATAACAAAAAATATTTTTTTGTAAAATTCTGATTATTTAAAAAAAATCTGATTTATCCATGTTATTATAGATGAAATTGTGACTCTTATTCCAAGTTTTCATTCACTTGAATGAATTATATCAACCAGGAGAAATAAAAATGTAAGCTTGAACATATGGTGTTTTTACAATCAACCTTTTTTTAATGAGTTAGAATGAGTTAAAAAGAGTAGAGAATGACAATTCAGATTAATAACAAACTTTTTATTGAATTGTAATTGAAGTTTAAACTGCTGTATTGACATACTATAGAGTGATTTTTTAATAAAAAAATTATATTTCTTCAAAATTTTACTTTTTTGAACTTTGAAATTTTCAATAAAGTGAAGAAAATGAACATTACATTCCAGAAAATGTGAAGAAATATTGAATTGAAATGAATTTCAAAATTTTATCAGTCTGTAATTTCATTTTCAGTATCTTCTCCATTGATGGGCCATTCATAAAGTTCATTGTAATAATATTTCACATTTTCTGGAATGTAATATTCCATTTTCTTCAAATCGTTAATTTTCTTGAAATTGATAGACAGCTTGTTGTTGTAGCTTGTTGAGGATGCTTCAGGAAATTTGAGAGGATGAAAACTGTCTTTTGATATTATTTTGATGTTGAACATGAGAGATTGCAGACCATCAATGAATTGTCTACATTGAACTTTCCTACAAAATCAGCACTATGTTTGAACTTCGGAATAACTTGCAATCTGGAACCTGATTTTTTGTTCCTTTTGCACATTTCTACCATAGGAACAATCAGATAGGCATGAACGTTTATAAAGTTTTAGCCACCAGTTTTTGAAATTTAGAATGTCAGCTGTAGAAACTTCTTTCACTGTGAATGTGTTTGATGCACTGCATATTATTTCAGTAAATTCTCTTACTGTATAAACGCGGTCAATCTTTGACAATTTCCTTTTAATCGTCCCAAAAGCCCTATCACAAGGTAGAAATGAATGTCCAAGGATGGGAAAATACTGCACTACCTCTTTGAATCGCTTAGTTTCTACTAATGCATTACAAACATGTACTAAAGTATTGTTTTTGCACTGACCAAAGCAGTTGTCACTGAATAACAATATAGTTTTAACACCAGGACCTATTCAGTGTCCACATAATCACATATAAAAGAACAAACTTCATGTGGGCCTTTGAGAGCAATGCCTTCATGATAGATATAGAATTTCGAAGTCTTTGTTGAAAGATTTGATACACAAAAAACATTCACTGTAAGTTGCCTCATATAAAATAAGTCTTGAACTGGTATATGAGGTAGGCTCAAGTTCATCATATAGTCCAGGCATAAAGCAACAACAGTACTGTCTTTTTCACACAATTCTGTTGCAGACCTTATTTTTTTATAAAACTTGTTGCTGCGATTCTTGTGAACATTCAAATGGGGATTCTTAAGCTCAACATTGATAACTTCACATGTCACACAAGAATCCACTTGCGGCCTCCCAAACTTCAAATTGAAGTGATCTTTGAAGATATTGTTATAAAACTCATATATAACTGTTGTGCCAGGATATTTTGAAACAAATAGCTCATACATTGTTTTAACATTGAGATCAGCATTCAAATATCTAATTTTTTTTTATGAATAATGAGAAACTTTATGAGGGAACGATTTGATATGTTCAATAATTTTCACTATCACATCACCAGGTACTGCATTTGAAGCTGGCGTTTTTCCTCTTTTGTCATTTGGCAATTCACCTTTTTTCAGTAGATTGCATAGTCGACGCACTGTCTGGAGATACACCAAAAATTGAACAAAATGCTTTTTCACATACCTCAAGTCTGTTGTTAAGATTGACAAAATATTTGAATGTAATCGTACGGTTGCTTTCTTCACCATCATCTTTCTTACGGCGTTTTTGTACATCCATCTTCTCAATCAATGTTTGCAGATGTATATCCTGTTCATTTTTTGAACACAAATTGTACAGTCCTGAGAATAGATCAATTCTCTCATATTCATTCACTCTCATGAAGCATTTCTTGTTACACCTGGAACAATAATGAAACATTCACTGATTAAAACTCAAATAAAATAGTAGAACATCATAAACTTCCAAAAAAATAATAACCTTTGAAAACAGAAATAGGCTATTTATTATATTTTAGTATTAATGTAGAAAAGTTATATAATTAGCTTAAAACAGCTATGAGGCAGATCAGATGGATAATTGTGTTAATAGGTTAGCAAGCTTGTGATGAAACAAGGCATCACAAGTCAGTACCTATGAAGACAAACAGCAAAAAAATAAATGAATTGTTTCCTATAAAATGTTGCTCTTCTGTTAACAATGATAGTACCATACTATAATGTCAAAAATTTTCCCAAGTTTAAAGGAAAAAGTGTGATGAAAAGCAATAGTAAATACAAACATACCTAACCTATCTGTTTGGAATATCAATCAAAATTTTATTGTGAACAGATGACATTTTGGACTCAGTGTCTGTTTTCGCCCATCAAGTCCATTGTTATTTTTCAATAAATGAATAAATTATAAATAATTACTGGTACTTAACTAATAAAAAAAGGTTCACTTACTTGCAATCTGGTCCAATAGTTACACCAGCAATCTCCTTCCCCTTGTGAGATGTGTATGCAATACCTTTCAATCTTGCAGCCTTGATAGCATTTCGTTTGTATTTATTATCATTACTTAAACCATTTTTAATCTTCTTTGGTGAAACTAAATCTTCAGTGCAGCCTGACATGATTGACATACATTCATAAACAATGAGTAGCCTAGGTCTAGGCAAATTCAAACCAAACTAAAAATTGAGGTTATGTTTTTCAGATCAGATGAGATCATTGATTGTAGAAACACCATATGTTCAGTGACATGTGGTGTTTTTACAACCAATGTGTTTTTCAGAACCTTATAACTCGGCAAGGAAACATTGAACATACGTGGTTTTTACACTCAATTGTGTAGTTTGACCTGTAGAATGTGAAATGGCAAAAAAGTCAATTTATGAAAAAATTGCACTTATGGTGTTTTTACAATCACCGATTCATCTACAACTAATAGGGCTACCAAATAAAACCTTTGAACTTTCTGCGTTGTCATTTGAGCCCACTTCCACTCTTCCAGCATGCCTCTTCTACTCACAATATCATTTTAAAACTGGGGATACTTCCCTGCCCCACCTTGTACAATAACTGGGTTTACCACTGTCAATTAGCCTACTAATCTTTTCTACTTATCATTATAGTGACGAAAAATTTGTAGTTCCAATCAAGAATGGTGAAAAACCAGCAGAGAAAACTCCTCAAAAGCAGTTTTTGGAATGATACACCTTTAGGGACATTATAATGAGGGACAATAGTGTGGGATACCAAAATAAAATTATTACAGCTCACACAAATATAATGACAAGAATAATTGAAATAGCTTCAAATGAATTATTAGTAAAATAGAAAGTAAATGAAAAAGTATTCATTGAAATAGATTTAATAATTATCAATTATATCTCCTCCAGAAACAAGAAGAATTTATGCTCTATGTAGCTGCAAAGTGGACACTCACTGTCATACAAGAATTAATATAAAAATGCAATATACAAGGCTCAAAAGGATGTCAAGTCCAATTGAAGTTTCATTGGAATTCAACACATTACCCAAGATAGCCAGAAACTTACAAATTTCAATCTAATGTATAAGATAAACCTAGAGCTATAAATCTTATTATATAGAAAAAGGTCAAAATGGGATGTGATATAACGTTTGATACTTAACTAATTGTGTTGAATCAGTTTATACTTGAGTCATAATATTAGGTCTAAGGCCCAAGTAATGTCAAGTGACATAGAGATGGTCTATCTATTTAAATAAATTAAAAAGTATCAAATAAAATAGTAATGTATAATTACCTATCAGAACTTTGGAAAGGTAGAGTTCTGCAAAACTTTCCTTTTTCTCCTTATGATCTTTCCTTTGCACGCCTTTGAAAGTGAAATGCTGTGCTACATGCACAGTGATCATATGGCACAAAATACTTGTAACCGTTCTATTTTCATTCGCCTTCTCAGATGATGAAGCAAAATAGGCAACCTGAAAATATTAGTTACATTTTTATTAGGGTTCAGGATATAATATTTGATAATGCCACGTTTACACTGGAATGTTAATAACATTTGTTAAGTAACTTTGTGAATAACGTATTATTATAATAGACTCATATATTAAATAACTCATTTTATAAAAGCTATCAACAAATGTTATTAACATTATGATGTAAACGTGGCTTAAGAAAGCGCGGTAGCAGTAAGCCATATTGAATTGTTCATAAAAAATCGCCATTATTTACGGACAGAAATAATAACGTACAGCTGACGTCTTTATATCAATCCCCGCTGGCAGGATTAATAAAAGAATTGAATATTCCTTCAGGAATAATCCCAAGTACTGCATATAATGGCTGTTATTGTTAGCTGACCAACGCTATCAGCTGGAGTAAATGGAGTTACATTCAAGTCTATAACACATGTTCATGTCAAAATATTGTGAGAGGTGATCATATTTATCAATTTTGAATAATTTATTCATTACAAATTACAATAACATATTTATGTGATTCAACAGTTCGGCCGCAGCTTCAGGTGAAGCTCGGTACCAGATAGATATTTGTCATTAATCTGAATGATAGAGAACTATCAAGACGTAAATAATAATATTGTAAAAGCTTACACAATCGTTGAAAAATTCTTTGTCTCCAGTCAGTATTTTTCAACTTCCCGCAAGGAAATCATGCATGTTACTGGGAAAGTACCCAGTACTTTTTCGACTTTGGTTGCTTCATCATAGTATGGAGCACTAGGATCTGTTGGCGGTCTGGCATACTCTTTAAGCGACTCAACCATGTTCTTGAGCTCAGCTAATTCAATTCTCAACGAATTTAATTTATTGTTTTGTGCAAGCGAAGTCAAATCAAATCAAATCATTTTTATTTTGACAATATAAAATTACAATTGCACTTTACAAAAGAATATAATTTCAAAAAAGATAATTAAAATAATTGACTATGATAGAACAAAATTATCACTTATATTTGTCAAAATAAGACACTACTTGCTAAATTATTGAAAATTTGTATGCAAGTAGGTGTAGCTGTAATTTTAAATAATGCTACATTCACTCACAGATTCACTCATCATTCACACGATTAAAAAATAAAGAAAAAAACCCATGTGTTAGCATAAATTACTTTCCAAAGTTATTTTATATTAAAAATGAAGTTAACCAATGATTAAGAATAAACTCTCAATAAATTCAGGTGGAACACTAATGAGCCATTTGAAAATAAGTTTAAAAAAATAAATATTGTTGGATCTTTTAATCATATCAGGCAGATTATTAAAAAATTTTGGGCCAAGGAAAACAAATGATTTTTGAAAAAGTTGTGTATGATCTGGGAAGCCTTAAAAAGTTATTTGCTGCACTTCTTGTGCAATGTAAATTATTTCCCTCATATAACTGCCTGCTACGATCACCTGATATCAAGAAAAAAGAAGACAAAACTCTAAAAACAAAAATATAACGCAATGGTAGACAATTGTACAATTGGAAAATTGGGAATGAGTGCTCCATTCTCCTTACACCTTTCATCACACGAATAATTGCTTTTTGTAATGTGACTAATGGCTTTAAATTGGTTTTGTAAGTGGAACCCCAACAACTTATACCATAATTTATCTTTGAGTCCACCAAAGCAAAATACAATTGCCTCAAGACTGCCTGTGGAAGAATCTTCCTAAGAAAATAAAATTTTCTTAGCATGGTAAAAAGATATATTTTCAAATTTTTAATGGTATTAGACCAATTTAGCCTCTCATCCACCACTAAACCCAGATATTTTATAGAGTCTGACTGTGTGACAATACTGCAGTCACAGTTTGTCTGGTCACAAGTAGTTTTATGAAATTTCAGTTGTGAAAGAAACTGCCAGGGGTTTGACATAGTGAAAAGCAAATATTTCGTTTTTGATACATTAAGAGCTAGCCCATTAAAATTGAACCACACAAGCAGTCTATTTAGATCTTCCTGCATATTTGTGTGGAGGTTTTGACTATCTGTACAACAATAAGCGAAAGCTGTATCATCAGCAAATGATACAGGGGTTCCATTGAAGCTGCCTTGGAAAAGGTCATTTATGAAAATTAGAAATAGCACAGGACCCAAAACTGAGCCCTGTGGCACCCCATATTCAATACTCAGGATATCACTTTGCGTTCCCAATTACAACATACTGCGAGCGTCCACTCAAATATGATGTAAAGCAGCTGTGCACCCCACCTCTTATGCCAGCTCTGTATAATTTTTCAAGTAGAATTGAGTGATTTACTGTATCAAACGCTTTTTTATGTTGAGAAAAAGTCCAGCCACACTAGATTTATTCTTTGAGTTTAGGCCTAGATATATGGAAGCCATAAAGCTTTCAAGAGCCATTTCTGTGCTATACCCCTCACGAAAACCAAACTGGCGAACATAGAAAAAATTATTCAAATTGAGAAATTTCAGCAATCGCTTTTTAACAATTTTTTCTAGTAGTTTTGAAAATACTGAGACTAAAGGGATAGGTCGATAATTGCCCAGGAAGGAATGAGAGCCATTTTTAAAAATAGGTATTACTTTGGCTAGTTTCAATTCATTTGGAAATTGTCCACTAGAAATACTAAAATTAAAAATATGTACAAGAATTGGAACAATAACCACAGCAATATTTTTAAGTAAGTTTGAAGTTATTTTGTCATTGCCTGGAGCTTTGCCGTTTTTCAGATTAAGAATAATTTTAAGAAGTTCATTGTAAGTTACAGGCTCAAAAAAGATTGATCTTGGACATTGTCCAACCCTGAACATGTCTCTATATTCCTCCCAAGGTATATTGTCTTTATCTATCATATTTGCTACATCTTTGGGAACATTAACAAAAAAGTTGTTGAAGAGCTCAGCCAATGCACCTTCATCAGTAATTGTCATGTCTCCAATTTCGATTTTTATGCTGTGTTTACCTCTCTTATTGGAACTGCCACACAATTTATTGAGTATTGACCATTTTTGCCGAGTTGGTAGTTCATTAATTGAAGAGTAATATTTACTTTTTTCCAGTTGTACCCAGGACTTTATTTTCTTAGAATAAACTTTTAAATTATTTTTCAGTCTTTGATTTTCTGGGTTTCTTCTAGCTATTTTCGCCAGATTATCGCGAGTAGCAATTGCTGCACAAAGCCCATCAGATATCCAAGGTTTTAGTTTATGAATGGCTTGTTTGTTAGGTTTTATATCAATAGATATAGTTGAATCAGCAATAAAGGTATTTAAAGTTTGTAAGAATGTGTCAAATTTATAGTTTATATCATTACTACTTATAACTTCATACCAATCATGAGAAATCAATAAATCATGTAAAGCATCATAATTTATAAAAGACTTACCCTCGTATTGACAACTTTCTTTACAAATTGTATTATTTTTACTGATAGTTAGAGCAACGGCTTTGTGGTCGCTTAAAGATGTTTCAACAACTGCACCAATTAGAAAATGAGAATAATCATGTGATCTGATAAATATATGGTCGATACAAGTTGAGGAAGTATCGGTAACCCTAGTACTCATGTTAATTATTTGTTCATAGCCTAACGAGCTTAGGACCTCTAAATATTTGTCAGCTTTTTCATCATTACTATTATCAAGAATATTGATGTTGATATCTCCGATAATAATCAAATCACCTATTGGTAGAGTCTCCAAATTTGAAGTGAAACTTGCAAGGAAGCGCTCAAAATTGAATCCATGCCAGCGATAGAGGCAAACAATATTAAATTTAAAGTTGAAATAATTACATTCCAGAGTAATAACATCTGCACCTTCAATTAAACTATCTATAATACTACAAGAAAAATCAGTCAGCTCGCTAGAATAATAAACTATCAGGCCAGTTGCTCTGGAGGAGACAGAAATATTAGAATGCTGGTTGTAGCCATCAATGTAAAATTGTGATGCTTCTTCATTTGAATTTAGCCACACTTCTGACAGAACTATAATTGCGGGTTTATTTCTCCAGCAACTGATGTATGTCAAAAAACAATCAAAATTACTATTTACACCTCATATATTTTGATGGATTACTGTAAGATTTGAGCACTCTGAAATTTGAGAGTCATTTACTTCATCAATACTTCTGAGTAATATACAAGTATCATTATCGGTTTCCTCCATATACTAATAATACTGGAAAATAACATATTATTGAAGCAAACACATGAGATTGAAATAGTTTAAGCTTAATAGCAAAAATTTGAGCATCATTCTCACACACATTCACACATAAACAAAGAAAATTGTGACTTATCAGAATGATAACAAACGCGGATTACATTTACAAGCCTCTGCAATAATTGAAAAAATTAATTAAATTTGAAGGAAAAAATACTATAGTCCGTGACTATAGGCCTAAGCCTTGAGCAATCTGCTTATAAGTTAAGTTATGAACTAAATGGTTCCAACACAATATTAGGAAAAAAAAATTTTCTAAATAAAGATTCACAACTGATGATTGAGCATTTAATAAAAAAGATGTACGTTCTAGTTAGAAATATGTAAAAGTAGTAATAATTTACACGCAACAATAAAGAACAAAACTGAACCTTACACTTGTGATAAGAATACCTACAATTATAGGATGTGAAATATGATAAAAACCATTTCAATTGAAAGTTGGGTTAAAATAATAAATGTGAAAATCATGTTATAATAATAATAATAATAATAATAATAATAATAATAATAATAATAATAATAATAATAATTATGTTTATACCTATAGAGCTGCTTGGGGTAAATGGAGTAGTAATTAGATGAATATTGCTCATCAATTTTTGTTTTCATTTTATTATTACGGTATTATTATTATTACTATTATATATATATTTTTATTATTCCAAGTTTTTTACTATTATTCTAATTCATATACTTTAGTTTATATTTTAGCAAGTAATTTTCAATGCAACAAAAAACATGAGACAAGCAGATGCCTAAGAAATCATCATCAAAGCAAAATCATGAATTGAGTAAAGCGGAAAGAAAATATGAGAAGTTCATGAAATTATTGTCCTGATCTGATCTATTTGCTTTCCTGATCATTTCCTGACTGCCTCAAATTTATTTTTCAAGTCATTCAACTCACATATAGAGCTGATGGCATGTACTTTGTCACCATCACCCTTTCGCACTAGTACTTTACAGTTCTGTATCCACACGTATTTCACACCATGGGTTTTCTTCAATAAACGGGCTTCATTGAATAACTGTCTATTTGCTTTGGTTAGAGATGGGTTTATGAAGATAGTATTTTGAGATTCGAATCCCAAATCGCACGCTTTCAGACCCCTGATTTTTTTGTGAAGTTCTAGCAGAGCAAGAGCATCAGTACGCCTGACAAATTTTACTATGATATTGGTGCTACCAGTTATTTTCGTTGGAAGAGGATGCATCATATCGATCATGTCCGGTGAGAAATTATATTTGATGTAGGCAAACAGTTTTTCCAAAACAGAAGATAAATTTTCCCCTTTCTTAAAAGGCAAACCAGTAATTTCTAAGCAATTTTTTCTACTGTACTGGAGAGAGTCATTTAATTCAGCTTTGAGTTTGTTGTTATCACTTTTGAGATTAGCAATTTCCACACTCATGATGTCTAGCTGTTTTGTATGATTTGATAATGCTGCTTCGTGTTCATTCAAATCTCGACGGAAATCGTTCAGTGAACTCTGAATATCTCCAATGGACACATTCATACATTTCTGCTCATCTTTCACACTTTTGATTTCGTTAAATATAGTTAAAAGTTTATCGTCAACAGATAGAGCCGAGAACGGAATTTGTTTGTTTGCTGCAGTGTTTTTATCACTATCACTGTCCGTCGTCGATCGTAGACCTGGCCTTATCGCTTTATCATTCTTGCCCATAGTTCAAGATAATTCAATTCTCTATTTAGGAATAAAACAGAAAAATACCTGTCAGAATACCGAAAAATAACGTTTTTTTGCCTGATATATCATTCATACACAAAAGCTCACTCAATATATAAACTGTTCACAATAAACTGCATAGGGTTGCCAACTATCACCACAAACCGCCAACAAAATCCTTCATAAAAATGACTTTTTCACGGAGACTTCTAAAGCACGTCTAACCACTCATCGAGTCACAGCGATACTCATTTTTTTCTACAATTTGAGACCAAATTCATATTTTTTGAACAATTATTTAATGAGCTTTATATTTTAAATTTAATATTTTCATATATTTTTAAATTCAATCGTCGTCTTCTTTAGCACAGCGAAGCGTTTCAATGTATAAGTGTAAGAAGCGCCTCTCAGAGTGAGCTCTGAGCTCGACAGTTGGTTTGAAAAATGGATTTAGCTATAATTGTGTAATTGTTCAAAAAATGTGAATTTGGTCTCAAATTGTAGAGAAAAATGTACTCTTTAATACTATATATGATTCGCTGATTTCGCTGAATATCTTGAATAAAACTTTGATGAAAACATTCCTGTAAAATCAGCTATTTTAATTTTTACTTATTTTTAATGATGTAATCATCTGTTACTTTGTAACTAATAAAGGTAGAGTGATGTTCTTGGTCTGAAAATGTAGAGAATTTTGCCCTCCATCATGATTATAGAATTAGAAGCCAATCCAAATATTTTTAGTATTTTTTTTTTGTATGCTAAGATGTAACTTAAGGAGATTTTGGGGATGTGTTTTTTAAAATTGCTGTAGCACATGAACCATTGAACGTAGAAGTGTGAATTTGGTCTCAAATTAAAGAGAAATGAATTTCACCAAGAGGGATTTTGAAATACGAATGCAAGTGTTTCCAATTCAAAGTTACAAACTTTTAAAGTAACGGAATAATTCCTGTGAAAAAAATATGGAGTTTTCAAAAAAATTGTAACTTGGAAACGGTTGATGATACAGAGTTGTGATTGGTCTCAATCTCTTCCAAATTTTGTTCTCTAGAAAAAACATGCATGGAATTTTTTTGTCTGATGCTTGGTTTGGCTACAATTCACAAAAAACTGAAATTTTGCACCTTTCACCCCCCTCCCCCAAAAACCCAACGCTCATAAGGGTGTAACTTTTTACCAAATAATAAAGGGGTTGTATAGAACAAGTTGGCGTAGGAATTGTCCTTTCTCTTTGGATGTTGAGGTTTGGTCTTTTTTCAAACTAATTGCACTGTACTCTTGGCCTGATTTCTGTTTCAAAGCCTTAAATTCATGCCATGATGCCATACAGCTCTTGTGTAGTGAACTATGTTCATGCTGTTTTAATTCAGCATTTGACTCCATTGCCTTCTTCCAATTCACAAATCCATCATGGACAAAGCTCAACAATGCGGTTTTTATGCCAGGCCCTTGGTAGTTAGCCTTGAAAAATCTACAAGGTTAGCAAAAAGCTGCAACAAGGGAAATGCTATATTCTAACCATGGTCGATCTCTGTACCATGAAGCCTGAAAATTTTGTTTGCAATCACCAAATTGTTGGAAGGGGAAATGCTTCACATAAGGCTGAGATGGCTTGTCAAACAGTGTCTTAGCAATATCATTAACTGATGATTTTATTCCTACCTGATTTTTATCAATTTATGGTGATAATGATGATGACAGAATCTGGCTCATTGGAATACTTTCTTCAATTTTGTCAATTTCACTCCTAATGTGGGTTTTATCATGTTCCTCCAAATTATCATATTCAAAGAAAATTTCACTATCAGCAACTTGTTCTGAATTTGTTTCTGAAGGCAGTACAATTAGTTCTGAATCACTTAAAACACTAGATACATTGTCTTGTCCAGATGGTCCAGGAGATGGTTCTGATGTTCCAGAACCAGAAGATGAACTGTCACTTACGTCTTGTTGTTTTTTTTTGACCACTCTCTTTAAAGAAATCCCCAATGCTGACACGCTTTGCCATAGTTTTATACTTTTGGCTCTCAAACACACATTCACATTTGGTTTCCTCAGCAATTTAAAATACATAGATGAAAACAAATAGTATTAACCGATTAACCAAACTCTGGTGTCTACCATAATGGGCCTGGTGAATAAAAACAAGTAAAGACTTTACTAAGGGTTTTTCGAGTATTTACTAGCTTTGGAGTGAATAAAAACCTGTCTAGTAGAGGCTCGACTCGAGCGTTTACTAAGGGGCCTAGTAAGCTCTACTTGACCTTGAATTTTCCTAGTGTTTACTAGCTTTTGTGTGAATAAAAGCTAGTCAAGACTTTACTAGGCTAGTATTTACTAGCCTTTTTGCAAGGTAGGGTCAGAGCAGACTTGCAAGAGAATACTAAGGCAATTCCCCACTAACATATTCAAGTTTATCAACGAAAATCAATTATTTAGCCTATTCTATGGAGCTATTTTACTATCTATTGAAATTATTTAATTATACAAATATTTAGGAACTTACAAAAATTATTTTTCAATCGGCTAATTCCAGTCAGGCTGGTCTTAAACGGTAATATTTCTATTATTAAGGGAAATCATGTGAAAAGACAGAAAAAATACAAAATTATATTTAATATAAATCTCTTATTATATTATAATACTATTGGAATATTACCATATAATATCGGACTGTGGACATCTCTTGCTCATTTTCAGGCCAAATTTATTTATTTAAATAATAACTATTTAATTATTCATTTATATAAATTATTGTCATCACTATAACTATACTATGATATGGTTCAGTATATCTTATATAAAGATAAAACTGATATAACAATTCAACTAGCTAGTATATAAATATAATTTTTCATACATATAGAACAAGATATAGTTATATACTGAGATTAGGCCTATAGATAGTCTTACAATGGTTTTGTGTCGGTTTGTGGTGCAAAATAGATTGGAATGTTATATTTTGGTATTTGACCAGAACTTCCCAAGATTTTTTATCTACAGCCTACACCGTGACTGACTACAACACCGTGATTCTGTAATTAGTAGGATGGCAGGTAGTGAATAGGTCAAAGCAGATGTCCTCTATACGAGCATTGAAGAAATACAAAGGCTATAGAAGAAACTGCGTGAGAATAATAATTTTGTTTGTCCCTCTTCTAGGAATCAATGAAAGCAGTACCGTAATTGGGTTGATGGCAGGTAACAAATATCTTGTGCAGCTCTCCACTGTTCATTGATCAGTCTTCAGTTGACCAATATTATAATAAAAAGAAGTACACCTGTAGGCTTACACATTATGCCTACTACACCTAACTGTAATTACCAGTGTGACTAGAATCCATGGCTATTCTTAATTTTATTTTCTAAGAAATATCTAGAATAGGCCCACACCTGAAAAATACCAAAATGGTCGAACCGAGTACAAAAAAAAATTAGTTGGCCTACTCGTTTCATGTTATTTTATTTTAATTTTGCTTTCTTGTCCAGCCTATTCATTCAATGCGGTGGTTGGAAATTCTAATATCCAAAAGCAAGATAGTGCTAGTTTCAATTTCCTGTCTTTTTTATCAAGGAATATAATATGACTAAATTAGGAATATAAGAAGTTTTGGGGGATTGATTATTTTCTTCTACCCATATTGTACATTTGTACTTGAATAAATAAGTATAAATTTCAAGAAAATCACTATTATTGAGACAGATTATAAGTAGCCTAATCAATTTTATATGAAAATAGATTATTAGTAACTATAGAAAATAGAAACCGGTAACTCTCAATCAGAAACTTATTTCAATTTTAAACTGACAATTTTAAACTGTCTCACTTTAAAACAGAACAGATATCCTGGAATGTTTCCTCTTTAAAAATATTCTATGGGGTGAAGCCTGATTATTCAATAAATTATTTTATTTGTAAATCAAAATAATTTGATCTTAAAATTATTTTTCAAACTGACGTTTCCACTTTAAGAACAGTTTCTAGATATCCACGAACAAATATGCTCAAGAGTAACAAAGTTTCTTCTATTTGAGAGAGATTTGAAATATTCTCAGGTGTAGAGCTTGATTCTATCAATAATTTTATTCATTCAAATGTAGGACTAGAAATAAAAAGAATTCATTCAGGTAGACTTGAACTTTTTGTATTCGGTTGTGAACACATCTATGAATAGCTGCTTAGTAAGAACTAGGGAGATTCTATGTGAATAAAAGCGCTGGAGAGTATACTCTATAGTAAAGACTTGGGTTTTTCCTAGTAAACACTAGAAGAGAGCGTACTAGGGTTATTCACTTCAAAGCGAGTGATTACTAACCGGGCGAGCGTTTACTAGGTAGTAAAGACTTTACTAGACAGACCGTACTATGTAGTATTTACTCGTTTTTATTCACTTGGCCCAATGGCGATGGCAAGTGGCAACACACACATGCAAGATACAACAAAAATCGACTGAGGATAGACTCTAGTAGGCTAATAGAGTGGCGTATTGATCATGTGTCAAGTGACATGTGAAAGTTTTATTTATTATTGTCTTCTCTCTTATGGTAGGCTATTTATTACCTGGCTATGAACTCTGTGATATTTATTGATGCTTTGGTAGCCTTCCTACTCTGAAGTGGTTATTTTCGATTTTTTATTATATTAAAGTTTAATATATTCTTCCAGTTTTGATTGGGGGGGCCAGCGGGGGGGCCCAGAGAATATTGGGGGGGCCCGGGCCCACCCTGGCCCCCCTGTAGCGCCGCCACTGCCTCGCTCTCCTTGTAGCTTTCCTTTGCTAGCTTTACAAGCTTTGCTGCTTTTTCCAAAAGACATCAACTCTTCAAACACAAAACGTGGTTTCACGATCCGCTAATACACAACCACAGCACAGTCAAGTAAAATTCAGATGCAGAATGCAGCAACTGCCACTTGAATCAGAACAGAAACTTTTTCAATCATCCGGTCGAGAAGCAGAATGGTGTAAGTGAACTTACAGCATTATGCCACTAGAGGCAGCAGTATTTTTGACAGCTGAGTTTTCAGTAAGATCCAATACAGCATTCTACTTCTAGGATAGTTTCTTGACTTACTGCATTATGATTCATCAAAACACCACTTACACTGAGTTTTTGGACTTACTCTCTTCTGCATCTGACAGATCTTGTTCTCCTCATTCCAATGGTGTAAAAACCTCAAAATTGATAATATTAGACATTAGTATATTTGTCTAAATTAGTAAAATTGGTCGTGAAAAATTTTTTGTTACTAAAATTGAATAAAATTGAAATTCTGATATTCACTGTGGATAGTTTTTTTTCAATTAATACTTTCCTAACAGTTTTTTTTAATAGTTGTACTGACTCTATGTTTTTGATGGCTGCTGGAAGTTTATTAAAATACCTCATCCTCAGAATTTTATACCTCAGAATAAAAAGAAGTTCTCTCAAATGCTGTGCGGCAGTGAATTGGGAAGGTAATTAAATTTCTATCATGAATGTTATTATCATTACATAGTTGAAACTTGTTATAATTCATTTTTACAAAAACTAATAATTGATTGATATAAGTAGATGGAAGTGTTAGATGTCCAAGTTGTTTAAAGTGTGCTCTTCATGAATCTCTAGCTCTTAACCCACAGATAACCCTCAAAATCTTTTTTTGGAGAATAAAAACCTTAAAAACATCTCCAACAAAACATAGTCCCATAGTTTAAATGATAATAGACATATGCATAATAGATTGTAATGAGTGTTTTCTTATCAACTGAATGTGACAGGTTTAGGATGACAAAATATGCACGATTCAGTTTTTTTAAGGCTTTGTATGTGTTCCCTCCAGGAAAATGATTGATCTACAATAAGTCCCAAGAATTTTGTGGAAGGGGATGGCTTTATTATGTCTTCAATTGTGGGGGGAGTTGATCTAATTACAATATTTAAATTGATGCTGCATTTAAGGGCAGTTGCAGCAGGCACTTTAGATTGAATGCTAAGCATTTGTTTCTAGTCCAAGAAATTCAAATATTTCAATGCTTTGATGTACTCTGAGCCAAATAGAAATCTATTGTAAATTCAATGAACACAAAGGCCTTCTATATAAAAATTTGGACAGTTGACTCTGAAATGATGAATTTGTTATTGTAAGAGATCTGCAGGTAGTTGGATTAAGATTTCTGTACATTCAGCTCCCACATAAACATTTTCTATTTTGTCAAAGTTTGAGGGGTTCCTGTATTGTATTTTTTCAACATCATTTACGATTCTTAGGTAATTTGGATCAATGTAAAAATCAAGTAAAGATCTGTATGCAGTTTCAATCCTTTTATATCCTCCTCAATCCTGAGTTCCATAAAATCATTCAGAAAATTATTTTTGTTGCTCATTTTACTCTGCCAGGCTATAGAAACATGATGTAACAGTAAAAAATATCCACGTCCATTTTTAGGCCTAAAAATCGCTGGTCCTCATTTGTGGACCTTGGGTCTCTATAGAGACGACATCACTCCTGTCCTGTGGCATCACAAGGATTTTTTTGTAGGGCCAGCTCCACACAGCTCACAAAAATCAAGCTTTCACATAGGTAGCTTCTAAACTGCAATCTCTCATTAGCTTGTAAACATGTAAATTACAATGAATGGGGGGGGTTACAAGCCCCCTCCCTCTTCCCCTGATGACATTACTACTCCTGTCACTGTAATAAAAAATTAAGCTAATTCATACAAATGAGTTGTTTCAGAAATCAAATAACAACAGTAGATGCATACTGAAAAATAATTATTTATTCATTAGTACTTATAATAGACAATACATTTTGATCATTTTTTATGATATTTTGTGAAACGATTATTGTTTATTACACAAAAATAAAGAATTTTGAAAACTGGTCTTTTTAATGTAGCTGATCACACAAGAAGCACAAGAGTACATATCAGTTATAAACTTGAATATCCATGTTTGCAGAATTTCCAGAATAAATTAATTATAAGCATTCACTCTTATTCCTTGTGGGGTTCTTTGTAACAATGCAGTTGGCCTTGTCATTGAGAATCTTCACTATTGAACTATCTTCATTCTCTTGTCATATCTCTTGATCATAAACAGGAGCATATCTCAACCAAAGAAAACTATGAGCATTGTGACACTCTTTGTTGGAATTCAATTCTGGTGTACTATTGATTAATAACAGGGTGCTCCTGAAATATGCTGTTATTTGCAGTGAGAATACTGAACAATTTTCTTCTTTGAAAGTCAAAATATCTGGCAAATGTCACAGGGTCTGATCAAATAAGTCGTACCTTTTTTTCATGTTCCTTATTTGATGCCTCATCCTCAATAATTATTTCATGATCAACAACTAATTTCAGCAGTTCTGGCCATTCAGTTTCAGCAGGTGATACAGTGAGATTTCGGTCCAAATTGCCTGAGCATAGCAAATAATTCCTTTTCCTTTTCAGCCCAAAATGCTGGTGGACCTCTATCTTGGCTCAATAATTTGTACCACCATCATGCAGAATCAAAATAATTCAAGAATGACTCTTTTGGAACCAATGCAACTGTTAGTTTTTTCCCCTTTTCGTTATCCTCATACAGAATGCTATACTTGATCCTTGTTTGTCTGTTCTTAGTTTAAGAGCCAAAAAGAAAAGTTCTGTTACACAAGCATATCTACAATCAGAGTGAATAGTTTCCTATTTTATCCATGTTTGGTGAGTGATATGATCTTTTTTTTCAATTAATTCCTCTCCCTATACTTTCAAAAAACTCATGGTTGTATGTGTCCAGTAATAAAGGGAGAGGAGAACGACCTTTCCCAGGTGCAAAAATAATAGCTCCTGATTGTAGCATTGTTTCATTGTCTTGAATATTAATTGGTTTGGTATCTTGAAGAACTTGATATTTCATTTTGTGATTCTGTCCATTGCACAGAATTTATGTTCACAGACCATTTGAAGAGCATAAAATTATCTATAATTTGAGATATAATTGAGAGAATTTTGATACTTGGGGACCAAGATATCATTTGTTGAAAAGAAGCAATTTTCTCAAAAAAGTTATGAAATTTTGTAGTTAATAAATTGCTATAAATTTCGAAAACTAAGTATTTCACAGCAAAGTTATATGTGAGAGAGTTGTAGAGAATTCTATTAGCTTCAATTTGAGAAAATAAAATCATCTATTAAACGTTTATTCTGCTGAAAAATCACGCTGAAGCTGAATTATGTTGTGTCAGTTTTGGGAGAACACTGGAGAGATATGGATATAGGTTCAGCTAACGTGAACAAGTAACTCTTGAGAAAAAATTTTGAAGCTCTATATTTTAAGCATTTATAAATCTCAATAAGTAATTGAAATGAATTTTATTCAGCACATATTTGAGTCAGCTTTGTCTCTGACAAAACTGACTCAACAGAATTCAGCTTCAGAGTGATTTTTCAGTGAAATATACGTTTAATAGATGATTTTATTATCTCAAATTGAAGCTAATAAAAGTCTCTACAACTCTATCATATAAAAATTTTCCAACGGCGGTATTCTCATACTGTTGAACATGGCGGGATTCTCATTCTGCCAATGGTGGTATTTTCATTCTGCCAAATGTCAGCAGGATTCACATCCTGCTGAACATGGCCTTGCCATCAAGTAGTGGGCTTATTCCGCCCTCACCCATTGGTGGGTCTCATCCAGGCCCCGGAGGTGTATTCTAGTAGGCTATTCCCTGTCTGAATTGTTGCCACTTTGGTGCTTTTAGAAGCAGAGGGGTGGTCACTGCGATCTGCCGCCTTGGAAGCAGGCAAAGCAGGCAACGTTGCTCAAGTACAGCGTGAATCCATCTGACAGACCACTTGGCGCCCACTTGTGCCTGTGAAAGACACTTTCAACCTTGGGGTTGTGTTGGTTGACGCTGTTGGCGTAGTGGGTTGGATTTTTGTTCTGCTGACAACAGCAATTAGGACTTTTACCGCATTTCACATTGCATCAACATTATTTGTGTGTGCACCTGTCAGTAGATCTACAAAGCAGATGATGTGGTTCACTGTCAAATGCTGAAAGCCTCTATCCTTGAAGCAGTTGTATGCTTTCCAGAGGTCAGATATCACTGTTGTCCCTGGAAGGACATACTTCTCCAGAATTGGTAAGAGGGTTTGTGAGGACCGATCTTCAACTGCTTCCATGAAGTATTTGCCTGTAGTGGTATCAATCCCCCCAAAGACCCACTGCCCCTCAACCTTCTTCCCCATAATGGTTTTATGCTTATCTAATTTAGATTCATCTATATTGGGCCTGGTCCACCAATTTTCTCAAAATCTCTTATCATAACATCTTCAAATGCCACCTCCCAGCAAAAGAGCCCCAATCTACAGTTGCCTTTTTGCCAATTTCAATCTCTTTCATTATGATGTTGAGGGAACATTCTGCGTCCACAATTCAAAATACTCTTCAATTTATTTTCATTCTCACAAAGACCTTACCTGTTGTAGATGCTTACATTTACTTAATTTTTTCACAAATTGCTCAGATTTATCAGGCTTAGCTTCTTTCTCATTTTACTGGAATGTCTAGATTTTATTGAAGTGTCCTGGAATCATTTTTTTTTTAATTTGTTCAGGATTGTGCCTTGTAAAATTCCAGCAATAAATTTGTCCTTTGAAATGTTGTTTCAATTCAAATTCCATGTGATTGTCCATTGCCAAAATTTCTTCCTGAACCTTATTTTTACATGCTCCACACATTTAGCCCATTCATCAGCTTCTACCCTTGAAATTGTTTCATGCAAAAGTTTGTGAACATCTGAAATTTTGTAAGTTTTATTAGTTCATAAAGATGTTTCTGACCATATAAGTGGCTCAGTTTGCAATGGTATGGTGGTGTTCTGAGTAGGGTAGAGTGGGGAGGAATGGGACACTTTTCACAAAAGTATTTTTATTTTTTATAATTCCCTAAAACACTCAATATAAAAATTCAATCACATTTGTTCATATTTTGTCTTGTTGTTTGCATCAAATTAAGTTCATTGTACTCTTATGTTTTGCATAATTCAAGATTTTTCATGAGAGTCAAAGTGTCCCAACCACCTACCTGGTAGGAGGAATGGGACAATCTATAGATTTCAGTATAAATGAATTAAACATATTATAAAATTATATATTTATTATTTTTAAGTAGCCTAAAGATGAATTTCAATTAAAAATATTTCACTGATGATTAATATTAAAATCATAAATGTAATTATAAGTGTTTTTTACTCAACTTAACTTGTTTTTGGAAGATACATTAAAATTTTTAAAAAGGCTTCATTAGCTCATAATCAATAGTGTCAAATTAAAATAGAACATAATGAAAATTGTTTTTTTATTCCACTAAACAAAAATAACTGGAAATAAATCATCCAAGCATCAGAAACTTGCTTTCCAGGTCAACATTAAAGTAAAACATGGAACGGTTCCTCTCTGTCTCTCCTGTTTTTTTTTTGTGCTGGAAGCCAAAGGACAAAATCATTTTTATGAATACATCTTTCTCTTCTGGGAATATGAAGCAAGTTCTCTGACCAACTTTTTTTAAAAATCTCACCTCATACAATCCATCATCTTAATCACTTTCATTAGCTCCTACATAATACACTATTGACTTCTTCATAGGGAATTTCACAACGACAAAATCTCCATTCTTTGCTTCTGTTGTGCTGTAATCGAAATTTTCCCCAATCATGTCATTCTCCATTCCATCTCTCCATGTATCTAAGGATTTCATCTTCTTCATCTTCCTTCTGAAACTCTTTTGGTTTTTTGCTACTGGCTTCAATTGTAGACATCCCTTGCTCTTTTTAGTTGCTGTACTCTTTCTCTCAGGTAGTTCTTGTATTCTGTTTTTTTTCTGGAGTATCTGTTAGAATTCTTGTAGACCCTCCTTGTCGTCTTGGCTTATTTGATTTTCTTGGGGCAGCTTTTGGGAATGGCTGTACTTCCTGTGGTGTCAAGATCTTAAATTTTGATTGTTCAGTGGATGTGGAAGGTGACAACTGTAGATTCTGTGATGTGGAAGATGACTGAAGATTTTGTGATGTGAAAGGCTCTGGTGATGTAGGCCTAGCTTCTGCAGCATTTTCCATAGGAAGTGGTCGATCAGTCACTGATGCCATGAGGAAATCATCTTCTGTAAATATATTTGGATTAAAAGGAGAAATTCTAGTTTTTTCAAAACCACGAATTATATTCTCTTTTGTCAAAGAAGCAGTAAAAGCAATGTTTGATAATTCGGCAACATTATAATATATGTTTATGGGAATTCCTTGATGGGATGTCATCCATGATTCACATGCTTGATTGTATTGCACCTTCATTGGTCCACATACTGAAACGTCAAGTGGTTGGAGCCTGTGACTACAGTGTGGTGGAAATGTAATCAAATGAACACCATTTTCCTTAGCTAAGTTGATTACTTCAATGTTCACATGACTTAAATTATTAATTAGAAAAAAACTACTGGGTCTTCTTTGGAGCACTTAACATGACCTACAAAGTGAGTTAATGCTAGTACAAAGTTTTCTTTGGTCATCCAACCACTCTGATGTGCAGGTCCAAGGCTTCCCACTGGTCCATTGTTCAACATATGGTTTTTGGAAAATTTTTTGGGTAAGACAAATGCAGGTGGGACTGTATTCCCAACTGCATCTATAAAGCACAACATTGTGACTAGTTCACCTCTTTCTGCTGATGTTATACCTATCCAACTTGTTTGAAACCTTTCTTACAAATAACTTGGTACATGTACAGTGGACATATTTGTCTCATCACAATTCCATATTTTCTCTGCTTTGAAATTGTGTCTGTTGCAATGCTGCATTTTTATTTTTTTATTGGAGAAATGTGGATGAAAAATCATGAAATAATTAAGAACAAGAAAGCAGTTGAGAACGACATTTATTCAACATTGAAAAACTCACTTCATACATAAAATGTGGCTCCATTTGTCATTTGACAAAAATTATTTACATTGAAAGATCTCACCTTCTTTAGTGTAGAAATCCATTTACCATTTCACAAAAATTATTCCAAAATAATTACAGAGCAAGATCAGACCACACCTCATCTCATTGTACAGCAGTCAGCTAGCCAAAAAACAAAAGCCAAAGCCCATGCTTCCTAACCAAACATCTGGAACTTTTTAATATTTATTCATTTATTTCAATTTATTTTAATGTACAATTATTTTCATTTTAATAAAAGTTAATTCTTGATTTAGTAATAAGAATAAGAATAAGAATGATTTTATTCCTTCAGTGCATACAAACAATGCTATCGGAAACGTCAGAATTATAATGCAATGGTAAATAGTTCAACGAATGTTAAAAACAATACAAAATGTCAATAGAAAATACAATACAATATGTCATTAGATATTACACAAGAAAAGACAATAGACTAACAAAAAATATATAAATATCTTGTACTGTAGGTTTTCACTCAACGTGTAGCCTATTGTTTTCGGTTTCAGTTAAAATAATCCTCAACTGGCAAATGAAAAAAATCTGAAAGAGAGTATAATGGATTATTTAGAAGAAGGCGCTCTAGATTCTGCTTATAGATTGAAATTGGGAGGCTCCTGGCTATTCTGGGTAGTTTATTGAACAATTTTAAAGATACGTGATTTGGACTTGTTAATATCCTATTCAGTCTAGTGAATGGTACATCTATTTTCGATTTATTTCTCGTGTTATGGGAGTGAATGTCTTTTCTGCTGCTGAACGAGCCTAAATTACTTTTAATTTGGAGAAGAAGTTTGAATGCTACCATACTGTACACTGTCATAATTTTCTCTTTTTTAAATAATGGCTTACAGTGTTCCAGATAAGCAGCATTACAAATAATTCTTAGAGCCTTTTTCTGGAGCAAAAATATTTTTTGAACCTCAGGGGCGCATCCCCATAAGACTAAGCCATATGTGAAGATGCTTTGAAAAAATGCAAAGTAGCACATTCTTAAGTAAGCAGAGGGCACACTGTCTCTGAGACTACGGAGGAGATATATGACCCTACTTAATTTTGAGCAGACAATTTCGATTTGGGGTATCCATGAAAGCCTCTGATCCAGCGTTATCCCCAGAAGTTTTGCACTTTTGGCTCCCTTGCCAATATTTCTCAGGCCAAGCACCAATGTTTGAGTTTTGCCATTATTCAAAAATAGGCGGTTTGCTCTAAACCAAGCTGAAGCTTCACCCTGGCTGTTTGAAATTTTCCTCTGCAGAACACCCAGATCTACATTACTGGCAACTAATGATGAATCATCTGCGTAGCTGACAACCTTTGATGAAATATTAAATTCTAAGTCGTTTATCATCACAAGAAACAATAATGGCCCTAAAATGGATCCTTGAGGTACTCCGTGTGGTACTTCTAGTGGCTCAGAAAGACTAGAGTTTACACACACTGACTGTATTCGACCCTCCAAATATGATTTCAATAAAGTAAGAGGTTTATCACTGACACCCAGAAATTTTAGTTTATGAATTAAAATATTGTGATCCACGACATCGAATCCCTTACTCAGATCAAATAGAACCAATCCTGTGTATTCTTTATTATTAAAGCTTTCCTCAACTACATTTACAACAGATTGCACAGCGTCAATTGTTGACCTCCCTTTCCTAAACCCGTATTGAGAGTCAGCAAACAAACTGTTCAATTCCAGGAATTCATAAAGCTGAGCTGAAATTATGTATTCAAGTATTTTCCCAAAAATGGGCGGAATAGAAATTGGTCTGAAGTTATCTGGTAAGTTTCTGTCACCCTTCTTGTGAATCGGGATGGTTCTTGAATGTTTGAGCAAGGATGGAAAAACTGACGCTTTAATACATGCATTTAGAACTGTAGTGAGCGGCTGTAAAATTGGTTCTATTACTTGTTTAATGAGGGAGCTAGAGTGAGAGTAAATATCTTTGGTGGTGGAAGACTTCATTTTGGAAACTATTTCGAGAACTTGGATACTGGTTACCTCCTTTATTTCAAAAACTGCCTGTGTTTTAGGGGAAGCAACTAGTAGGTCAACAGCAGAAATTTGTGATGGCTCAATATCTCTATGTAACTTCTCTATGGAACTGATAAAGTGTTGATTGAAATCTTTAGCAGATATAGAAGTAACGGTTGACTGAGCAGGCTTGGAATTTTTTCTAATTATTTTCCAAGCTGCGGAGCATTTGTTGTTAGCTGCTTCAATCAAATTGGCATTATGATATAGTTTAACCCTTTTTAATTCACTTCTAAATAGATTTTTAATTTTATTGTAAGTACACCTAGCTGAGTCTGTACCTTCTTTTTTCAGTTTATCATAAGCTATTAAAACGTAATTTTTGAGAATAATTAGAGCTGGTGAATTGAGAAATTTAGCATTTGATTTATTGTGAGTTTCTGGTCTACGCCTGACAATTGGGAATGAATCCAAGAACAAACCATGAAACCTATTGAAAAATGCATTAAAATTGTGTTCAGCCCTGTCATGAATAATTACTCTAGCCCAATCAACCAAACCCAGTCTATAGCAAAACCAGTGCAATGCCCTTGAGGTTATTGGCCTGAAGCTCTGTGCTTGGAAACTTTGTTCATTACCGGAATTTCCCAAATTTAAATTTGATTTCACAAAGAAACATAGTGCATCGTGATCACCCAGTGCTAGCGGGTCAACCTTAACATGGAAAACTTCAGGCTTTAAATCTGTAGCAATATTGTCTAGTGCCGAATTATGTCTTGTTGCCTCAAAATTTGTCAGGTGTAAATCCAGGGACTTTAATAGATTTATTAAATCTGACCTTCTAGAATCCATTGATAAAATATTCACATTAAAGTCACCACCTATGATAATATTATATTTATTTTTCTTATATCTATTCAGTGATAGAGTTAGTCTCTCCAAAGCACTGAAAAATAATTCAAGGTTACCATTGGGTGATCTATATATTACTATGATGAGCAGTTTTAATTTTTTAACAATAACTCCGGCAAATTCATGATGCAATTCAAGACAATGAGATGACAGATCGAGAGGCTCGACATGGTCTGAATATTTGTTAGACATAAATATGGCAACCCCACCATTTTTTAAAGAGGTTCTGCAAAAAGCGGTTATCAATAGAAACCCATTTATCTGTACTAAATCCATGATTTCTTTCCTCAACCAGTGCTCAGAGAGGCAAAGCACATCGAAATCCTTATCTCGATTTCATTGATTTTGTTATTAAGAGATTGAACATTACAATACATAAGAGAGAAAATATTAGGATTTTTTTTAGAATCTAAATTGTTCCGTTTAAAAAACGAGCTGGAGTGGTTGTAGGATTGACTAAAAAATCGTGTTCATCTAGTGATTGATAGGAGATCGGGTTGATGGGTTCCACTGAAAGTGAATTTTCTGGCGGTTCAGAGGTGACTGAGTTTTGCGAGCGGAGAGGGGCTGGTGAACTGGGTGTGACTGGATATGATCCTAGGCATTGAAAGACAGGAGAGTCTGATGAAGGAAAGGACTTGGGAGAGTTGCGACTACATGAGTTGCGTTCCTCCGCCAATAAGTCAGTTCTCGAGAATGCAGGGCGAGCATCGAAAAAGTCTTTCACATATCTCGTCAGTCGGTTGACAAGAGTCCTTTTCCCACGCCGGTTGAGATGAAGCCCGTGTCGCGTGAAATGAGATCTAACAAGGAACGCATTAATATCCATGTAGTCAATGTTTATTCTACCTGTATAGTTCCGCACCGCTCTGGATAAATACAAGTTTGCATTACAGATATTTTCGTTGAGAGTAGGATCATCGTATCGGTAGGGTACACTGCATAATAGGACATTAGTCTTAATGTTTATCTCAGCAAGAGACTGCACTGCCTGGTTTAACGTCGACTGGAACGGCTCGTCACGATGTAGATCATTTGAACCCGCCGATACAATTACAAAGTCTCTTTCTGTAAAGTCCTTGATCAAACTACAACTGTCAAGAACAACATTTTTCAACTTAGCACTCGATTTGGTGGAAACTAAAACTTCGAAATCATCTCCCAGGTCTCCAGTATGTTTACAGAACTGTTTTCCCTGACTGTCAGTCAGAAAGGTAACTCTCTGTTTCTTCTTGGAGGTGGTATTCTTACGGTGGGTTGTTTTTCGAGTTGAGGGGTGTTGGTGAACGTCTACTTGTACCTTAAATTTATCCGGCATCAAAGGTGACGATGTGTTAGAAGAGAGTACCGAAAACCTATTCTCTGTTATGATTGGATAACACTCTCTCTGTCCATTTTTAGGCTTTACAGCTTTTTTAGACATAATAAAGTCCGTATCTTTAATTGAATCTTGTTCCAGAAGGATTTCTTCTCTATCATAAAAACTATTCTGCTCTTTTTGAATTATATTTATAATAGCATTTTTATTTTTCAACTCTTCGCTCAAACTGCATTTAATTTCCTCTAGACTAACAATGCGTGATTTCAGCAATTTTATTTCCTCATCTGCTCTCCCTTCATTGACCAGAGAGTCTTCAAAGCATTCCCTTCTTCTGTTCCTCTCATCACTCAAGCATTTAGCCAACTGTTTATTTTCATCTGAGATCTCCATAAGATTGTTTCTTAATTCGTTATTCTCCGAAATAGAACTGTCCAGTTTATTCAAGACTCCGATTATATTTGGAATCAAGTCAACTATTGCATTGTTTGAATATTTTTCGGCTATCATAGAGAGTGTTTCCCTAACATTAACTGCCAGATCAACAACATCAGCATTGATTAAGTCCCCTTTTAAACTATCGAGTTCCGATTGCGCGCGAATCAAATTTTCGCGCCTTTGTCGAGTAGTCATTGGCTTCATAGTCTCTTTGAAAAGTAAAAACACCGGTTCTATTGAAAGAGAAAGTTCACTGATAAGAAAACTGGTGCCCACTGTCAACAGTCAGCGTTGTCATAGCAACCGAAAGACGCTACCCATATTGCTAGCAGTTACGTCAGCCGGCGCCTCATGTACAGGTATGAAAACAAGATAAGGAGCAAGGTATCAGTTGTACACAAATTGAGCTGCTTAAAAACAACAAGGAATTATTGAGCCAGTGAAGTTGAGAGAGTAATACTGAGAGAGAAAATAATAACACTATAACAGCAGAAAGGATAACTCCGACAATGTTCCACAGTCAATCGTAACACTAGAGCTACAGATGGAGTAAGATTTGATACGGAAAACAGCAGCGTTAATGAGTATTCCTTTTTATATCTTTTCACGCAATGAAATAATCATTAGTGACATTTTCTGTGAGGGTAAATTTATATTCGTTAGGTTCTTAGCAGAGGGTTCAAGGTTCATCAGGCTCGAAAAGTGTAGTCAAACTGTCATTTTCTTGCACTGTCAAGTAGGTTAGAAACAAATAAAATTCTGAATTAATCCAAGTTCCAATAGTATTAAACACTTTTTGTACACATTACTGAGAGTCCATCACTAACTCTTATGAAAAATCTATCGATCATAAATGAAAAACTACCGAGAATTTTTTAAAAAATGAAAAATAACTGACACAACACTAGAGCAACTTCTTAAGGCAGCCAGTAATGTTTTATTTTACCTTTTTATTCATTATAAAAAAATTACTATAAAGGTGGCCAATTTAAATTGTGTCTTGATTAAAAATAACATTACAAATCCCCCCTCTCTAGTGTAGAAATTTCAAACTTGGAATTTGAAATTAACCAACTTTATAAAAAACATTCAAAATTAATATATGAAAATAGAAATTAATAATCAATTTACTGTGAAACGAGTTATGATAATATCTAAAATAATCCAGTCACTTGACTTAACTCAAGTTCAAAATTTTGTCTTCTTTTTAAAATTAATTATTAAGAAAGAAGAATATGGTAAAAAATTTCAATTTTCACCCACAAACTAGAAATATAAAAACAATTGTCAATTAAAAAAATTTTGAAACTTACAAGAAAGAAATTATTATTCAACTGTTCATTAAAAAAGTCCATATTAAACTATACTGCATCATGGCATATATTTGCTCATAGAAAAATGTTCATTACTTCTATTTTCATGGTGTTGTATCACTTTCAAATATGTAAAGTTTATAAAATATGAGTATCAGTTGTCACACTTAGATGGATTAGGCATTTTGTTTTATCACTGCACTGTAGATCATCTCACAAGTTGCCATCTGAAGTGTTATGACATCAGTTTACCACAGGAACTGGGGCTGATTGCGGGTGTAGATGAGGCCTACCCATACTATCAGGCCACGCAGACTCGAGCCATGTCCATCTTAGGCTCAGTCAAAGTGTTTGTGGATCTCCCTTTAACCGCGGTGGGTAGGCGCTTTACGTTGTTTCGCGTGCACATACTACCAGTTCATGACCCTGTGACCAATTTGGCAACCCGATTCCATCTGGGTGGAGAGCTGTTGCTGATGAGTGAGGACCAGCAGCGGTATGCTGAACCCAACCCTGAATACCTGGCTAGGTGTTCTGCAGGAGAGCCAACTATCTGCCCTGCTGAACTTGCCATCTTCAAGCAACACCATCTATCATGCTTGAGTGCCCTGTATCTTGGAGAGACTGATGACATCCTACGCCTCTGCCCCAGGACTGCTATCCTGGGTACTCCACCTGATACCTGGGTATTGGACATCCCACGACAGACCTGGGTCTACAGTGTCCAAGGGGAGAGAAGGCTCAACTCACATTGCCGCCAGGGTGGCAAATCAGAAGTCAAACAGACCATCATCCATGGGCTTGGAGAGATGAAGACCTCTGCTGGTTGTGTAATGTCCACTGACCAGTACAACTTGCTGCCAACAACCCGGCAGGTGGGTGAGGTGCACCTGGTCAAGCAGATAAACACCTTAACTGCACCCACTGCCTTGATCCTGACAACCCAAGGCCAGCCAAGCACCAAGGAGGTGCAACACCTGCTACAAAAAGTGATGTGGAGAGGTCCATACTGGCAGGGGCCAGCTGGACTGCCAGAAGTACCATTTAAAGATTTCCAAGAACAACTGGATGGGTGGGACCAGGAGCAGAAATACAATTCCAGAACAGCATGGGGGCTGATCCTTGGAGGAGGCCTACTGGTAGCCACCTCCCTGGCTGCCATCCTTGTGGGACAACACCTACACCATGGCCTTGGTGGTCAAGGCCAGGCTGGAGCTAAGGCGACTATCCAGGACGACATCAGTGCTGCCAAGCCACCTGGTGGTGCTCCCAGTACCACAGTAGAGGCAGTTGTGATGCAGCTAAGGAAAGCCCAAGATCAAGATGACCATGTCTAGGTGACCACCTGGGTCACTTGACTGCAGAGCTGGAGGACCAGCTCTTCTCTGGGGAGGGGAGCTGTGTGATAGTGTGGAAACAATTAAAATTTATTTATTTTTTTTCAATCCATTGGTAGACAATTTAATGAAACCGAATTAATGTGTAACAATAGCCTGCTGTACTTTGAGCCACATCGGATGTTGTTCCGATGGCGGAAACTGCTGCCTCAGCAGTGGGTATTGTCTTACAGTGGGCCATCCCAAATGTCTCCTCTGTGTAATTGTCACTCAAAAAGAAAATTAATGTTCTTATTGATTTTCTTTTTGATTTATAATTCCCTGATGAATCGTTAGAGGGCGCCAGCTCACGGACCAAGTTGCCAAAAATATTCCACGGCATGTGAAAAATTTTGGAGAGCTCTTGGTCAGTGAGTGGTGTGCGTTGACGAGGTACGGACGGGTTCCGCGGAAATGTTTGGGGCTAGCTGTTTGATAATTTTGGGAGAGTGAATACAAAAGGAAAAATTTATTAGATTGATGACTACTTTGGTGGTATCTTGACAACCCATTCATTCTTTTATCTTCAATTAATTTAAATCCATTCTGACTTGTTTTCCAAATTGGTTTTATAAATTGTTGTTTTGTTTTGTTTGTAATACCCTGGACACCGAAGGTACAGTAGGCTATTGTTAACAAGGGGTCAGGCATATTTTTCTCTTATTCATTGGATTTATTTGTCTTAATTTTATGGATATTGCTATAGGAGAATTAAGGTTGTAATTAAATTGTAAAGTTGAGACGGGATTCTCAATAGAGTGAGCGGTGCTCAATTCTTGAATAATTTAACTACTAAAGAGCTTGAGAACGAGATTATGGAAATATAAATAAATAATTTTATAGGATAGTTTATAGTATAATATAAAGATAATTTTGATAGGACTAAGATTTGATATAGGACTAGATAGGACTAGGCATTGGTATAAAATTTAAGTTATTCTAACTAACTTTGGAATAAATTAATAGATTTTCTAATAAATATTTCTGATAAATTTTATTAATAAATTAATCTCCTTGTTAGTAATAGGTTCTATATTAGAAGGTAGATACAAATTTGTGGACATTTGATAAATTGATGATAAATTTGATGATTTGTCAAAGTAAATTTGGTTAGGATTAGGCTTTGTTTTATAAAAGGATTTTGGCAATTATTGAATATTTCGCGCAAACAGTTTGATGTTAATCACGAACTTGCGTTCGGTGTTTGTTTTATTTTATTCACGATAGGTTACTGTGTTTGTGTATCAGTGAGGTTGCTTAGTTCAATAATTGATTTTGAAATATTCGTTTATGCTATCTGAAAGACTCTAAGTTGAAGGAATTTATTTTGATTGTTCACATCGTTGTCCATCAATTTGCTAAGTATAGGGTGTGTTGAGATTATATTGCCAGCCAATCACGTTAAATTATGTGGAGCTGTAGAAGTAAGTTCTTTGTTTTCGTTTGAATCATCTTGAAGTTAAGTTCTTTAATTTTGCAAGATTAAGTCCTTTTTTTTATTATTGTAAGGTTTGGTCATTTAAGATTGAGTTCAGTGTTAGTTTAGGTTGTAAAAATTCAGATTGTTGTAAATTTTATGAACACTGCGTTATTGAACGATTATGGATAATATTTGTGTATGATTTTAATTGAAGTAATCAAATTTTAACAATTGTGTATAACGTTTGTTTTTCTTGTTAACATTGGTGGCTTGAGCAGGGGCTCTTAAAGTTAACTGCTGATCTTAATACAGCTGTCATAGAATTATTATTTTTTCCAGTTTGGCTAAATTTTTCTGAATTTAAATTTACCTAAAATCATTTTTTTTTTATCAAAAATTTAGAGTAGTTTGATTTTGTCGGTTCTGGCGCGGATCCGAGTAGTGATATGAAAGTGTCCGTTCTGGCCCATAGTAATTCACAATTAATTTTGCAGACAGCAATCTTCCACCAATATTATCTTTAAATCAATTTCAATTTTTTTTTAAATATTTTTATCAACAAAATTCTAAATTTTTTTTTTCATCTAAGGAGTTTATTTCTTAAATCATATTTTATCCATTACTTGTAAGTTAGATAATAGAATATTAGATTTAAGGGCTTATCAACCACAAAACTGTGCCCCAGGAAGGGTGGAGAATAAAGGGCGTTTTTCTCAATCCATCGTTTCTCTGACAATCACCCCACCTATCTCCGGCTTTTTAATTAAAAATTAAAAATTAAAAATTAAAAATTAAAAATTAAAAATTAAAAATTAAAAATTAAAAATTAAAAATTAAAAATTAAAAATTAAAAATTAAAAATTAAAAATTAAAAATTAAAAATTAAAAATTAAAAATTAAAAATTAAAAATTAAAAATTAAAAATTAAAAATTAAAAATTAAAAATTAAAAATTAAAAATTAAAAATTAAAATTAAAAATTAAAAATTAAAAATTAAAAATTAAAAATTAAAATTAAAAATTAAAAATTAAAAATTAAAAATTAAAAATTAAAAATTAAAAATTAAAAATTAAAAATTAAAAATTAAAAATTAAAAATTAAAAATTAAAAATTAAAAATTAAAAATTAAAAATTAAAAATTAAAAATTAAAATTAAAAATTAAAAATTAAAAATTAAAAATTAAAATTAAAAATTAAAAATTAAAAATTAAAAATTAAAAATTAAAAATTAAAAATTAAAAATTAAAAATTAAAAATTAAAAATTAAAAATTAAAAATTAAAAATTAAAAATTAAAAATTAAAAATTAAAAATTAAAAATTAAAAATTAAAAATTAAAAATTAAAATTAAAATTAAAAATTAAAAATTAAAAATTAAAAAATTAAAAATTAAAAATTAAAATTAAAAATTAAAAATTAAAAATTAAAAATTAAAAATTAAAAATTAAAAATTAAAAATTAAAAATTAAAAATTAAAAATTAAAAATTAAAAATTAAAAAATTAAAAATTAAAAATTAAAAATTAAAAATTAAAAATTAAAATTAAAAATTAAAAATTAAAAATTAAAAATTAAATTAAAATTAAAAATTAAAAATTAAAAATTAAAAATTAAAAATTAAAAATTAAAAATTAAAAATTAAAAATTAAAAATTAAAAATTAAAAATTAAAAATTAAAAATTAAAAATTAAAAATTAAAAATTAAAAATTAAAAATTAAATTAAAATTAAAAATTAAAAATTAAAAATTAAAAATTAAAATTAAAAATTAAAAATTAAAAATTAAAAATTAAAAATTAAAAATTAAAAATTAAAAATTAAAAATTAAAAATTAAAAATTAGAATTGAAAATTAAAAAAAATCAGTGAAAAAAATTGATGGTTGCCTGTAAAGTTGGTATACGTAAGTTTTACATGACAACAACTTTGAGTGGTAAAATAATTTTAATGTGAATATTCATTTGTATAGTAGGAAGAAGGATGAAATAATAGTAACAATTTGAAACATCTATTTATATTTATTTATTTATTTATTACAATGGCGACTTGATACAAGTAGGCTATTTCAATCCAAGGTGATGATGAGTGAGTGAATGATGATTTTACATGGTGAATGTAAGATGATGGGAGTTTACACTAACATTAACACTTTTACTTTGAAATAACTTACACTTTTCACTCTATAAAATTATGGATTTGATTAAAGTTCACTGTTTACAATAAAGGTAATAGGATTCTGATCTACAGTAGTAAACCAAATCATAAGAATGCCTTTATAATCATCAGTTCTTCAGCATGACGGTCATAAATGATGTTCAGAGGCATGGCTCGATGTCCTGGTGCAATGTCAAGGCAATCCTCTTCATTCCACAGTAATGTATGCTGCCTGGAAGCAAGAATTTCTGACTCTGGAGTACACTCAGCGGCAATTGTCTCATTTGATGAGCCAAGTCATCCTGCAAATCTTCCTCTGGTGGCACAATAGTTTGCAGCCTTGACAAATCTACTTTGATATCGTACAAGCGATATAGACTTGAATTTTGAAGTACATCCAACCATTCTTTGATTGTCCTTTTGGACATGTAGCCGCTGATGTAATTTGTTTTGTGTGCAAGATTCCGTTTGATGTTGACATTAATGACGTTGTCCTCATCTAAATGCCGGGGCAAGCATTTTACCATGTCTTCTACGTTGACTAGAACGTTGATCACTTGACCAATAATTCCATAAGAGAAGTCATGCCGCAGACGACGCACTTGCATAAATGGCAGACGTGGTGAGATTAATCGTTCACTGATTGGATCCAGTGGTGGTAAGCCAGGAGGTATTTCAGGATATGAGAAGCCATTCACTTTTGCAAGGGTAGGAAGCTTATGTTTGTTTAGCGAAAATCTACAGGTGTTGCAAATATGCGTATACTCCTCCTTGCGTAGTTGCCTATTTTCCTTAACAAACCAATCCGATATGACCTGTAGTTGTGCAGCAGTAATGATTTTAAGGTCATTCTTGAACCACAATCGGTCGCAAATAGAGCAAACGTGGCCAAATTCATTGTCCAGAAATGTAGTTTTAAACCTTTTTATTGATGACGTCCATTTTATATTCCAGGTTGATTGTTCCAGTTGCACTGCTGTGTGAGTTGGTGGATTTCTTATTTGTAAAACAATTTGAGAAGCTCTACGCTGTCTCTGAGCACGTTGTCGCTTAGTGTTGGTCTGAGCAGTAACTGTTCTTTCCACTACCACAGGAGCAGACACTGTGGCTGACTCTAGCATGCCGGTGTCAAGAGCTGAGTTGGCAGTCGGTATGACCTCTGCAGTTGGCAGAGGTATGGCAGTCGGTGGAGTACTTATTTGTGAATCAATTTGAGCAGTTCTACACTGTCTGTAAGCACGTTGTCGCTGAGCATTGGTCTGGGCAGTAACTGTTCTTTCCACTACCACAGGAGCAGACACTGTGGCTGACTCTAGCGTGCCGGTGTCAAGAGCTGAGTTGGCAGTCGGTATGACCTCTGCAGTTGGCAGAGGTATGGCAGTTGGTGGAGTACTTATTTGTGAATCAATTTGAGCAGTTCTACGCTGTCTGTAAGCACGTTGTCGCTGAGCATTGGTCTGGGCAGTATCTGTTCTTTCCACTACCACAGGAGCAGACACTGTGGCTGACTCTAGCATGCCGGTGTCAAGAGCTGAGTTGGCAGTCGGTATGACCTCTGCAGTTGGCAGAGGTATGGCAGTCGATGGAGTACTTATTTGTGAATCAATTTGAGCAGTTCTACGCTGTCTGTAAGCACGTTGTCGCTGAGCATTGGTCTGGGCAGTAACTGTTCTTTCCACTAGCACAGGAGCAGACACTGTGGCTGACTCTAGCATGCCGGTGTCAAGAGCTGAGTTGGCAAGTCTACGTTGCTTGCATCTGTCGGGTGTGTGTGGCACAGCAAAAGGTATGGCAGACGTTGGTGGCACGATATTATCAGTCTCCATTGGTGTACTGGACGTTGAAGGAATTTGTACATCTGGCTCCATTGCACTAAAATTAAACAAATTAGAAATTATTGTTTCTCATATTTTTCAATGTTTTCAAATATAGTGTAAACATACAAAACATGTTTTCAATATAATGTAAAATACAGTGTAAATTATTCAAAACATCTAAAACTCAAAGGGTTTGTAATTAGAATGAATAATTTCTAGAGCTTTAGCATACTATAATAATCTATATCTAAAAGAAGACATAATCTTCTATGAAAATTACTGTCCTGAAAAGGTCAGTAATTGAAGATCTTATATATGCTCATATACACAATTCCTGTTCATTTTTATATAGTATTATTTGCAACAATAGCTAATATTATATAAAGCTGGTAAGAAGCCTGTCTTTTGAATTGTTTGTATTTTCAATCCTACAGTATATCTCATTTCAATGTGAAATAATAATTATTAATATTACAACACATCAATTAAGCTGTCAATAAAGAGGCGAAATTTCTATTTTCAATAAATAATAGGAAAAAATTAGGTTATGTGAATTTGGTTACAGGTTGCATACATACAGAGTGGGTGAAAAGTTTGGAAACGGCTCAATATTTCCAAAACTAAAGCAATTCCTTGATTTCTGATACCATAGATCATACTAAAATTAAAAGTTCTACTCAAATTTGACATTAAAAATTTGGTCTGCCATCTTGTTCCCGCCATATTGAATGTAAGTTGATTTTTCTGATGGGAATGTGGTCATATTATACATGATTTCGATGCAGAATTTTAAGAGAAATTTAATGGTGAAAACCGCACTTTGATATCTCAAACCGTTTTAAAGATATCTCAATTTTAATTTTGAGATATCTTCAACAAAACAGTGAATAACTCCAACACGATTTGACCAATAATTGATGTGTAGTTTTCACTATTCATTTTGTCTTGAAATTCTGTATTGAAATCATGTAAAACATGATCACGTCATATTTTGAAAAATACTATCAAATCCAAGATGGCGGATGGATAGTATGTTGGGACAAGAGGAAGTTCTTTGAGTTTGAAACTGAGACTAACCTGCATCTGTCGGGTGTGTGTGGCACAGCAAAAGGTATGGCAGACGTTGGTGGCACGATATTATCAGTCCCCATTGGTGTACTGAACGTTGAAGGAATTTGTACATCTGGCTCCATTGTACTAAAATTAAACAAATTAGAAATTATTGTTTCTCATTATTGTTTCTCACTGAGACTAACCTAAAACTTCCAGTTCTAACTTTTAAACCGGCAATCTCCAATGTGTTGTTGGTTTGGTACAAAAAGTGATTAGAAATGTAAATGTTCAATAATTATATATCATAAATATTTCTAATTCAGAGTAAGTTATAATATTTCCTATCAAGACTAGGCTGTTTACAACATAACACGATTCCAGTAATAGTTCCTATCAATCTATCCACATAATAATGAAACCACTTTGATTTTGTAGTGACCAAAAATAAGTCTAAATTCACTGTTTCAGTATTAATTAAATCAATAAATTGAAATAGGTACCAGTGTCCCACTCCAATTTTTCAGCCAGAGCCGCCACTGGTGATTACTACAACATAACCTATTCACTTATGTCTATTCACTTATATTCCAAGTTATATATTCATCATGTTATATTATCAGTCTGAAATTATTTACCTTTGCTGTTTGAATTGTTGCGATGGACCGATGGACAAAACTACCTTCACATTATCACATTATCACTACTCAATCATGAACTAGTGTTTGGTTTTGGTATCGTTATTAGGGATGGCAACGATATATCGGTATTTCACATATATCGATATATGTATGTGTGTCGATATTTGATTTTTATGTATGTGTGTTGATTTTGATATATATATGTGTATCGATATATGATAGCGTGTCGATATTTCACATATATCGATATATTGCTTCCGATATATCGATATATTGACATCGATATCTTCGTAACGATATATCGCTAGTATCGATATATTCCTTCCGATATATCGTTCTGACACAATTGGTCCATTTTTTCAGTGTTGACAATGTGTTTGAGCTAACATCAAGAATCAAATAGTGTTGTAACTTAATGCCTCGCTGGTGTAGTGGATAGCGTGTCTGCTTGTCATCCAGATGTCTGTGGTTCGAGTCCCATTCATGCCAAAAGTTTTTTGAGAAAGAAATAATACTTGAAACTTAATTGAAAAATAAATAAAACTCAAACACCCTTTTTTTGAAAACTTTATTTATTTATTTTTCAATTATTTTAAACAGCCCTGTTTTAAAGTTCTTTATTGAAACTTAATATTGAGAATTAAATTCCGCTCTTCCACTTCAGGCTTCCACACCACTTCCGTTACGTTACGTGACAAGTTTCTTGAAGTGTGTGTGTCCCCATTAAACCAAATTATAAGACGTTGTCACGTCAAAATGTTGATATTTGGTGGGCAGGTTCAGATGAGGTCTAGAAATGTTGTGTTAGAATATTTTTGAAATCTGTTCAAGATTAAGCAAGTAATTAAGATTAAGCAAGTTATAATTAAGCAAGATTAAGCAAGTTTTTAAAAATTGTAGATGTATTGTAAGTTGCATATCTTCCACCTTGATATGACATATCCAAATTGTAAGTTCAATGGTTCAGCAAGATAATAGATGAACTAATCTGGAAGATATTGAATTAAGTTTTAAACTACCTATGTCCAATATACTTTTCAAAGGTTACACTTCATATTAGCGTTTTACTATTTTTCAGAATTTTCGCAGTTTTTCTTAGATTTTTCGAGAACAAATTGGCAGAAAATGTTGAAATTAAGTAAACAGGTCCAAATTAGGTCTAGAAATGCTGTGTTCAATAAATTTCGAATCCCTTCTGAACGGAATTTGCAGGTGAGCTAAGCGAGCCTGTTTGTCCCAGCTGACACTGACAGAGGTTTTGCAGGCGAGCGAAGCGATCCTGTTTGTCTCACTTACACTGCCTATACTGTCGGGGGTCCAGGGGGCGGAGCCCCCTGGCTAGGTGGAGAAGGCGAGCAAAGCGAGCCTACTGGCTAGTTCTGAATAAAATGGTGCCTGATTTGTCAGGATTCAATGATAAATAACTGAGATATGACTATTTTAATTTCAATTCCAACCTTTCACATTCAATATGGTAGTTTGGAAAAACTTGATGTGTAATACGGCCTGCGGCTCGTGCATAAGTGTTTCTCTTGATGCAGCAAAATCACTCTTTGCGTACTGATACACAAATAACTATATTGTACTGTTGAAGGAGGCAAAATGGGTTTTTTACCTGATGTCTTTATTAATAAAATTATTTATTTGCATGCATTCAATATTTCTCAACATGCTAACAAACAATGGAAGCTTGTTGTGGAAATACACAAAAATTTTGCCCAAATTTCATCCAATACGCTTATTTTTTCGCGATTTTTCAAGTTTATATTGATTTTCCTTTATAATTTGCTACTGAATAATTATTTTAACAATTAGAGCACATTTGAGACCAAAAAAGCTACGTCAAATGCTGTATTTTCAAAGTTGAACCACTCATAGAGAAAATGACTCCAGCTCGGTCAATATTGTTTGAAAATTATTGATTTTGTCTCAATCGTAGGAAACATTCTGACCTTCAATTTGAGCCCAATCAATATTTTTTTAACCAATATTGACCAAGCTGGAGTCATTTTCTCATCTTGCCTTATTCTATCAAAATAAACACTCACTTGAGAAAACATTCACTTAAAGGTTGTTGCTCCTATTTTATATTCTCATTTCATAACATTACATGGTAATAGAATGAGCCACTTACACCATCAGCTAGGTTCAGCTAGGCTTAAAATACCGGGATCAAATTTCCGAGTCTAGGCTTCAAAAACTTTTGGACAAAAAGAAAGCTTGCTCCGCTCAATTTGCGGCTGCCTCCGCATGTGCTTCCCTAGTTAAAATTATGATTACCTTGTAGTGCAGTTGATGGCTCGTGTCCTTCCTTCCTTAAACCATGATTCCATCCATTGCTTTGATAACTCTGCCTACCATACTTATTTTGGTTCCGTCGGTTATTGTAATTGCTCTGATGTGAATTGACTTGTTGATAATTTTCTTCCATATTATGTGATGAATTCTTGTGATGTACCATTCATTCTCTACATAACCTGAATTGCAGGAGAGATCTTTTTTATTCTCAGCATTTTCTTTTTTAGTGTAGAAATCCATTTACCGTTTCACAAAAATTATTCCAAAAAAACCTTCCTTGAACCATGATTCCATCCATTGCTTCAATAACTCTGCCTACCATACTTATTTTGGTTCCGTCGGTTATTTTAATTGCTCTGATGTGAATTGACTTGTTGATAATTTTCTTCCATATTATGTGAATAATTCTTGTGATGTACCATTCAAACATAACCTGAATTGCAGGAGAGATCTTTTTTATTCTCAGCATTTTCAAACAATAGTTTCTTCTTGTTACTTTGATTAACTTTATATTGTTCAGTGATACTGAATTTGTCCAACAGATTAAGGAATTCATCATGGGTGTTAGTGTTCCTCATGATAGCTGCAAGCAAAATATTTTCATCAAAATGCTCTTTTAGCAAATCAAAGATAGTTTGTTCGTCAATGCTGGGAATAAAACTCCTTGCCACATTCATTTTTGTATGAAATATTCTGATAAGCTCAAGGATCCATCAATGCAATACTTACCAAATCTCAAATCATTTCGAGCATGTTTTTGCATGTCAGGAGACCATAATCTATTTATGTACCTGTTGGTGAATTGCTCAAAATCAGTTACATCTGATTTGATGTAATTCCACCATTCCAAAACATTTGTGTTCAGGTTAAAGTTACTTTCAAGTATCCCCTTGATTTGTTGCCAATTAGTTATGTTATTCATTTTCAAATATTCTTTTAAATTGTTAATGAAAATCATGGGGTTGGTTTTGTCAATCGTCATATGGAAATCCTTCACTGGAACACTACTATCATTTTTTGGAATAGGATTCCCTATTAATTGCAAATTATTTCTTTTATTCAATTCCTCAATTTGACTATCATGTTTATGCACAATAGCTTGCAAAGAATCAACTGAAGTTGAATGTAATACAACCTTGTTCTCCAAAAGCTGAACCCCTTGCTGCACACAAACAATATTTCTACTGACCTGCTCTTGCATTTTTCCATTTTATCTTCAAAGCCTATTATTTTAGATGTTAACCCAACAGTTTTATCCTTCAATTCTTTTTCAATAACCTGTTCTTGTAATTGAATACCTTTAGTTGTATCCTGCAATTCATTTACTTCCTGCTTTGTCTTAACATAGCACTGGTCTAACCTATCTGTATTTTGTATCGTCTTATCCATTTTATTATTTTGTTCCTCAAATCTACTATTTATATCCTGTTTCATATTAATCAAAAAGCTCTGCAAGTCAAAACTGTTAGAATTTTCACAGTTTGAGGATTATGATTAGTTGTCATGACTGAATAACATGAATCTTCAATTGTCAAGTTTAATTGGTCTTGAGATTCATTTTCATCTACAATTAAAGTATCCCTAGATTCTTCACTTTGATTTTCAATAAGCCTATCCATTTTCTTACTCCTTAAAAAATACTGATTCATCTAAATTTATTCCAAATACAATACATATGAATCTTTAATTGTCAAGTTTAATTGGTCTTGATACTAAATTTCATCCAGCTTACATTCAAAGTATCCCTAGATTCCAAATTTCTAGTCTCATCCTTAACCACTTTCAAGTTTGAATTCATGGTTTTTAGGTCTCACCAGCAGGGGTAACAATTTGCAATGCTGCATTTTTATATTGGAGAAATGTGGATCAAAAATCATGAAATAATTAAGAACAAGAAAGCAGTTGAGAACGACATTTATTCAACATTGAAAAACTCACTTCATACATAAAATGTGGCTCCATTTGCCATTTGACAAAAATTATTTACATTGAAAGATCTCACCTTCTTTAGTGTAGAAATACATTTACCATTTCACAAAAATTATTCCAAAAAAATTACAGAGCAAGATCAGACCACACCTCATTTCATCATACAGCAGCCAGCCAGCCAAAAAACAAAAGCCAAAGCCCATGCTTCCTAACCAAACTTCCGGAACTTTTTAATATTTATTCATTTATTTCAATTTATTTTAATGTACAATTATTTTTATTTTAATAAAAGTTAATTCTTGATTTAGTAATGTTTTATTTTACCTTTTTATTTATTATAAAAAAATTACTATAAAGGCGGCAAATTTAAATTGTGTCTTGATTAAAAATAACATTATACTGTCATACATGTTCTTAACATTTGAGAAAAAATGTCAAACATTGTGAATGTTAGAAGCTGGTTGATCTACTCAGACTTGTTGCTTCTGGTGATCTTAAAGACAATTCTGAGTCTCTACTCATAAAACCAACCAGCCACTCCTTTCCAGCCATTTCATTCTTCTCCTAAGATTTTGGGTAATCACAATTTGCAGCTGCAGCATATTTGAAAGTCAACTTTCAAGCTTGTGTAGTGGTAAGCCCATAATGCATCATTGAGCATTTTGTTAAGTACTCTACCAGCTGTTTCTCTTCTTTAACTGAAATAATACTTGTTTCACTGCTACATTTGGTCTGTGTTCATATACCTCACCTGACTCCAATTTCTTAGCATTTATCACATGCTGTGATAAAGATGATTTTGAAATAGAATACTTCTCTGCCACCTGACGAATTGATCCACCTTGCAGTACCTCAGCAACAGCAGACTGAACTTCAGCTTCAGTCTTCTGCACCCGATCAGTCTTCCTCTTCCAGATCTGTGGCATCCCTCTCTTCAATCCTGAAAAAATACAAAATTACATTCAGATTAGATTTTTGAACTCCAATTAGGATTCATAAAAGGTCTACAGTTGACATATAATATTCATCATAACAATGCCTAGAAAATAAATTTGTGAATAAAACTCTACCTTCATGACCACTGTTCTGTCACTGTCATATAAGTATATAATGTCAATTTATATACATTTTCATCTTTCTATTGTAATGATAACATTCTACAAAATTTAAATTTTTATTTAGGTTATTTTTAATATTGTACCCTCTACAACAGATGTAATAAAAATGTGTGAGAAGAGAACCGGAATGTTGCAGGTAGGAGGATTGGGACATGCAGGCGGAAGGAATGGGACTGTCCCATTCCTCCTGCTGCTGCATGTCCCAATCCTCCTGCATAACCAGTTTAACTAATTCGTCATATTTATTTCTCTAGGTTATGTATTAGTGCCTATCAATAACAAGTAAATGTGACAAATTTGATGCTCTTCCAAGTAGTATCAGTTGTATTGAAAAAACAAAGAAGTATACTAAGAATTTTAATAACTAATGTTTAGCAAATACTTACTTCTTCAGTGAAAATATTGTGTTATAAGATTATCTCTGTTGAAGTCAGTCCAATCTAGTCGGTCTTCAGGCAGCATCTAGAAGCCAGTCAGGGCTGTCAAACCACTGAAGGGAAAAATTTAATTCCCACAACTTCAAGAAATATTCCCTTTGTCCCATTCCTACCCACTCCCCTACAATTTTATTTTAACTCTTGGCCATTCTGTCAATGTCATATGCATGGTATTTGCTTTTACTCTTGTCTACTAATTCCAATAACTGTAATTTCAAAGAGTCTTCATAAAAATACATTTTTGTAGATAGCCATTCCTGTATTTTTTGTTTTGCTCAATTGGATGTTAGGGTAGTCTCCTCAAATCTACTTGAATGATAAGGTGCATTATCTAAAACAATTACTGTTAGGTACACTCAGCAATGAGAGCGAAATATTTGAAAATAATATTTGAATAGAACAATAGCGGACTATAGGTTTTAAATTATTAATAGAAATTGAAATTACTGCTAATGGGTTGATTCTATAGTTATACAGCCATTTGAAGAAAACAATACAAAATATTATACAGAATTGAAAAGTACTCACCATTTTTTTGTAGGCTGGATTCATACAGATTTATGTACTTAGAGTGGATCCACTAGGAGATTTCAATTACTGTATTTACAAATTTAAGTAGTCTTCAATCTTATTGGGGCTGTGATGATATTTCACAATTTGCAGCATTCTATATACTATTGCTTGCTTCTTCCAAGTATATACAATAGTGACAAGTTTAACATTCAACACAAAATGTCCAAATTACAAAACAACGAGTTGAGCTGGTCATCTCACTATCCGAGCCAAGACGCAACGGCCAACTAAATAGATTCAAGCAATCAAAAGATAGCAGATAGGCGGCAGCACTTTACAGAAGCAGCAACAAACCGCTAGATTCAAACTGGCCAAAAATTTTTTTCAGCTAGGGCTATAGACAATAAAAGACAATAATAAGATACAAAAAAGCAAAATAGGACAAAAAATACCAAAATTCCAATCATGCAAACCGCAACCAAAAAATGACAGAGATCCATCACTACACCCTCCACATTAGTGGGTAGAGGTTCAAACGCACTGAAGCCACTTTTAATTGACTGTCCAACCCTGGAAAAAATTTGCTTCACTAAGGGCCACTGAAGAGGAGGGAAACTTGGTTGGTCGACGGTCACTATAGAACCCGCAGCAAGAGGAATGAACGATTTCCTCCAATCTCCTCGTTCCTGAAGCTCACGACAATATTTTACTTGCCATCTGTGCAAAATGGATTGCACTAGTTGATCTACTAACTGAAAGATGACGGAAATGTGATGTTTAGCCAATTTACGGGGTGAGATATTTGGTTTACACCAAAAACAATTATTACAAAGAAATACACAATTACAAACAACAAGACGACCAGATAAAATCCACAACTTTTGCCTGATTGATGAGAACAGCAGACAATATCCTGCAGGACAATTTTTCACAGGAAAATCATTGACCAATGATGCAACAACATTATCCTCTGTTGACAAGATTATGGAAGGGCAATTATCAATACCAAGATCAACAGTTGTCAATCTACCGCCGATGCAAATGATTTCAGCTACATTTAAATCAGACTCACTCTGTCTGGGCAATAGACGAACAAATTTCAAAATCACAATTAAAACATGTAACAAACGTTGATGGCTTGAACAGCGTTGGATCAATGAATATATGACATTATCACAAGTTTTGTCCGTGAGATGATTTGTCAGAACACTCATTGTTCTAGCTTCCAATGTATTCTCAACTTCAACCAAGTCCAAAATATTAGATACAACTAACATTCGACTCTCCTGCATATGTTCCAATAATACAGCCGAAATTGATGCACATTTTGCAGATGCAAAACCACTCCTTTCAAATAATTCCGTTGTCTGACTATAGAAATAGAGGTCTGCAGCATCTGAAAGAGAAGGGGCTGAGATGACAAGATTGTGAATAAACATACCGCTCGGGATGCATGTGCATGCAGTACAGAAATTATTTTCTTCTTCTACCAAACAATGCACCAATCGAAAAGCCAAATTAAGTGACGAAGACACTCCAAAAACTACACAATGCAACAGATAAAATTCAATTTGATCTTCTACAGAGAGTTGCAAGAGAGATCTTCTGCAGAGAGATAGAATACACTGGTATTGTTGACACAATTAATCTATGACAATTTGACAATACATCTGATGTACATCAGTAGTCAACACTGTTTGAAATAAACAAAAGTTGAGCAACACCACAAAAATATCCGTTTGCAATTTAGAACCCACATACAATAATTCAATCAACGAGAATCATGAGGTGGTCTTTACACTAGCATCAACTACAATACGGATTGGAGTAGCTAAACTGCTTGTTTTGATAAGAGCATTATGAAATGAATTACAACAATATTCATCATTTTGATTCATGATAAATGACCTACGACTTTGATGAGAACAATCCAACATTTCTTCCTGATACATCAAACAACGATTTTCAACACAACAAAAGTATTTCTCCAATAAATTAAGAAAATGACAATTAAGAATTACATGTAAGTAATTTGGACGATCAGACAACTTTGAGACAGATGACGCAACGAATTCATCAGTTTGGAAGACAGAGATTGATGAAGTGGTCAAGTTTCCACACTCTATTAAATCCATAAATGACCTATTCAAATTAGCGATTTTTTCCTGCCGTTTCACAAGAGTTCCAAACTGAACTACTAAACGAATCAGACAGTTCAATTATGATTGGATTTACAACACAACTAGAATCCAGCCTTGAACACAATTGAAATGTAGTTACAATTTTTCCATGCTGCAATGTGGTACAAGAATCATCTTTAATAGTTGATTTTTCAGAGATAGCAGTAGTCCAAGACGATTGTTCATTGAATTTCTAAAACAAACCACAATTATTCATCCAACAATGCAAACGCTCATCACATCTCAAACGATTAGAACTGTCATCAATTTCTAAAGATGACTGAATAAGAGTTGGCCTACCAATATTCAAATTCAAAGAAACCTCCACCTCTTTTCTACTATCAGTCAACACTTCAAAATTATGTGACTGTGTAATTAAAATATTTGAGCCAGGTTGAAATTGAACGATTTCCTCATAAGATGAAATCATACTCAAAGCACTTTCAGATGACTCTTCCAATTTACTTTCTACAAAGTTATTTGATTCTGAAGAACTGGATTCCCCAAATTGTTGAACCAAATTGTTGACAATAGATAAGTCTACAATTTCTTCAGATGGAGGTGACTGATTTAATTTCTCAACTACTATTTAAATACTACCAATCAATTCAAGATGAGGGTCATCAAATACTGGTTCATAATTTTCGTTCAACTCAAGTTCTGACATTTGAATTTCAAATTGACAAGTCTCCAATTCTTCCACATTTTTTGAGAGAAGTTACATCTTTCATGAACTCTTGTACCCTATTGCTACAACAATTGGAGTCATTATCAATAATATTAGACATATCATAAAGATTCGTTATTCTATCAAACAAACTACAAAGAAAATAATACGACACAAAATATTCAAGACAACAAACTATTGAATCAACTACAACAACAAGAACACGAATTATAATCCTCCTACTCAAGTTGAAAACCATTGCAGCCACTTGACATTAGTGCTATACAAAGGCCCTTGAATAAAAGAAATTACCAAAATCGAACAAGCTAATAAAGATTTAACACAAATTATTAAATCCTTAAGAAAATGACAAAAATGAAAACCCATCACTCACACAGAACAAACACATTTCATAGCCATCCAATTGATGCTATACAAAACACACAACTAAATGAGAGACAGCAAAATTCACTCTTGAAGTTTAGCAATTAGCAACAAAAATAAACACAAACTACTATTTTCCATCAAGCAATAATGATGAGATTGGTTTGTATCAGTGCTCAATAAACGATGAAGCGATAATAAATGGAGCATTACAACTAACAACAAAGTACAATATAAATTTGAATCTGCTTCCACTTGATAGCCAACAAATTATACAAAGTGCAACTAATAATTCAACAAGTTTTGAAAATACTTGTAACCATCCGATTGATGATAAACAAGTTAGCATACAAATTTACAAGTGAATACTGAGGATAATATCGATTGAAAGCTGTCCGAATGACACTATACACTATCAATTGAAACATACCAGAAAGCAAACACTATATTAACTTGAAAAATAAGTAAAGACATCCAAGTTTATGTCTTTCTGTTTTGATAATTATGAATCTAGCGAAAAACAGATTCATTCAACACAAACAGTACACCACAGTAGCTTCCAATAACAATGTCACTATCTGCGGTATCTGATAACAACAGATAGTAGTCCAGCGTTCGGCAGAGATAACAGGTGTGCTTTCACGACGTAGCGATCAGCGACTGTGCACAAACAAGCATGCCCTAGCCTGCACAATAGGACTTCGAAATACAAAATATACTTGAAAAAAGCAAGTTTTCAAATTAATTAAAATCATTAATTTAATAATTATCTAGGCCCGTAGAACCAAAAATGTTAGGTACACTCAGCAATGAGAGCGAAATATTCGAAAATAATATTTGAATAGAACAATAGCGGACTGTAGGTTTTAAATTATTAATAGAAATTGAAATTACTGCAAATGGGTCGATTCTATAGTTATACAGCCGCTTGAAGAAAACAATACAAAATATTATACAGAATTGAAAACTACTCACCAGTTTTTTGTAGGCTGGATTCATACAGATTTACGTACTTACAGTGGATCCACTAGCAGATTTCAATTACTGTATTTACGAATTTAAGTAGTCTTCAATCTTATTGGGGCTGTGATGATATTTCACGATTTGCAGCATTCAATATACTATTGCTTGCTTCTTCCAAGTATATACAATAGTGACAAGTTTAACATTTAACACAAAATGTCCAAATTACAAAACAACGAGTTGAGCTGGTCATCTCACTATCCGAGCCAAGACGCAACGGCCAACTAACTGGATTTAAGCAATCAAAAGATAGCAGATAGGCGGCAGCACTTTACGGAGCAGCAACAAACCGCTAGATTCAAACTGGCCACAACAATTACAGACCCCTCTTCAATACTATGTAAAATCTTTGAATACCATTCTTCATATGAGTTCATTTCCTTGTGATAATTTCCACTTTTATTTTAAAAGACAAATCCATTCACAATCACTTACAAACCCATCCTCATTCCCAATATGAGCACCCCAATCAGTTGTTTTCCTTTATCAGATGATTTTTTGTTTCCAGTTGACAGACCTGATGAAAATTCCTCCCTGGCTGACTTCACAGTAGAATCTTTCCAAATTTGACTGCCTGTGTATTGTGTTTACCTAAGTCTCATCTGTGTAATATATTTTATGCCATTTGCCCCTTCTTGACAGATTGCAGGTACTGCCTCCTCCACAGAATAATAACCTCTTTTTCCATAAACAAACTAGAATGGCTTTGATGTTCATAATAAAATCAAATCAAATCAAATCACTTTATTGTCAGAAACACTTTCACATGTTAAAACAATCGTCAAATAAAGATTTATAACAATTAACATGTCTACAGGTCATATAAAACACTTATACAGGTAAGTATTGAAGGCATGCTACTTAACATATATTGCATAAGACTATACTAAGAATTCCTCAACTGAATAGAGGCATTTTTGTAGAAGAGTGGCTTTAATAGATTTTTTAAATTCTTTGATTTCTAGATGCCTAGTCTCTAGAGGAAGTTTATTAAACACTTTGATAGAAGTAAATTGCCAGTTTCTCTAAGTGCCAGTATAACGGTGCAAATCTACTCTCACGTCCTCCCTGTGTCTAGTAAAATAATTATGTACATCACTATTTATAACATATTTGCCCACATACTTCCTCATGTAAATCAAACATACATAAACATAGAGAGATGGAAGAGTCAACACACCTAATCTTTGAAAGAGAGGTTTACAACTTGCAAGCAGTGGTTCATGTCAAATAATTCTAAGAGCTTTTTTTGTAATTTAAAAAGTGTAATAGCTGCAGAGCAATTTCCCCATAGTTGGACACCATAACCCAAGTGACTATATATGTGCGCATAATAGACACTCATTAATACATCATGTTTGACAATATTGCTTAGTCTACGCAGAAGAAATATTCCTTTACTGAGCTTACCAGATATATAATCTATGTGACATTTCCAATTTAAGTTTGTGTCAAGCATAAGACCTAAGAATTTCAGAGAACCCAAGCAAGTAGACCTCATATTGAAACTAAACTGTAGGTCACTGGTTTTCAACAAGTTGAGACTCAGATTATTTGAAGCACACCAGTCCTCAATAGTCAATGTGCTTCTCTTAAGCACTGCATTGATATGCTGTTCATCAGTACCACTGACTTTCAGGCCCAGATCATCGGCAAAAAGGAAAGAGCAACTGTTTTTGCAGAAACTAATTATTGTATTTGGCAAATCATTGATGTAGATTATGAACAACAACAGCAGCCCAAGTATGGAACCTTGTGGTACACCATACCTGACCACTTTGCCACTTGAGTACTCACCATTCCTAAACACAAATTGCATTCTGTCACCAAGGTAGGCCCCCTAGAGGGGTTCACAGGCGAGTCGTGCGCCTCTATGGCCCTTCCGCCTCCATCTCTAGGGTTGCTGGTGCAGTAGGTTGCCTTATGGCTGCGTGGCTTGTACCCACGCGGCTTGTCGTGCTCCTCTGCATTGGCTCCGGCGGAAGTTTCGGTCCGGTGAGATGGTGGGCGGCTCCCCTGGTCGGTCCTGCGTCAAGAGTCGGAGCTGGTCGCGGGGCCATCCGGGAGCCCCTCTCTTACCTAGTGAACGGGATTTCATCTTCTTTCCAAAACGCGTGCTCTGGTTCCTTCTGCCCTCTTTCCTTGGGGAGGGTGGACACTAGGAATGACTGTCCTGCACCAGGCTGGTGTGCGGGTCAGAAGAGATAAGACGTTTTTACCAAGCCTCTTGATAGCTGAGGGGGAACGTCTGGGCTTGCGAAGGGGGTGTTGATGATTCGGACACGCACCTCTGGAATGGCCCACGTACCACCGGAACTGGGCGCTGGAAACCTGGCCTAGCCAGGGTGACCCCGGCCCCAGGCCAATCTCCCGTTGACGCTGGCTTGGCAAGGTGGCAGCGGTCAACCACAGGGGGAATCAAGGCAATGTCCTATGGTCCGCCTCCGTAAATAGGTTGGGAATCAAGGCGAGTTCAGGGCCTGCCTCTGTAACTGGCTTAGTTTCAGGGGGATCAAGGTGGGTCCTACATGTTCCACCTCTGTCCCTAGGGGGAATCAATGCGAGTCCCAATGGCACGCCTCCGTAACTGTGGCGCTAGCTCCGCCTGGAGCTATGCTCTGGTATGCTAATGCAGGTACAGAGGGCTCTGGGTGGACCGGCCGGTAGAGGTTAGCCATGTCACCAAGGTGAGAACGAATAAGATCTACTGCAGCTTTTTCAATGCCATAAAAAGAGAGTTTATTACATAGAATTTCATGCTCAACTTAATCAAATGCTTTAGTTAAATCAAAAGCTCTAAGATTAACTTTACTTTGTTGCTCCAAGTTCTTTATAACTCCCTCTACAAGGTTCAAAACATTATCACTTGTACATAAATTTTTTCTAAAGCCATACTGGTCTTTTGACAATATCTTATTGCTTTCAAAATAAGCGACTAATTGCTCATGGTGTGGTGAATTGATCATTTGTGGTGAATTGATTGGTGTGCGTCTCCATAATTTGTAATATTATATAATGTTAATTTGAGAAGTTGGGGGCTCCACCACTTCCCAAAACGGGAAGAAAAGTATTACAAATTACTGGAGATGCCTCGTTCAGATGGTAGAGCAAAGAATTTCAATATTAGCCAAAGGTTTATGGAAGATTTATGAAACAAAAAGTACAGATAAAGACTTTAATTAAGATATAAACGAATTTTAATGTTTTAATAAATAGTAACAAAATAACAAGGTTTATTAAATTTATTTCCAAACATCAATTGATGAATAATTTGTTTAAAAACAGAAACTGAAAAAATGGGTTTCCATTTATAATTTAGGATAATTTTAGAGTGTTTATATATTTAATTTGGTTGAGGATCAATCTCTTAAGTTTTTTAAAAAGGTTACATCAATATCCTGAAAACAAATAATTAAATTAAGAAAAGATTACATTTATTTTAACGATACCCCATCCTTGGCTAACCAGAGGGAAGGTCCAGGTCCAGGCCAGTCAGAGTCTTCAGGAGGCACAAACATGACTAACTCCAGAAAAGAAAAAGTGGGAAAATCGAATATGAAAAATTACTGGCTGGTGGGGAGACTGAAAAGTTCCACCACTTAGCAGCTCAGAGCCTTTTCATCCAGTCAGCTCAAATTTGCTTCCTGGTGATCTAGATCATATTATGTATATAAATTATGAAACGGAATAAATTTTAAATTTTTATGTGCTTGGGGAGCTGTCAAAACCTGTGGTTTATGACATCTCCCCCTCCTTTGCTTTGACAGCCGACTCTGGCTGTCCATTCTGGCCATTTACATTGGTTTTATGTGAAATGAATTCTTATTCATTTATTAATCCTAAAAATTGAAATTAATGAAATCCTATAAAATAAAGAAAACAATTCAAAGTATTTGAATATTTCACTTAAACCTATACATTATTATTATTCTAGTATTATAAATGGACTTCATGCTGAAATTATAGAACTACCACATGTATGAAGTTCATAATTGAATAATCAATTCATTTAAGAAGTTTATAGAGTTTATTTGATACATTTTCTAATAGTGTGTGAGTTACACTCAACTTGATATTTTATATATACCTTTTTTTTCTACTTGATAGAAATATTTTTTTATTTCTGATGTCAAATAACTCAAACATATACAATACAAGCCATTCAAATTATACTTATTATTCATAGCCATTCAAGCCATACTTAATACTACGAAATAAATTGATAATAGAATAGACCTAACCATTCTACAGTGGTCTTCACTCTTTTTTTTAATACCCTAAATTTAAATTACATGAGAAAATAAAAAATTTTAATTCTGAACATAATACCTGGTAGAGTAAATGAAAAATAAAAAAATTGTTTATTGAATATTTCATATTAGTATTATTTGCTCAGCTAACTAATATTCATTTTATGTCTTTTTTTGTTGTTTTCAATTTATTATTTTCTTCTCATTATTTAATTATTGCATTTCATACATAGTTACACCAGGTCGTGCTACTAGTTGAAGACGAACTGTCATTATGTAGATTTTCCATAATATTATTATTGCTATAAGAGTGAGTAAACACAACCAAACAAAAAATAAATATTTAATAAAAGAAGCTGAGTCCAAAACATCAGTCCATGAGGAAGGTAATTCTACTTTCTCAAAAGTATCAGTTGAAATGTGATTGTGAATGAAAAAAGTTGGTATATTCATGTGCCAATCATCATTAAAAATGTCAGAAAAATTATTGAAGTTTGTATTTTGAAGAGGTTTAAAAGGATTGATTTTGATTAATTTTACATTGAGCCAATGAAGAGGAAGGAAGTGATTGAGGATTGGTAAGCTGGGTATTCTAGAATCACAAGGGAAAGTGGTTCGAATTAAGGTAGTGGTTCCCATCTCCAGAGAGCAATGACAGGTTAGCAGAATGTGTGTTGTTCCTGGTAAATTTGTTGCGAGTTCATGTTCGATGGTCCCATTGCATATGATGTTTGTATTAGGTTGAATGCTCGATACATAAAAACTTGCTAGATTCTCTTCAACAATGGAGGTGGTGTTAAAATCAGTCTCACATGTGAAATGATAAAATTCTTGAAGTTCGCCCAAAGTTGAAGATGAGATTAGATGGGATGCGCATGTAGAAGTGAGGTCATCTGATTGTTGTAGCCTTGGAATGTAGCAAAGTTTTGTTTTTCCTGGATTGCATTGTTTCAAGTGGTCGTTGGTAATCACAGCTGTCCTGTTTTGACCTTTAGCAATTAATAGTTTCTTCTGTTTCAATGTACACTTTTTATCTTTCCATGTTAATGGCGTCGGAATGTATGTGAATAATTTCATTTCCTCTTCTTTTGAAATTATTGGAATTTTCATCGTCAACTGTATTGTTTCTTCTTTAAAGTTTCAACTTGTGAGTTTCAAGCTGTAATATTCTTGTAGAGAAGTTATTGGATGATAATTTGTTCTGTAAAACGGTTAGATCTTGAAGTAGAATATCTCTGCTCACTACATTTTGAGGTAGCAGTCCCATTTGGCAAGTTGTTTTCACTGATTTTATGAATTGAAGTCGAGCGAGTAGGTGAATCTGTGTAAATGCATGGAAAATGTAGTCTATCATGTTGTCGAAAAGAGTCTTGTATTGATTTTTCTGAATTTTCCTCAAGACTTCATTTATTTGGATTTGTATGTTGTGATACGTCTGGTGGACTTGACTGGAGATGTTTTTGGTGAATTCAGTCAAGTTGCCAGTAACCTCTACTAGGTCTTTGTGGTCATCATGCACGATATCCTTGAAGGCGTTCAGATGATCTGCAATCGTCTTCTCGTTGAATGTCAAAGTATGGAGTTCGGAGTCGGTTGCTGTTCCACAACAAAAGTGTAGGAAATCTCCAATAGCTTCGAGCAATTGTATTCAATTCTATTTCTTGATTTTTTGGATTTTGAGTTGTTTGTGGTGTTTAAGTTGCAATCTTCGTTTTCATGGACGATGATTCCATTTGTTAGGAGATAGAGCTGTCTAATGGCCTTGTTTAGTTCACAATCTTCGTCGTCACATTCTGGAAGTTGTACTTTTCTTTGTTCTTGAAGTTCGAAATTATTTGACGGAAAGGTCGTTTGGTAAGTTAAGGGTATGGATGCTTCATACAAGAATGTATGAGGGATTTCTTTGAAAATTACACCAGAAAATATTTTAGTAGGCTCAATTGATTTACATTGAACTGATAAAAGAAGAATCAAGTGTAGAATTTTGATAGTCATTTTAAGTTTTTTTTGTTGTTATCAATTTAAAATGAATTATTTCTTAAAGGGATTATTTTTGGTTGGCTGTTATTACATAAGATCTCTCTTCGCAAGTTCCTACTTGATTAATACATGAAATTACTCTCTAAAAAGCGAAATAATAAACATAAATTATTAAATTAAAAATAATTAGAACAAGTTACTAAAGAAGCGTGAAATTATGATTCTAGCAAAATGACATGAGATACCTAGTTTCAAATAGAAAAAATCTTACAGACAATAGTCTCAATTCAGTGAAACTCAAATCAATAATAATTAATGTTGCATAGAATGAAAATAAAAGTTTCATAAAATATAGACAAAATTACATTAAATGAAAAATTTCAAAAATGTTGAAGCGAATTCACAAGTAAGTGATAGACTTCAATGTAATAAATTTCATTAAAAAAAACTAAATTATCATGATATAAATTAATTGCTATCCTTATAGGATCGTTAATTATTATTAAATTTCAAACAACTGCAATTAACCTGAAATAAAAAATTATATTAGTTAAAAACACTGTTATTTACAAAAAACTAACAAATGAATCACCATTACAACTTTTTCATATCAATAAATTAATAAAGTTCATGATATGCGTTGACGTGTCCTGTCACACTTCTTCTCAATTGCTTGGCAATGTGTTGGTGGTTGAAGGCGGCCAGGGGGTGATTTTCTTCTTCTTCCTCTTGATCCGTCGAATGATGGTAGTCAAGGGGGGGTTTTGAATCTGGGGTGTGAGGGGATTCCTTCTCCTTTGCGCTGTAGTGAGGGTTAGGGGTATGTTCCTCTCTCACTCCAGGAATAATGATGGACAATGACGAAGATCCTCTTTTTCTGGCGATATTGCGAAGAACAAGGGAGGGAATTTTCTCCGTCGCTGTTGTTAGTGAGGGACGGGGGGGATTCCGGTTCCGCTAGACTGCCGCAAGTTATGTTCAAGGAAGAAATAGGTGAGTCCTCGTGTTCTGCCGATTGGGTGGACAGGGAGGGAATTTTCTTCCGATGACGTCTCGAGTGTGGAATGGCAGGGGGGGGGGGAATTTTCTCATCCAGGTCACCGCTCCGCTTACAGAATGGTCGTCTGAACGGTGGAACTGCAAAGTAGGCCTTGTACTTTACACAAGGTCGCAAGCTCAGCAGTTGTTGCCGTCAATGAAATCGGATGTTATTGTAGTGTTTCTGTCGAATAGAAATTACAATTGTTATTTACATATGGAAAATAATAGTCGGGATTACGATTTTTCTGTGAAATCAAAATTCGTTAGTCACGTTGAATTCACATAGCCTACCTAAATAATAATATATTCCTACAAAATAGATTTATTATGATTAATCAATTAATTTCTCAATTAATATATATTATCAATTAATTTCTCACATCATCAATATTAATTTCACACATCAATTATACACAAAACAAATCAATACTAATATTCAAGTACTATCAATTCTTAAAATAATATCAATTAATTGCGTCAGCTGCTTCCTGGAATAATCCTAAAATTAATGTTCACATCTTATTCAACATTTAAAACTTGAAAAAAAATTATTATTTTGTAGGCTACTCTATATCAATTAATAAAATATTCATAGTTCATATTAATAATGATAGTTAAATTCCTATTTATAATTCAGAACAATTAGCTCCTAACAATAATAATCAATAAACTCATATTTGATGAATAATTCCTATTTCATGATTTAATCATAAATTCAAAACTATACACATATTATTATATTTCACAACTTGTTATTAGGGTGATTATACCAATGCACCGCATTACAATATTCATAATAAGGATGAAATATTCTCTTTAATTAATTGGTTCCCTAGAATGATATTTTTTTAACTTCCGTATGTGTATTATTTCAGGAGATGGCTTTCCTTTTCGATTAGTTATTACTTCTACATTATGTGGATTTATTTGTTTAACGACATTAAAAGGACCTCTATAAGGGTTGTTTAGTTTTGTGCAAGTATCAGGCTGTGCCTGGGGGTATTGTATTAAAACCTTATCACCTTCTTTGAATTGCAATGGTTTTATTTTCTTGTCGAATTGCTCTTTCTGCTGCAATTGTGCGTTTTTCAATATTTCTGGCAGAGAATTTCTAATCTCCAGAAGATGTTTTAGAACTTCAGCTCTTTCTGTACCGGTTGGAGTAGCCGGTAGGATCGCTATGTCTAAATAACTCATAGGGTGAAATCCGTGTAGCAAGAAAAAAGGTGAATAACCCAACGATGCTTGTTCTGCTGAATTGTATGCGAAACATACATGGCGAATATTTAGGTGCCAATTATTCTGTTTCTCATTGGAATAGCATCTTAGCATCGTCAGTTTATCGACGGTAGTCGAGCAGTAAGGTTGTTTTTGTTACTCTTATCTTTCCGATTGTGAATTGAATGGATCTCTAATTGAAACCGCTGTGTGCTGCTTAAATCTAACCTGAAAAATGGATTTCTGTTTTGTGAATTAGGCCTACTTAAATATATTTCTATTCATAAACTGACTGTTTAAATTGAAATGCAAAAAGAGTGTTGGAGTTAGGTGACCGACTTAAATAATATAGTGACCCGGATTTGTACTCGAGTGTCGTGGTATTTCTAGTGTGAGCAGGTACGTGGAAATTTATTTGGTCCACTATTTAAATTGAACAATATGTCTCAGTGTGGAAAGTGTCAACAAGCGATTATTAGAACTCTTAAGGACAAAGTGGAGTGCAAGAATTGCAAGATTGATTTTCATGCACGATGTGTCAATGCTGTTTCTGCTAATCCTAATTGGTTCTGTTCCGGTTGCAAGCCTAAAAGTCCCTGTTCGACCCCCACCAATCCGATTAGATCTGATTCTTCTCCTGTTGTCACGGTGGATGTGCTTAATGATATGCTTTCAAAGTTCAAGTCTGACATTTTAGAGGGTCAAAATAAGAGTTTTAAAAATCTTTCGGACTCGGTGCAGGAGTGTAATAATAAATTATCTGGATTCAATGAATTCCAGCATGTTGCTGCATGATGTGGGAATAGAGGCTCATAATACAATCATTAAAAAACTAGAAAATGAGAACGCGGCCTTACAATCTAAGATATCGCTTCTTGACTCGCGTATCGAAACAATGGAACAATACTCACGTCGAAACATGATCGAGATATTCGGAATTCCGGAATCCGAAAACGAAAACGTGTATGATCTAATACTCAAAGTGTGCGGAGAGCTTGGCATGAATTTCGGTCCAGAGGTAATCAGCGCTGCTCATCGCTTGCGAAAATCAGAAAATCAACTGTCGGCGGGTATTATCGTTCAATTCGTGAGAAGAAGATGCGTCGATGATATTCTCAGAATGCGGCGTGAGTAGCGTGACCTGACGGCGCAGGACATCGGCTTCCTCGGAGACGCCACGCCCGTATACGTCAAGTTGGCATTGTCGCCCACTCGTCGTAGGCTGCTGGCAGAGGCTAAGAAAATCAAGAAAATCGTGAGGCTCAAGTACGTATGGGTTGACCGCGCAGGATCAGTCAAGCTGAGGGAAACCGAAGGTAGTAGAATTATCACTATTAAGTCAATTGATGATTTGAGTGCTTTTACAACAGTGTCTAACTGCGATTCAGAGAACAATAAAGGGCGACCATGAGTATATTCTATCCAACGATTACAGGCGTTATCTTCAATCAATACTGAAGTTTCTTCATATCAATTCTGAGCTTATTGAGCTAAAAAGAACTTAACCTGTTTTGATTTATTATTATTTAACTGTTTTCTGAACCTAATAAGTCTTTATTTATTTTTATTCAAATTTTGTTTTCCAACAAGCTTTGAAGTTTAGTTTCATTCCCTTTGAGACAGAAGTTTGCTGACTGTGAGAATGTATCGACAGTCAACAACTTACTCAGGTTATTAATGGAAATTTTCATAAGCTTATAGTACATAGTTATTTTTTAATTGATTTCTTTTTCCATACTTAATTAGAATACGTTCATAATAGATATTCATGGATATAATAAAGATAATCATGCATAAACTGTTTAAAACGTCTTTTTCAATAATCTGCATGTATCTTTAGTCAACAACTTATTAAAATTCTTAATGGTAATTTTCATAAGCTAAGCACTCATTTATTTTGCAATAGATTTCATTTTCCATACCAAATTTAGAACTCGTTCGAAAAAGAGACACATTGATTTAATGATTATAATCACACCTGCTCTGCTTAACATAATGATTTTTTCAATAATCTGCATATATTAAGAACTGAAAATCACTAAGTGGCTCTCTTCTGTGCGATTCGCCCTCATTTGTTATATGCTCTCTGTTTAATTTATTTGAATCTTAGCAATATGTCATTAGTATTGAAAATATCAATGCTGGGAGAGGAAAATGCCTATGAGTATGATTTTACTTATTTATTTCTATTTCAGTTAATTTTTGCCAATAAATATACTTTCTTCGTTATTCAGCAAGAGAAGGAGAAACGGAAATTAATAAAAATTACTCTGCTCAAATTATACCTCAAATTGATTAGAATTTGTGTTGTTGCGTATGAAAACTATAAAAATGAAGTCATTGTAAGTATTACAACTGACTTGAAGTAATTGATCATTCATCTTTTTTTTCCATTAAGTAGACACGATAAATTCCTCTCTGTTGATAATCGAGCTCTATAATGGTTTTTAATCGGTTTTTCAATGTTATTCTGGTTGTTTATTTCTTGCCCTGCATTGAGATTTGATTATGAATGTGACAATGCTAATGTTTTTGTGGTTGATAAAGTTTATCAGTTACACCCAGTTAAGCAGTAGTTGAAATCATTGATGAATATTTTCATCCTTGTTTTTACTTTTAAAACTCACTCCATGAATTAAATGTGGGTAACTGACTTTGATTTTATCTAGTAGAGATATTGCTTTTTTATCTTGAAATTGTTCTCTATCTGATCAATATCGTCTTAATACTAATAACTCATCCCACAATATTGTACAATGCTTTATCTGAAGCCTATAAATTTTACTTTTTCCTATCAAGCTTCATTGGTTGCCATTTTTATGTCGGAGTTATTCATTATAATCTTGAATCTCTCTTGTAGTGAGCACACGCATACATCGCGCGTCGAGCGGATAGTGCCGCTCTTTAATAGACACTCTTTGCTAGTTCTCTCGTCGCTTATCAAGCTTAATCTTGTTTTTTTTTTAGCCTACAGTCATTTTCTCACAAAATCTATTTCCACACATTTGATGAAAATTTGATAGCAGCACTACCGTTTCTATTATTTGCTTTTCTTTTTTCTCCACTGCTTACATTCCTGTTAAGGCCTAACATTCTACTTCATTTCTATATCACTCTTTCTTTCTTGCTCTGTCACTCAAGCTCTCTCTCTCTCTCTCCCTCATATTCACTCTCTCTCTTTCTTCTTTTTCTTCCTCGCGCTCTCTTTCACTGTATTTCTCTATATACTGCTTTCTCAAGTTCTTTTGTTGGTAATGGACGGATTTGCGGATCTTCTGGATGATTATAGGGTGATTGAATGTACAGCTCTCGATAATGACGCTCAGCTTGATATTTTTTTATCCAATGACGAGAATGTTTTGAAAGTTTTCCACCTAAACATCAGAAGCTACCATAAAAATTCTGATCAGCTTTTAATTTTACTAGAGGGTCTGAAAACTAGGTTCGACTTAGTGATTCTGGGAGTGGCCTGGATATCTACTAATAATGGTATTAATGACATTAATGGTTATAAGGCTTTCTCTACGACTAGATTTAGGAACAAGAGTGATGGTGTGGTTGTATTTGTCAATGAACGTTTGCTGAATGTCACTCACAGAGAGATCGAGTTGGGCGGTGTCCACGGACTTGTCTTCGACTTTGTTTTCAATAATAGAAAGTGTAATCTTTTGGCCGTTTATAGAACGCATGACAGTGACTTGGAGGCATTCTCATCAGCATTGGCCCGTCACTTTGATCGTATAGACAGGGCGGTAACATACATGTTTGTTGTTGATATAAACGCAAATCTTCTAGCCCCCGACAACAAAACAGATGGGTACCTGGACATCTTGTGTGAGGCTGGCTTTGTTAGTGCGGTGAATGGACCAACCAGAGTCACTGATAATAGTCAAACTTGTCTGGATCACATTTTTATAAACCATATTAACTGCAACCATGTAAGGAGTGGCATTCTGCGGTCAGCAATAACGGATCACTATGGTGTGTGCTTGCAGGTTGACTTTCCTCATCACCCCACTAAACCCAACAACCAACATACCTACACATTTGTTGATAAACCGAAACTTTCCAACTTACTAGCTGAGCAGAACTGGTCCATGGTTACTGATGAGCATGACGTAAACCTGTGTACAAACATGTTTTTCTCTAAATTGAGCGAGTTGGTCGAACTTAGTACTGTTGAAAAGATTATCAGGCCTAGACACAATAAACTCAAACCCTGGATTACCACAGGTCTTATTAACTCAATCAGAACCAGGGATAGGATGAGTAAGAAAGTAAAACAACAGCCTATGAACCTTGTTCTGCGTGCTCAATTTGAGAATTATCGAAACAGGCTATCGTATCTCATCAAGATCACCAAGAACAGTTTCTATAGAAGACAACTGTCCTTGGTACAGGACAACCCAAAGTTGTTCTGGAGAAATATAAACAGTATGGCAGGTAGAGCAAGTGCTAAAAAATCTTTCCCAATTGATGAATTCTGCAAAGGTAACAACTTTCCTGAGGGAGATATTAATAAACAGGTAGCAGATAGATTCAACAATCACTTTGCAGAGGTGGGATCAAATATGGCTAACCTTATTGATCGGCACGCACATCCGCCCACAGTGGAAGACCACCAGTTTGCTGTGGAACAGACCTTTGTCCTGAATCCTATCATCAACAATGACCTGCTGAGACATGTGTATAAATTGCATGGTGGCTCAGCTCCAGGCTATGACAACATATCAGCACTTGTTCTTAAAAGTGCATATGCCTCACTCTCTGCTCCTTTATTGCATATCATTAACAGAAGTCTTGTCTCTGGTATTTTTCCTGAAGCAATGAAGGTGGTTCCCATCCATAAGTCTGGTGATTTAACTGATATACAGAACTTCCAACCAATTTCACTTCTGAGTGTTTTTGGAAAAATATTAGAAAGGGTAGTCAAAGAGCAGCTGGATTGTTACCTTGAAAATTATAATATTTTAACTGACAGACAGTTTGGTTTTTGCAAGAACAAATCAATTTCTGATGCCATGTTTGACATGATGAAAGACATAAATCTCTCCATTGAGGGCAGTAGAAAGGGTCTTCTGGTGTTCCTTGACCTGGCAAAGGCCTTTGACTCGGTGGACAGGACAAGACTGCTTTATAAATTGGAACTTTATGGATTCAGAGGTCCCTCCTACCTGTGGTTCCAGTCCTACCTTACAAACCGAGTTCAATTTACAACTATAAATGGTCAGAATAGTGAGAGGTCTATGGTTGACTATGGCGTCATTCAAGGGAGCACACTGGGGCCTCTGCTCTTCCTGCTCTATATTAATGATATGCCAAAACTGGATATTGTAGGGCAAATATACCTGTTTGCTGACGACACTGCAGTTTGGGTGGAGGCAGATAGTTGGGACGAGGCAGTCAGATTGGCTGAGTACAACCTTTCTTTGCTTAAAAAATGGCTTGACTACAATGTTCTTAGCCTTAACATTACTAAAACAAAGTTCATGCCAATTTCGCTGAGTGAAAGAGGAGACACCAACATAACTTTGCTCAGACTCCACCTGTGTGGCAGTGAAGGAGCCAACTGCTCTTGTCCAGTTGTTCAGCGAGTCAACTGTTATAAATATCTTGGAGTAATGATCGATAACCGACTCAGATGGAGCGAGCATGTAGTGTATTTAAACAACAAGCTAAGAAAATTGATTTACGCATTCCGGCTACTGCAGGACATATTGAGTGTAAAGGATATTCGTTCCGCTTATTTTGCCTTTGTTCAGTCAGTCCTGGAATGGGGTATAGTCGCATGGGGAGGAGCCTACAAATCAACACTCGCACCCTTGTACATCACTCAAAAATCAATCATGAAGGTGGCATTGAGAAAGTACAGACGCTTTCCAACAGAAGAATTGTTTGAAATATTCAATGTCCTGGATGTCCGGCAACTATATATTCGTGCTTTGGTGTTGTTTCTTTCCAAAAATAGAAATATTCTCGAAAATCAATTAATTCAATACCACAATACAAGGCGCGCCGCTGTTGGAAATGTCATTCCACCTAGACTACACAGGACGTACTCCACTACCAATCCATATTACATAGCTCATATTCTTACCAACAAGGTACCTCATGTATTAACACGCAATGATAACATTGCAAAGAGTTCTTTCAAAGCTGACGTGATGAGATGGTTGCGCGGAGTTGGCAGAGCTGGTTCAGAGAATTTGATAGCATCAATGTATAGATAGGCTTGACAATTTATTAGTATATTGGTGAATGACACATTATAATTATTGTTTTTTCACGCTCTTCAGTGGCTCTGATTAGTGTTTGTAAATTTCCTCCATTTTGTGTATTCATCATAGACATAGTTATAGTTTTTACTCTATAACTTGTAAATTACTCAAAATCTAGAACATAGTATTACTCTTTAAATTATCTTTTCACTTTTTTATTCCTTGTATAATAAGTTTCAAAGGGTTTTTAATATCTTGTCTCATCAAAATACTATCACGCAGTCTGTTAATGTTTAGTGGAATGTACTGTTAATGCAATCACTTAGCTATCAATATATATTATTGTGAATATTATTTTTTTCCCACAAAGCAGCTAAATTTTTATTCTTAAAGTAATATTAGTTTGGTCGTATAGTAATTTAACGGCATTGTATTTTCGGATGGGTAGAGCTGTTTAATTAAAAATTCCTTTGTCTGGAAACACCAAATCACGGAAAAAAATAATGATCCATTATTAGAAATCACATCAAAGAATAATAATTCCCAAGTCCATTCCCAAATTAAAGTTCGAATTTATTTTATCATTACTAACATGCTTTTCTCAATATATTTTGTTGCATTTGAACTCTCATCACGATAATTGTCTTCATTAGGATAGTCTAACGAAACGCAATGCTCATAGTACCTGACTTATTACTTAATAGATTATTTATGTTACACTAAATTAGATCATACATGATTAAATCATTCTTCATGCATCTATACATCTTTTCATAATTTGTCTCCCTCCACTCGAGTTTCACGAATATTTAGAACATTTGTTACATCATAATAAACACTGTGACTCGCCTCCGTTGTCTTCACCTAAAAAAGTCCTCCAGTCCAGAAGATTCAATCTGCAGATTCATTTCAGTTTTCTTCTTTCTTCTCTTTCCTGTTCTTTCTGGCGTCTGTTCTAATCTCTTCTTCTTTCTTCTTATTTCCACTATTCTCATTGTTCCCTCTCTTCTTTTCTTTTCGATGAGAAGTTTCTCTCCCTTTTTTTTACGTTCTACATTTAGTTTTACGCTTTACAAGTACTGAAAGGAGGGGGCGATTCGTTGAAGTATAGCTCTCTATATTATTGTCAATAATTGAACGAATTATCTTATTGTATAATATGCTAGTATTAGAGAGTCGTATTCTCGTGAATCTTTTTCTACCTATTGTAGACGCTTCTTATACTTTTTATAAGTTGTTATTATCGTTTATCATTTGTTGTTTGATTATCCATGTAAAGGGTATTCTGGATTTTTATTTTTTTGTGAATTATTACAATTGATAACTGCAATTTTTTATTTTTCATGTACTATTTAAATGGGATGAACTCATTCCCGCGCACAGGCTCTCATGCCCATGCGGGTCTTATATTTTTTATTTCAACGATTGATTGTAATGATTTGTTTTGTCTATTATTTGCTTGTATCTTGGAATAAATAAATTTGAATTTGAATATTCATTAAGGTTGCATTGTATCTTTCAGTCATCCCTTGACTAGAAGGCATGTATGTTGACCCACATTTTTGAGATACACCTAATGAGAGACACAGCTGTTTTAAGAGTTCTGACTTAAAATTTGATCCATTGTCTGTATGGATGGTACGGAGTAGTCCATACAGAGATGCAAAATTTAAAATGAATTTTGCTGTATTTTTGGCGTCTATAGCCGTTGTTAGCTCACAATATGCGAAACGAGTTGTTCGATCGAGAGCTACGAAAATGTACTTGTATCTCCCACCTGAAAGAGAGAGTGGACCACATGCATCAATGCATATCGTGTCGAAAGGTTGACTCGTTATAGCAATGGGTTTTAATGGACCACCCTGTTTCTCCCTACTTTTCTTAGCTTCTTGACATGTGGGGCATGTTTTCACGTATTTTATGACATCTTGTCGAATCGTCGGCCAATGGTATTTTGGCGTTATTTTGGACAGTGTTTTATGAATACCTAGATGTCCTCCAAATGTAATATCGTTATGGTATTGGCCAAGAATTTGCGTAATCAAAGTGGTTGGGATTGCAAGTTTCAAATGAACGACGTTTTGATGCAAGTGTTTGAAATACAAAATGAGATCCTTTAAAATATAGTTTCGTGATTTTCTGGCAGTTATTGGGTCTGCCTTATCGAGATCTATTACCTCAAAATAGATTTTGCCTAGAAACTCGTCTTGTTTTTGCAACAGCCCAATGTTCACACATTCTATTGCATTGATATCTTGCCAATCTGGCTCGATTGTTTATCAATTGGAGCTCTAGAAAGTGCATCAACTAAACGCAAAGACTTCGTTGGTTTGTACACTATGTCAAAATTGTACTGTGCTAGCTTAGCTGCTAATTTAGCTAGTCTTGAATTTGGTTCTCTAATATTTTTGTAATATTGAAGGGAAGCATGGTCAGTATGTACAGTGAAATAGTCTTTATTATGAGCGATCTGAAATGATTGATACAGTAAGTAACTGCTAACATCTCTAGATGTGATGCAGGCCAGTTTTCTTCCGAATTTGTGAGTCGTCGCGAAACGTACGCAACAGGTTTTATAACACCATCAAAATCTTTTTGGGCGAGGCAACCGCCAATTCCGATAGCGCATGTGTCTGTTAAAATGTACGTCTCTTTTTCATCATTATAATGCATCAATATTGGTTTCTTCATCAAACAGTCTCTGAGATCTTCAAATGATTTTTGATGAACTTCTGTACACTCAAATTTTGCGTCTTTACGCGTCAACTGTGTCAACGGATAAGCTCGTTTTGATAGACAGGGGATAAATTTCCTGTAATAAGATGTTGCTCCTAAGAATCGTTTCAGCTCTGTTACATTTTTAGGCACTGGCAATTTCGATACCGCTTCTACATTTTCTGGGAGTGGGGATATTCCCTCTTCGGAAACCCAATGTCCTAGTACCTTCAATGATTTGTAGCAAATTTTCGATTTATCCGGATTTAGTTTCAGATTAATTTCTCTAAGTCTACTGAAAACACTTTTTATATTATTGATATGTTCTTCAATTGTTGAAGACATAATGTACAAGTCATCTATATAAATTAATACACTTTTATACAGCATATCTGAAAATGCATGACTAATCCCTCTTTGAAAGGCTGCTGGGGAGATCGCTAATCCCATTGGTACCTTACGGAATTGGTAGAGACCATCTGGAGTGTTGAAAGCTGTTACGTGTCTAGAACCTTCAGCAATTGACATCGAATAGAAAGCTGACGTCAAATCAAGAGTAGATAAAAACTTTGCTGTGCTGAGTGATTCCAGAACAGTTGTCGGGTTAGGGATAGGATATTTATCATGAATTATTTTAGAATTGAGTTTTTTGTAATTTATGACCATTCTCGGTTTATTATCTCTATTTCTGACTATAAAGGCTGGTGAGGCGTAATTTGACCTAGCTTTCTCGATTACATTAGATTTTAATAAACCATCAATCATATCGTTCATTTCAGAGCGTTCTGAAACCGCCCGAATTTGTATGGTGAAGAGAAGACAGGTGTGTTGTCTGCTAAATTTATATGTACTGCTGGAAGTTTAGAATCAGGTATATCATATTTGTCTTTGGAGAAAACATCCGCATATTCTGTAATGAGTTTGGATACTTCTTTGTAGGATGTTTCACAAATATTTTTATTGACATCTATTTTCTTATTGTCGTGTATCATAATATCAGGAAGTTCGTTGTCAGTCGATATTTGTACATTTATTTGGCTAATCTCTCTAGCTTCCAAGTATTTTGTTTCTCTGTGAATTGGCTCGTTTGGTTTTATCTTTAAGTTTCCTAACTGAGATCCAATTCTAAGAGTCAAAGGTTTTGAAGAAAAATTATAAGCAATGAATTCAAGTGATTTGTCAGTAGTTTTAGTAAGTGAAACATTTATTTTACATTTATTCAAGTAATGTGGATTTGGTGTGAACTGACAATTATTGCTATTCAGAATCTCATCATCGTTTTCTACAAACAAATCTATTTGTTCATGAGGCTTCAATAGAATGTCGTTTTTTATAACAATAGGTATCTCTTTGATTGTCCCGTGGGATTTTTTTCTATTGGTGTCGAATGTGCGGAAAATCTCGTCTCAGAGCCTTCGCCGATTTCTAGGCCTGCTTTGAGTTCGAAGTATTTTTCTGATATATTGGAAATCAGGAGTTTCATAACTAGAAAGTTGTCAACCTCATCGCTTAACGCGTGTGAAAAAATCGTTCCGCGTCGTAAGGTGTCATTCGGTGTGAAAAATTGAGATGTACTGTCATGAGAGTTTTTCAACATTGCAATTTCTTTTGTCTCAAATGGATTAATTTTTATGTCTGTATCAAGAATGAAACGTTGCGTTATCATGTATGATTGGCTTTGAACATCCTTTATCCAATTGCTATCCATGGGAATTGATACTTTCTCATTTAGTTTTATCTCGTGGGAACTGTATTTGAGGTCTATTTTATTTTTCAAGAAGAATTTGTTTCCTACCAGTAAATCTACTGACAATTCGTCAACTATGTAACAATTTTGTTTATAAGCGATGTTTTCTATGGTGAATTTTACTATTGCATTTCCTAAGAATGGAATTTTCTTCTCATTGGCTGCATATAGTGCAACATACAGATTATCAACAATGTCTTCTTCTGCAACTAAGTGTTTCCTAGCAAGAGAGACATTTGAGCCTGAATCTATCAAAATACTTATTTGTTTATTATTTGATTCACCCAAAATTTGTAAGGCTGTTCCTACCTTGTTACATTGTGTACCTATAGGTATTAATTTTTCTGGAGGTTTAGGAGGCAGCTGGAGTGAATTTGTCATGATAGCGAGTTTTTCTTCTATCAACAAGAAAACGTTTGGTTTATCAATCATAGTTGATAGCGGTCGTTTTTCCTTCAAGCATATTTTTATGTTGTTTAAATTTTTTTCTTGTAGATTTGCAATATAGTCAAGCTTTGAAAATCCTTCTATTGTCCTGAATTTTAGTAAGTAGTACAATATATTGATGAAGTATCCGATTAGGTGAATTTGAGTTGTAATTTCATCATGGCAACTCAATTGTTGGTACCTTTCAGAATATTCATGTAAAATGTTTTTCGATACTGGGAGAGCTTTTCTCATTAGAAATATTTTGTATGCAAGACTTTTCGCATCTTGATAATTATGATTCATAGAATTTGTGTAATGATATATTTTTCCGGTTTTGTTATCACTTATCATTAACGAATAGCCATCATTCAAATTCTCGTTGTTACTTATTTTTACAGGTCTTTTAAAAAGAAAAATCCAAAATGGAACATCAACGTTATCCTCTTCTATTATTTCAGTAAGATTCTTGTTAGTACTGGTTAATAGACTAAATGTATTTTTCGCATCAAAAACTTGGAAATCAGTTACTATCGAGAAAGCATAATTATCTATTATGTTCTGGATAATTATCATTGTATTTCTCTTCGTTATTTTCATCTAGAATTTCAATATCTTCGTTGTTGTTTGAATCAATTTTCTGAGAATTATCAAATGTTCTATGTGTATTGTGGATTTGTTTCACTCTTTGAGGATTATCTGCTCGTGAATCCATTTGTGGTGTTTTTGTTGATGACTTATCTAAATCTTTAGGAATAGCTACAATTTCAGCATACGATTTATTATTTTGTGAATTTGTCATCTCCTGTATTTTTTCTTTTACATCTTCTTTAATTCTAATTGGACACCTTACAGCTGTCGCTGTGTTAGGTGTCCTCTCTACTCGTTCTTTGGAAGTTTATTGAATTCACATGAATCTACTGTGTGATTACTTTTCTTACAAATTTCGCAATGAGGCTGAGCATTTTCAGCAGCATTTTTCTTATTCAATCCATTGTAATAGCATTCATCAGTGTTATGATTCCTGTAATTACAGATGGCGCAATGGCGTTGTTTCTTATTAGGAATTGAAGAATTTGTTTGATTTTTCTGATTCAATTTGTTATGATAGCAATTTTCTGTTGTATGGTTTTGATAGTGACAAATTGCACATTGTTGTTTATTTTTGAAATTCTGTGTGCCTGAATGGACTTCATTATGTTGTGTGTTATTGTATTTTTTGGGTTTTTGATGAAGAGTATTTGATCTCTGGGGCCTATCCTGCATCTCTATTTTGTGTGAGGGTTGAATCACGTGTATCATTTGTTGCTCTTCAGATTTTTTAATCAATTTCTCCAATCTGTTGGACAAATTGTTTATTCGCTCTTCATGTTCTGATAGCCCTAACATATTTTTACTTTCGTTTGATGAGTGTGGTAACTATCCTACTCTATCGTCTGTAATAAATTGGGATAACTCGAATTTCTGAATATTATTTTCCAATTCCGCCATTGTGTCGTTTTTCAACATGATTATTTTGTCCAATATATGGGGAAGAAGCCCTCTCAAGATGTAGCGTATTTTTCTTTTCTCTGACATTTCTGAATCATATTTTTGACATAGAAACAGAATATGAGCCATGTAATTTTGAATGGTTTCTCTGGGAGACATTTTTCGATTCATCAATTCTATTTCGATTTTTTCAAGTGATGCAATTGGCTCAAAGTAGCCAAATAGTGCATTTGTTACATTTTCGAAGTTGAGGGTATTTTGTTTTTGAAGCGATTCAGATATAGTTTCAAAGTATTGAGCGGCACTTCCTTTCAAATAGAATGGGAGATACATAAGGCAATCGTCATTATCCCATGAGTTTGCTTTGGCAACTCGCTTATAATTTTGAATAAATTCGGAAATATTTTCGTGATGTGCGGCCAAAAATGATTGAGGAGTAAAAAATGGTCTTTTCCTGTCAGCCATTGCTGTTTGGATCTGGATGTCCTGTTTTATTATTTCAACTTGAACTTTTTGAGGCTCTTCAACTTGTATTATTTGGGCGGGGTCTTGGTTGGTTATTATTTGGATGTCCTTGTTGGGTAATTTAGTGGGAGGAATGACAGGTTTTTTAAATGCTGGTATTTCTAATAAATTTGGTGTTGACAAGGATAGATGTTTAGTTTCTTTGTTTTGTTCGAGACTTTTCTCTGGGAAAACAAATTCAGTTTTACTCGTTGGTATTACAAAAGGTGTTGATGGGCGAGAATTTTCTGCTGTCTCCTGGAGTCTAAAGTTTTGCCTTAGGGTTTTCTCTAGAATATGCAGATCAGGAAATTGGTCTTTCAATTCATATGAATGCTTAACAGTCGTTTGAATGTATTGAACAGCTCTTTCTCGCTCTTTTTGATAATTTGGAAGATCATTAAAATTCTTTTTAATTAATCTGAGAGTGGACCTGATAAATTCCAAGTCAGAATTTTTGGGTATATAAAGTTTGTACTGCTCTGCTAAATATCTGGGATTCTCTAAATCGAGTTTACTAGTGGAAATACTTCTAAGATCGGGTAAACTGGTCATTGGAAAGCAGTGCTTTATGATTTTTAAATTCTTTTGCTTGGAAAATGTACCTAATCATATGAATGAAAAAAAAACTATTGTAACATGCACATACACAGTTTAGAAATAGTCATAATGAATTGGTTAATGAATGTTCAATCCCATTCAGAGTTCTGTTTATGCTATTCGAGAGCATATTATAATTGAATACTATTGAACTTGATCAAACAATTAGCTGTCTCCATAATCGTAAACCGTAGACGTGCTGAAATGAAGGTCATGCAATAAAGTATAATTAAGTTTCAATTGATCACTTTCACTGACAATTTTGCTCTTATTATTCGAAAAGTATTGTTTAAGTTATGAAGTATTATTTTTATTTACTATTCTATCTGACGATATTTATAAGACTATGCAGTGAATTTATTGGTCATTTTGATTAATTATATTAAACTGGACTTATTTAATTTGCTAATCATAGTTTTACGGGATTAAGGGACCGGAAAAGTCCAACTGAAAGTCAGATTAATCTGTTATTTTTTATTTATTTAGCAATTAATTTAATTTAGAGTACAGAAATAAACACGGCGTTCCTCCACCATTTGTGGTGAATTGATTGGTGTGCGTCTCCATAATTTGTAATATTATATAATGTTAATTTGAAAAGTTGGGGGCTCCACCACTTCCCAAAACGGGAAGAAAAGTATTACAAATTACTGGAGATGCCTCGTTTAGATGGTAGAGCAAAGAATTTCAATATTAGCTAAAGGTTTATGAAAGATTTATGAAACAAAAAGTACGGATAAAGACTTTAATTAAGATATATACGAATTTTAATGTTTTAATAAATAGTAACAAAATAACGAGGTTTCTTAAATTTATTTCCAAACATCAATTGATGAGTAATTTGTTTAAAAACAGAAACTGAAAAAATGGGTTTCCATTTATAATTTAGAATAATTTTAGAGTGTTTATATATTTAATTTGGTTGAGGATCAATCTCTTAAGTTTTTTAAAAGGGTTACATCAATATCCTGAAAACAAATAATTAAATTAAGAAAAGATTAAATTTATTTTAACGATACCCCATCCTTGGCTAACCAGAGGGAAGGTCCAGGTCCAGGCCAGTCAGAGTCTTCAGGAGGCACAAACACGACGAACTCCAGAAAAGAAAAAGTGGGAAAATCGAATATGAAAAATTACTGGCTGGTGGGGAGACTGAAAAGTTCCACTACTTAGCAGCTCAGAGCCTTTTCATCCAGTCAGCTCAAATTTGCTTCCTGGTGATCTAGATCATATTATGTATATAAATTATGAAACGGAATAAATTTTAAATTTTTATGTGCTTGGGGAGCTGTCAAAACCTGTGGTTTATGACAATGGAGGAGAATTTCAAAAACTTTAGACAATATCTCTACTATGCAAATGGGCCTATAATTTTCTATTTTTGTCCTGTCACCTTTTTTATAAACTGGTATCATTTTCACTTTCTTAAGCTCATCTGGGAATATTCCTAACTCTATGCACATATTGAAAATGTGTGTCAGAACTTTCGCTATATTTGGAGCAGCAATTTTTAAAATAACAGTGTTCAGTCCATTGATATCCAAACAATTGCTGTTACTTAATTTATTTATGGTCTCAATTACCTATAGAGCTATTGAGAGCTATTAGAGCTATTCCTGCAGAGGTGCCTATTTACTACTTCCCAAGTAGCCTTACTCTTATTCTTACTATCCTGAATAACTTTACAATTAAACTCAAGCTCAGCTTTCTTAATTGCAGATCTGTAATAGTTTCTATGCTCATTATAAGCAATCTTCATTGTAACGCTAGGAAAATCTTTATTCAAATGAAACATCTGTTCACACTTTATTTTTAAGGTTTGTAACTCTGATGTATACCACTTTTCACTCTCACCTTTATTTGAAAATATTTTCCTAAGCTTCAATGGATAAGCCGCGTTCACTGACCACAAAAAAGTTCATTAAACTTTTGTATCTTCTCAGCAATATTATTCAGTTGATGAACAGTTAACCAATTCATTGAATCCAAGTGTGCAAGAAAGATACTTGTCCTATTATCATTAATTTGTCTAATTAGAATTTTATTTTCCTCTTCATGCTCGCTAACAGCGAACAATCTTTCAACGTTTACAATTAAACTTATAGCTAAGTGATCAGACAAAGCAGTATACAAAATTTTACTCTTCCATCTACTGTGATGAATATCTGTAGCAATATTGTCAATGCATGTACCACTAGAATGAAAATTTGGCCTCGTCGTGTCTCTAGTTGTGATACACATATTATGGCTCGACAATAAGTTAAATATTTCGTTTCTATAATTAGAGTCTACATTGAAATCAGCACCTAAAATAATATTACAGTTAAAAGTGGACAGATAAATTAAAATCACATCAAGTTTGACTAGAAATTCGCTAAGATTATTTGATAATGCGCTACAAGGCCTATAAATAGATAGAACTATAATATTCAACTCGGGTAACTTTATTGCACATACTTCGCATATCATTTCAACTGACATGTTCTTTACTCTATTTAGTTCCTTAAATTCAAAATTATCTTTTACAAAAATAGCAACGCCACCATGAATTCTATTTGACCTTCCAAAATATGAGCCGAGAAGAGAAAAAGAATGAGCCGACAACCTGAAAATTATTTACATTCACGAACTTTATTTCATCTTTCTTCATCCAATGTTCGCTAATTATAATGATATGTGTGTTATTCTCAGGTACAAACGTTTCTAGATAATCAATTTTATTTCTCAATCCCTGAACGTTCCAAGACAAAAAGCTCACTTCATCAGACAAATTACTCTTTTTAACAATAGTGTTAATATTTTTATCTTCAGGGGTAATATTTTGATAACAGTTATTGGCAAAGTCATCAGAATTCACAAATTTACAAGCAGAGTTAACTTCCTTGTCAGTATAGTTTAGTTTAAACATTTTTCATTGCCATTTGAAATTGTCAATAAAACACAGTCATCATCTAAAACTACGGTACCGTATTTTTGCTGCATCCAACAGATAAGGGGGTATCAAGATCCTGCGATAAATTATTAAATGCTCCAGCTATGCAATTTGATATGTAACGTTTCCCTAACAGATTGAAATGTAAGCCGTGGCGGGTATTGAATCGTCTACCAATGTTATTCACATTCAGGATTTTCACATTTTTAAAGGGCTCGCAAACCTCAACTATTGATTTGTTTATATTTTTTATTTTACAATTGATGGTAGAATGAAGAGGAAGGTCAAAACGATGAGGAATGTTAACAAGAAATACATTTGTATGTGTTAGACTCAGTAATTGTCTTTTTAGTGTTATCAGATAATTTTCTTAGCAATGCCTATCCAAATCGTTAGTTCCACCTATGAGAACAACCATGTCCTTCTCCGTCAGACAACCACTATCTTCTATGCAGCTTGATGTCGCCTTGTCGAAAGTGGCCCCTGGTTTTATGACACCATCCACTGTTCCACCTGTTGCGTCGGAGACCAAGTCCACTAGGAGTCTACCATGACTGTCTGCAAATATTTTTATCCTATCAGTCGCCTTGTTTTTTTTAGTACATTTCTTCGGAGGCAATCTGTGTGTCGCAAGTCTAGCGTTCGATGAATCAGGAGCTCTTGAAGAGAAAGAAATTGAAGATTTACTCCATGTAGTGCTCGGTTTATTAGTCTTGTTGATTTTCGTTTCCGGTCGTTTCTCATCTGGACAGTTTTTGGTTTTTGGCGATGCATTATTTAATTTCTCCTCCATCTCAACTCTGTCCTCCCAACGACGTTGCCTTGCTTCTAACAATTCAAGGTGCTTTCCATTTAGTTCTTTAAGGAGTTTAGCGCAGTCTGGACATGTTATCTTGGATTTTGTTTGAGTTGACATATTTATTAGAATCTTGGCACTTATATGATCGTTATTTTCGAGCTCTAAGATAGGATTCATATTTTCATTGAAGCTGCCCAAGTTTTCTCGAATAAATTGTGTCGGAATATTTTTCATCACTAGATACCATTATTAAATCATTATTCTGAGATTGAACTAAATTTAAATTAATATTGTTGGCTCTTAAAAGTGAAACAATTTCATTCTTATCCTCTATTTCCTTTCTCAGAGAAGTTTCGCTCAGTTTTAGTTTTCCAATTTCGATTTTTAATGATTCAATTTCGCTGTCTGCTATCTCTTCGCAATGTAATGAGTTCTCAAAATCTAATTTCCGTTTATTTTTTCCGCTTTCAAGGCATTTAGCAACGATCGATTTTCCTCAGCCATATTATTAATGCATACCTGCAAATCATCATTTACTTTAATGGCTGCATCATATCTGTTTAAAAGTGAGATGATTTCGGGAAGCAGGTCAATTATTGCATCGTTTGAAAACTCACTACTTATAACTGAGAGGACACCATGAAGAGTAACCGCGATTTCAGCCACTTCTTTATTTATTAAATCATTTTTAATATTATTTATATGTTGCTGGGCCGTGCCAATTGCCTTCTCGCATCTTTTTCTTGTCCTTGTTATTTTTACCCTATTCAAATCAAATTGAATTTTTAGATAGGAGAGAAAGAAAGGTTTTTAAAAGTGCCAAGAGAGCTGCCAAGGCAGGGAGGCAAAGGAGGCTCCTGAAGAAAAGGAAGGAAAATGAGATAATGAAATGGATTGTTTTATGGAATTTTAATTATAATAGTTATTATATTTTGATTCTATTTTATCTGACGACTATATAAATGCACAGCAATATATTTGTCTTGAAAAGTCTTATCTAATCGCAAAGTGATTACTGTTTATCGACGAAAATAGACACCTGCATTCCAGCAATAACAGTCATTTCATAGAACAGCTAAAGCTAACCTATCGAACACAGCCACCGAGAAACCCTAATTCCAGCATCCAGCATCCAGGTAGATAGAAAACTCATTGCTAATAATGAACAACATGATTAACACTAGTTAATCACAAAAAATTGAGGAAATTTATAAAATGAAATACTTGACTATGAATTAACTACGGAGCATTATAGAATTGATTTAAACCGGGCAGTTCAGTCCTGCCAACCCCCCATATGTGAAGTTGAGTGATTTTATTAATTTAAAAAATGTTGTTCTTCAAAATTAGGACAATCTTTGGCATCATTCACAATATCCAAGACTTTGTCAACAGTGAAAAGTTCATTCTTCAAGAAAAAAGTGTACACTTTGCATTGAATAGTTGCCCTATCAAATACATCTGTATTATTGACAACAATAGTTAGTTTGGGTATTTGCTTATTCTCCTGAGATGGGAGTTCATGTTTGGCCCTGCCAATGCCAATTCCAAAAACTAATACTGTTTTTTCAACTACAATACATTTTTAATATATTGTTCTTGCTCATTTTATTCTTGTAAACATCAATAGCAATTGCCTTTTCTGCTGTACTCAAGGCGCTTGCCTAATTATATATTTACATATTGTCTAATTATATACAGAGTGTTTTAAGAGGAATGTGCAGTAGTTCTCAGGCTGATTCCTTACACCAAGTAGTCAGAAAAGTTTCATGGGAGGCTTCACTCAGGTTGTAAAATAGTCATTTCCTATGTAAAATTAGCTGAGAAATTCAATGAAACCAGTTTGAAGGATTTAACTTCAACGGTTATCAAGATGATGGGAAAAATATGCTAAAAAACGTGTTTTTGTTTAAAAATGGCGTTTTTAGAATATTTTTCCCATTATCTTGATAACCGTTAAAGTTACATCCTCCAAACTGGTTTCATTGAATTTCTCAGATAATTTTTCATAGGAATTGACTGTTTTAGAATCTAAGTTAAGCCTCTAAAAAATTAGAAAACTTAATATTGTTTGAAAAATCTCAATTTCCCATCATTGTTATCTTGGTAACAAAGCGTTTTTGGGGGTTTGTCCCATGAAACTTTTATGTCCACTTGGTGTAAGGAATCAACCTGAGAAGTATTGCACATTCCTCCTGAAACACTCTGTATATATATATATATATATATATATATATATATATATATATATATATATATATATATATATGTAAGAAACGTTTATCCAATAGGAAACAACGTTTTTAAAAAGAAAACTTTATTGATTTACATGTGTACAATTCGGTAGCGAAACTCAGACTGAGGATAATTGCGCGCCACAGGCGGCTACAAAGAAAAGATGCGCATCAGCATTACCATTGTTTATCTTTACATAATTCCTCCCTCCTTAAGTTTTTTTCGTCCCGAAAAATACATTTAGGACGATTTTAGATTACTACAAAAATTCAAAATTACTACAAAATTAAAATTACTAAACTAGGTGCTTACAAAATTCGAGCTACTCCAGTATTAAAAGTTGATACAGGTGCTAATGGAATTTGAACTGTATTTAGAACATTGTTTTGGGCTTCAAATTTTGAATAAACAATCGAAATTACCATGATTAACAATGTAATAGAAACAAAAATAACAATATGATATGTCTTAAGGACAAAAGAATCTTCAAAATTTATAAAATCCAAATCTCTAGGTTCAATATCATCAAGTTTACTAACATCTTTCAAATCAATAAGTTTGGTATGAATTTTATTTGGTACATGACTTAATTTTTGTGCATATGTGGTAACTGAAGTAAACGGTAACTTTATATCTGTCATTTTATCATTGATATCAAGATTAATCAGAAAAGATGAAGGAGTATTTATAGTATCATTATTGATATTAATTTGATCAAACTTATATCCTAAGATACAATTACAATTCTCAAAATAATTCATGAATGGCTTATCATTATTAATTTCTATTCTTAGACACCTATCCAAATCCTTATTATTCACTACAGACAAAATACAGTTATCATTTATCATTTCTCCTGAAGTACAAAAAGAAATAGAAGAGAATATTTGACAATTGGTCAATTTCCAAAGTTTTTTGTTTTGAGATACAGATATTGATTTTTCTTTCAATTTCATGGTATGAACCTTTGATTCCATTCCAACAGGATAAGACAGAAGGTCATATCTTTCAAATAAATCATTCGATTTCGGTAAATGAATAACATAAGTGATAACAGATTTCGACAAAATACAAGTGCTATTACTAATTTCCCATAAAATACTTTAATCTCTACTAGCTAATGAATAATTCTTATAATTAATTAACTTACGAAAATCATCAAAACTCAAAATTGAGGGATGAAATTTCCCTCCTTTACAATACATCAACGAGTCAACAACATAATTTATTTCATCATCCAACAATTGCATAGTCAAAGTAATTAAATCAACAGCTTGCATATTTTAGACAATATTAGCAGTTTCATTTATAATATTTTCCAGTGCTCTATTATTAGAATTTATATGTTCAACATCGAAATTAAATTTCTTAATTAACTCATGGTTCAATGCAAAATTATGTTTTTCGTTTTCAACTAAATGTAATTCATTATTTTCTATCTTATCAATTACTTTGTCAAGATGTACCTTGTCGTCAGCAGTCATTAGTCCTGTCAACCATGATATGGCGTTTCCTAATCCGTTCATTAGTCCTCGTTTTACCTTTTTATTTCTAGTTTCAGAAATCATTTCTAATTTATAATATTGATCAAGTGAAATTTTCTCCAAGGATTCAACAATGTCAGAGGATATGTAATCTGAGTCTTGCAGATTATTGATATGAGTCTGTAATTTCAAAGATTGTATTTTTAAATCAGTCACGTTAGTAAAATGTATCACTTTGTAAGTTTCGTTAATGAGCATAGATTGTCCTATTTTAATCGGAATTATTCCTGCTGTCTTCGTCAAGTCTGTCAGTCTGTACGTCAGCGTTGCTGGGACCAGGAACAACAGAAGGAGGATCATCATTGCCTTCGTCTGGAACAATTAGATTATCCTTAACATTCTTTCGAACATTTTTATGGAATTTTGGGTTTTTAATGAATATCCTATCTGGTATTACGGGTGGTTCCTCTCTATTTTTGTTACATTTTTCTGTTCGTTTTTCTTTTTCCTCGATTATTTTCTTGTAAACGGCATCATTTAAAGCTTGTATTTCTTTGAATTATTGATTAGCAAGTTCTTCAGTAATTACTGCGGGATTATCCTTATCTTGATTTTTTGGCAAATAGTTTTGAATTCCGAAAGTAAGTTCATTTGGGCTCAAATTAAATTGATCTTCTATCGAATTATTATAGGTTCTCAAAGCTAATCGAAGTTTTTGTTCTACACTGTATTTTGGGAATTTGATTTCGAGTCCTTGAAGGATTTCAATAATTGTGGAGTGTGTTCTTTCTATTAGTCCTTGAGATGGGGGATGAATGGGTGTGGTGAAGTAGGTTTCGATACCATTAATTTCAGTAAATTGTTTGTACAGTGCATTATTAAATTCCAATCCGTTATCAGTTTGAATACATTTTGGAATTGGGAAAATTGAAAGATAATTGTTTAGATTTTTTATTATTTCGATACTGTTAGCTGATTTCATGGTGTATGCGGAAAGTCTTTTAGAAAAAGAATCGACAATCATGAGGATTTTGATATCATTATACGTGAAAGTGTCAATCTGAATTTTTTCGAAAGGTTTAGTAGGTGTAGGAGTTACTTTAAATTTAGTTTTAATTGGGTTTCTTTCATACTTGGTCTTCAAACAAATTTCACATTTATTTACAAAATCGGTTACGTCTTTGTGCATTGCTGTCCAATAGTAGTTTTTACGTATTTGTTTATAATTTTCGTTAATTCCTCTGTGAAAGTTTTTGTCTTCATGACATCGAGCGATTATTATTGTTTGTTCATCTACATCAGTTTATATCGGCATTTATTCTTTTAGATATATCTTCTTTATATCTTCATTTAGATTCGGAACTTTATATTAGGAACTATTTTGACAATTTCATTAGTCATCGAACTTAGTATTTCTGTTTTCAGAGCTTCAAACAATGGGCTTTTATTTGAAAATACTATACCGTACACAGTATCGGGTTTCAAATACTCTCGTATTTCTTCTACGTTGTTTACAATGTTCCGTGCATCTCTGTACTTGAAAATTATTCTGTTTTTGTTGAAAATCTTCTTGAATTGGGAGTTTCCTTTTCCTCTTGATATAACTATTTGATTTGCTTCCGTGTTTATAATACTATTGTCGTCCATAATACCTATTCTATCGTCCGAGCTTTCTTGGGAATGTTGCGTCATGAGTGAGTCATTGTCATTATTTGGCCTATCATTTTCATTTTCGTTGTCAATATTTATATTTTCAATCGGATTAATACCAGTGTAATTTTCATTATTATCAATTTGTTCATTTATTTCGTCCAGGATACTTTCATCTACATTAAGAGGAGGTTCATTGTTATTAAATCTCAGCAAGTCATTAATGTCAATATCATCGAATTCATGTAAATCGTTACTGTCGTTACTGTCATTGACATTGGCACTGGCGTCATTGACTGTGGGAAAGCCAAGGAAAGTATCGTTTTCAAAGCCTACAAAATCAGTGTCATCATTTTCCATCATATTTACTTGAAATGGTCGTGAGAAACAATCAGCAACACAATTTGAACGACCTTTTATGAACTCTACGGTGTAATCATACTCTTCCATTAAAAGTTTTGTAACGATATGAAATATCATGATTATTTTATCTTGTTTTTCAACCAAAAACGTTTAATAAATTTTCCATTACTTGATAAAATTGTTTTCGAATTACTCGAAAAACAACTTTATCATTGTTCTTGCAATTACAAGCTTATTCTTTTAGTAGATTTCTCTCTATATTTTTCCTCCTTTTTCATTACTTTGTATGTTGCTCGGTCGCTCTCTTTCTTGAACAAAATTCTGCTTGATCGACAGTTGCTTAGGAGTGGGGATGGCCTTGTACGGTTTGCTCCTCTATTAATTTCAATTCACTTCGAATCCAGCTCCCAACCAGTTCAGATTGACATTTTCTTTCTTCTATAAGATTTGTTGAAAGTTCTTTGAAGTACAGGATGTAGTCACATTAATTAAATTCTCATTCTTTTACATAGTAGCTTCATCCTGATTTTTTTTTAATTTTTCTTTGATATGTAAATTTACCAAGTTATTGGATTCTTCTCTCAAATTTTACCAATCTCCAAATCCGCTGTATCAGGTAAAGACATATTCCTTGTTATTAACTTGGTTTACTAAATTTCATTGTAAAATTAAATTAATATGTTCTATATTCTAAAGTTTTGAAATAATCTTTTCTTTTCATTATAAACTCTTGGTACCTTTTTCTCTTAAATTTGTTAAATTTTCTGAAGATGCTTTATTATCCTTTTCATTTAAAAAATTATAAGAAGCTTCTCTTCATTAAAAATTGAATTTTCGATACCTCAACTTGTTTGTAACATTTATTCACTTGAATGCTGTTTTACAAATCAATACTGTATCTTTACAATAAGTATTTTGTATTTATTTCTATTCAGCGGTCGATGTATCAACCTCGATGTATCAACCTCGATGTATCAACCTCGATGTATCAACCTGGATGTATCCACCTTGCTGAAATTAACCAGGAAACCAATACTGTAGCATGGACGTCGCAGATGGATCGAGGGTATCGCGTTAAAAACCCCAAGGAAACCCGGACTTCTACGCATCAGGATTACAAAGAAAAACCTCAGAAGGATCAGATTCAAATTTCCATCGAAACCAATATTTTATCAACCAAGTGAAGTGCAATTAAAAGGCAATAGTGATACATAGTGTGAAAGTTCATGGGGGGCCCTCACCACACCAGGTATTTATGTATACTAACATTTATTTAAGAATTTAAGTAACCGATTGTAACCCATATTTCTGAAAATAATGTAATTTGTATTTCCGGTAGCCAATTACTATTATCTTTTGATTTTATTTATTCTGGTTTTTAGAAATAAACCAAGGGATGTCGCTACTATAACTTTTCGTTATTAATTTATAATCACCTCTGTCACAATTCTAAAGATGAGATCCTTTTCTTTCGTGGTGGTTTAATTTTGAATTCTCTTACTTTCACGATCCCCTTGTATTATGTCGGGTGTTTAATTTTGATGATTTCAGAATTTATTATATTAACCTATAAATATTTTAAGTTTTGATATCTCCTTATTGCCCATCTGAAATAATATAAGGTCAGGTATAAATCTATAATCTATACAAGGATCAAATAATTTAATTTAAAGTTTCTCCTCACCACCAAACGTTTACAACCGTTACAGTTTCCATCTCATTAATTTTGAATTTGGTTCTTTTAAAGAATGGAGCCATTGAAGTGGTTTATGATCTGTCCTCAAAGTGAATTTTCTTCCATACAAATATGGACGAAAATGTTTCACTGCCCACGTAATTGCTAACATTTCTTTTTCTATTGTTGACAAATTTTGTTCAGCTGGATTGAGTGTTCGAGAAGCGAATGAAATTGGGAGATCTTTATTGTCGGTCATTTGACTAAGGACAGCCCCTAAACTTACGTTGGAAGAGTCTGTTGTCAAAATATATGGATCATTCAATTTTGGCAATTGCAATATTGGTGCTTTAGTAATTGCTTCTTTCAAAAAATTGACAGCTTCAATGAATTTAGGATCTTTTGGATTGATAGTGGATGTTTTTCTCAATGCATGAGTTAGAGGTTGAGCTATTTTAGCGAATCCTTTTATCATTTTCCTGTAGTATCCTGCCAAACCTAGAAATTGTTTTATTTGTTTAGTAGTTTGTGGAACAGGAAAATCTTTTATTGCTTTTACTTTTTCTGGATTGGGCTGAATGCCTTTTTCTGAAATTATGTGTCCTAAAAATAGAAGTTCTTTCTTAAAGAATTCGGTCTTGTCCAATTGTATTTTTAGTTGATGAGTTTTTAATTGTTTGAATACTACGTTCAAGTGTTTCATGTGTTCTTGTAAGCTGTCACTAAAAATAATAATATCGTCAAGATATACAAGAACATTAGGTAAATCGCAAAATATCAAATTCATGGTTCTTTGAAATTGAGGTGGACCATTTTTCAGCCCGAATGGCATTCTGAGAAACTCATAATGACCATTTTCGGTACTGAATGCTGTTTTTGGTATTGATTCAGGTTCCATTTCAATTTGATGAAATCCTGAAACAAGGTCAATAGCCGAAAAGTATGTTGCTCGACCGATTTTTGAGAATAAGTCTTCAATATTCGGGAGAGGGAATCTATCGTCTTTTGTTTTGTTGTTCAATTTTCGATAATCTACTACTAAACGAACTTTACGTTTTCCTGAAGCATCAGGTTTCTTCGGCACAACCCATAAAGGAGAGTTGTACGGAGAATTAGATGGTCTTATTATTTTTTGTTCGAGTAACTTGTTTATTTCATTACCGATATCCTGTCTAAATGAGATAGGATAACGGTAGTTTTTTTAATAAACAGGCTCTTCATCTGTAGTCACTATTTTATGTTTGAGTAAATTAGTAGCTGTTAGTATATCACCTTCGAATTTTATTACTTCGGGATATTTCAAAAGATTACTAATAATGCATTCCTTCTCTTCTGAATTCATATGATCAGTCCTCAATAAAGAAGTGATTTTGTCAATGGAGAGAGGATTATCGATCGTCTCACCCATGTACAATTCACATTCTTCTACAGGAACTGTTTCAATATTCAAAGTTTTGTCACAGTCGGAAAAATATTCAATCTCAATAAAACCATTCCTATCAATATTAGTTACAATATTATTCAATTGCAATTCCTTAATACTAGCTACACATAACTTTTCTGATGGATTACATTCGTTCGTTTTTATTCTTAAATCATTCCAACCCTTGTGGATTTTAGTACAATTCATACCTAACAATGGAATCGTACTGTACTTCGTAACGAGACAATTGGTCTCAAAGTCGATTTTTGATTTCAACCCTTGCAAAGTTTGTTTTCCAATAAGAGCATCGTAATTATCGCTAAAATCAAATACAAATAATCGTTCATCTTTATCTACACCCAGCATACCCTTAACATTAATATTTACATAACCGTTTCCTTTAGATTCACCTGTGGCTGTACGAATTGTATACGTACAATCAATCAATTTTGTTTGTTTTGTAACTATTTGGGGCTTTATGAAATTATAATTACTGGCTGTGTCGATCAGAATTTTCATGCCATCAAAATGAATATGTGGTAAGTCTACTGAAATCGAATTCAAGTCAAGTATCAGCTCTTTGGCTTGTTGTTCAGGCCTGATCCTAAAAAAATCTGGAAAGATTCTGTCAATTTATCAAGTTTTTGTTCCAGATTTTCAAGTCTGGAAGGATTACCGCAATAACCTTGGAATTGATCAAATTGTTCGTAATCATTGAAGTCATTGACTTGTTCAAAGTTATTAACTTGTTCGAATTCGTGACAATCAGCTTCCGTAAAATGTACTTGATGTGGGTTTTTGAAAGTAGAGATTGTACTCATAGAAACATCTTGATTTCGAGCTGGTTTCTGGAAGGATCCAGGTGATCGATTTTGAAAAGAATTATTGTAATTTGGATTGAAATTCCTATTTTGATTAAAAGGTCTGAAAGAGTTGAAACTTTGTTGTTTCGAAAATGATTGGTTCTGATTAAATTGCGGTTTCCACTGCATTTGATTTTGATTGAATTGACGAGATTTTGGGAACACATGATTTTGGTTAGTTTGTCTAGAATTATTTTGAAAATTTTGTTGTCTCTGCTGTTGGTTGGAGATCTGATGATCGACGTAGTTCCTACTCTGCATTTTCGTAACGTCTGTTGTGAATCCTAAATGTTTCAAAACAGCGGTGCTATTACTGATAATAGCTTGTCTAGCTTGTTGCAAATTGGAAACATTTAGTGTTTGCAGGTGGTCTCCTAGTTGATAGGGCAAGGCGTCCACGAGCACATTAATGACCTGCCTATCGAGTTGCTCTTTGATGAATTCGAGGAATTCATCTTTCACTCCATCTAACTTGTGTCGGGCAATGATAGTGGTGCGTTTTTCTTCGAGAATGTTCTCAAAATTTAGAGGGTGTGCTTTTGAATTTGGTTTCAAATGAAGTATTTCAGTGGTTAGTTGATGAACAGTACGGTTATCAGCGAAATTGTCTTTCAAAGCGGAACTTATTTCAAGAACTGTTTGACTAGGAGAATTTAGAACAACGGCCAGTGCAGTACCGTGAAGTCTTTTTCTGATATGACAAAGAAGACGTAAGTGATTTGTTTCCTTTTCTTGAATGTTCGATGCACAATATGATTCATACAAAGTTTTGATTGAAAGGGTACTAAGTCAATAGCATCACCACTGTAATCGGGTATTAGATCGGTGTCATCCTTGGAAATTGGTTTAGAAATGAGTTGTACCTGTTGCATGGGTTGCTGGTGAGCAGCTTGTGAGTCATCGGACATCATGTTGTCTTCCGCCTCCACTTCCTCCAAACAAGTCCTCAAATTTGGGCGATGTTGAAATCTGAGAGGTTTTTGAAATGGGATCCAGCGGCTGCGTAATGAGCGGCCTCCAGTCTCCAGGTTGATGAGTACTGAGTTCACTTCCGAGAGGTATCACACAACACAAACTAACCCATTTGCGTTCGCGAAAATATCACTTTTAGGGCGAGTGTAAAGAATTGAAATTCACCGAAAATTCACTAATTTTTGTCACCCCGTCCCTGTTCGGGCGCCAGAAACGTTTATCCAATAGAAAACAACGTTTTTAAAAAGAAAACTTTATTGATTTACATGTGTACAATTCGGTAGCAAAACTCAGACTGAGGATAATTGCGCGCCACAGGCGGCTACAAGGAAAGATGCGCATCAGCATTACCATCGTTTATCTTTACATAATTTATATATATATTTTTTTTTGGGTGGGGCAGAGGATAAAAATGTTTACTTCTACTCTATGTATAAGACATTGTCAATAATTATGAGAATTGAAAAAATAGTTAGATGATATAATTTTCAAAAAACAATTACAGTCTATTTAAATTCACAAGGACACAAAACAGAATACTAATTATTGCAAACTACTTAGATAAAACCGTTTCACCACTCATAGCATACTAATGGTAATGATCCCATTGTTTAATTACAAAATCACAAGTAAGCTAGTAAAAGTTGCACTCAGAATGTCAGAGTGACCGGTTGTCTCGTGAGGCTCTGTTACTTTGTTTGATATTTAAGGAAGTATTACATAGATTTTAGAGAAACTAAGTGAACAGTCGTGTCTATAGAAGTGCTGGTCTTATACTTGTATTCTTGATTTGTCAAGTTTTCATAACATTCAAGTGTAAATAAGATTTTATTGAACGATTCTGTAGTGAAATTCTCGTTGTTTGCTACGATGTCTACAAGGTCAAAGCTTAAATCGGCGGATGGTGGGGATGGGAAGGATATTGTGGGCGGAGGCGTTGGGGGCGGAAGCAGTGCTGGTGGTGAGGATGGCAGCGATAAGGGTAAGCAAACAACAACTGTCAGTGCAAGTGACCCAATCGACTTCAATTCCAATTTCAAGACACTTTTCAAAAAGTTAGATGACATACAAAAGGATATAAAGTCGATTAAGACGGAGCAAAAGGATATAATTAAGAGTATTGAACATCTATTCGAATTAAGCAGTGAAAATAAAACAGCCATTGACAATAACTCAATAGACATCAATAAGTGTTTCGCTAGTATTGACGTGATTGAAAAAAACAACGTTGAATTGATAACGGACATAAAAAGACTAACTACGGAAAACAACAACATTCAACAATACTTGAAAAAAAATTGTATCGACATAATCGGTATACCCTGTGTAGAAAATGAAAATCTGTACGAAATTCTAAGAAAAATTTCTGAAGCAATCGGTTTCGAATTGAAAGACTATATGCTGGGAAATTATCACAGGAACCCCGCTACCACTAATAAAGCCAATATCCCTAGTGAACAATTCAATAAATATCCTCCCATCATTGTTAAATTCTGTGGGCATTTGTTCAAGGAAACGTTTTTACAGTGTAAGAGAAACAAGGGTGATCTAACACTGTCCGAAATAGGGTGGTCTGGTAACAATGTGAATAAAGTGTTTATTAATGAAACCATGTCCCCGTTAAATCGTACACTATTCAGGACTGCCAAGTCGATGCAGAAAGACGGTAAATTTAAATATGTATGGTTCAAGAATGGACGCATCAATGTCAGAAGGATGTGAACTCAAAAACTCAGTCTATTTTCATGATAGAGGACCTAGTTCATCAAATATAGGCCGGGTTAAGTGATTAAAATGAATTATGAAGAAAATAATTATTCTGGGGAACTTGTGAACTTTCTTTTTCTTACAACGGACTTCGTACATTATTTTTTATTTTCGAATTATTACAAGAAACGCTCATATTTCATTTCGGGTTTTTTCTAAATATACAGTAGTTGTGTCTAATATTACTTTTTCCATTATGGACAATTACTCGTACTTGAACATAAATTGTATTCCAGTTTATAATGTATTAATATACTTTATTCAAGGTATTTAATGTACTTTCTTTTAATGGACTTTTGAAGACATATATATAATTATTGATATTTCAACTACTAGAATAATTTGCTTTCTTTCAATGGAATATTTTTTCCAAACTATTATTTTTATCAAGAACTCACATCTAATCTTATTTTATTCAATTTATGATGGACTATACCTTTATTATTTCTCACTATGGACTCGCATCTTATTTTTATTCCAGTTATGATGGACTGTACATGAAATATTTTATCATTTTTTAGTATGGAATCTTACTCACATCTAATCTTATTTTATTCCAGTTTTATGATGGACTATACATTTTTAGTTTCTTTTGATGATTTTTTAATGAAATGTTATGATTCTATGATAATATTATTGATAGATATTAGTCTCAGCTTCCTTAATAGATCATTTATTCAACTTATCAGTAGCCTCATAGCTAGATAACAGTCGACTTTCGTAGAATACGACAAATGAACGTATTATTTAACTCATCTACTTTCATCACTATCTTATCACTTCTTTTCTCTTTTATTTCTCACTTTTATTCATTTCCACTTTTACTATCTCTTTCAATTCATCTCTTCCCCCTTCTCTTTCCTTCACAAGTTACTAGTTCGTACGTTACAGAGCTTCTCCCCCTAATAAAAATAAAAACTTATCTTAATAAGGCTACAATTACTACCGGATTCTTGCACTCTCGAATTGTATACTGTTGGACAGCTTTCGCTCATCTCAATTCAAATACGGATTTTAAAGTACCTATATTTCTCAATAATTCTTTTTCCATTTTATTGTTTTATTACCATCTTAATTTCTCGCTGTAAATATGATGACAGAGGATTTAGCATATTTTAAATATGTTAATACTCGAGAGTGCGAGAATTTCGATGGCTTCGATCTCTTTCCTGACTGTCAGGCTGAGAGCCGGAAAAGCAAAACAATGTCCATATTCCTTGCGAATATACGAAGTTTCAATAAAAACTTTGATGAACTCACCGTAATTTTACATAGTTTTAAAACTCTATTTAATGTGATTGTTTTAACGGAGACTTGGGTAGATGGAGAGTCAGCTATTCCAAACATGGATGGTTATGATGCTTTCATAAATAAAAAGAGTAGAAATCAAAATTATGGTAATATAGTCTTCGTAAGAAAAGATTTGGCTATAAACTATGAGGAAATGTCTCTGTATGGTGCTACAAGTTTAAAAATTGATCTAAGTATGGGCAGAGAGCGTCACTGTCTCCTAGCAATGTATCGCCGCCCTTCATCAGCTAATGATCTGGAGCGATATATAAACGATTTGGAAATTTATTGTAAATCTAGGCCGACCGACCGAACACATTGGTTAGTAGGCGATATCAACTGTTGTATACTGCCGAATACTTCTGACTCACTATCGCAACAGTATCTGGATGTTTTGTGCGGAGCTGGTTTTGTTAGCTGCATAAATATCCCAACCAGGGTTACCAATTTATCTAGTAGTTGTATTGATCATATTTTTACAGATTATCATGACACCGCAATTGTTAGCTCATTCGTTATTAAATCAGAACTAACCGATCACTATTTCGTAACTGCCGGTATTCATTCTTCAATGCACACTGAGGATCCTAATGTGCTCAATCAGAGGATCTTTTCTATAGATAAGACAAAAGTTAGCTCCTTGATTACAGAATATAATTGGAATTGTACTACACAAATTAATAATGTTGAATCTGCTGCCGAAACTTTTTTAGATACATTGAAGCAATTCATAAATTCTTCTACAAAGGAAAAAACAATTTCATCAAAAACCAGGAAACTAAAACCGTGGATATCTACTGGGCTTGTGAGATCTATTAGATATAAGGATAGATTAAGTAAACAGCTGAAAAAACATCCTTTTGACCATAATTTGAGAGCTATCTTTAGAGCTTACAGGAATACTTTATCTCGAGCAATAAAGGAAGCAAAAACAAAATATTATAGAGATAAAATAACTGAAGTAAGACATGATAGTAAGAAGCTCTGGAAAAATATAGCAGAAATGACAGGGATTAAAAAAAATAAAGAAAGTTTTCCAATAAAACATTTCTTGCAAGATAGAGAATTAATTGATAGGAAAAATATTATCAAGGTTGCTGACGAATTCAATGATTATTATGTGAATGTTGGAGCCAATCTTGCTGGTGCTTTTCCTCCAGACTCCGTAACTATTATTAGCGATGAGGAGCATCAAACGAATTCCACTTTTCAATTAAGATTCATCACAGAGCAGGACATTGTTAGAGTGGTGGGAGAGTTAAGAGGAGGATCGGCGCCTGGCGTAGATGGTATTCCCGCAGACATAATCAAAGAGAACATTGCTATTTTGAAATATCCCATTACCTTTATAGTGAACATGAGTATTGCCGAGGGGGTCTACCCAGATGTCCTTAAACTTGGTAAAGTCATCCCCATTTAAAAAATGGTATTAAAAGTCTCAAGATTAGCTACAGGCCCATCACATTGACTTGTATTCTTGCAAAAGTGTTAGAAAAAATAATCAGACATCAATTATTTTCATACTTGCAGACAAACAATAGTCTTTATGAGAATCAGTTTGGTTTCAGGAGCGATAAAAACTTGAATAATAACCTTTTCAGCTTAACAAAGGAAATACACAATCTAGTAGGTAAGAATAGGAAAATACTCTTATTATTTATCGATTTGGCAAAGGCATTCGATTCTGTAGATAGAGATCTTCTGATCAGTAAACTCTTCCACATTGGAATAAGAGGTATATCACTGGATTGGTTCATTAGCTATCTGTCAAATCGTAGTCAGATAGTTTCAATTATGAATGAGAACAGTGAAAGAAGATCATTGGACTACGGAGTTTTGCAGGGGAGTACCTTGGGGCCAATTCTATTCTTGATCTTCATCAATAATTTGGGGAGAATAAATCTTCAGAATGGTGACTGTTTTCTGTATGCAGATGATACAGCGCTCCTCTTCAATGGCTCTACCTGGAATGAGGTGTATACGATGGCGGAACTTGGACTGTACAAAGTTAAAAAATGGTTTGACCAAAATCACCTGACTGTTAACGTTCTTAAAACAAAATGCATGCCAATATTCCTCAGAGTTGACACTGATCCAGTTGGTCTTGAGTTGAGACTGCATACATGTGAATCAATTGGTAACTGTTTGGTGTGTGATAAGGTGGAGAGTGTCTCTGAATACAGATATTTGGGAGTTATATTTGACACACGCTTGAAATGGAGTGCTCATGTCATCTTCACCAGAAATAAATTGAGGAAACTTCTTTATGTATTCAACTTTCTAAGTAAATTTATGAGTCAGGACTTGCTGAAGAATGTATACTACGCCTATTAGTCGAGTCATTCTAGCTCAAAACAGGGGTCAACCTGGAAGTAATTGCAACAAAGTTGTTTTATGGTGGAAATGGTAGCTGACACCCTCCTATTCAACGTGTAAAAAATCCCACTCTCAACTCGTGTCGGAAAGTTGTTTTTTTGGCCGCCATATTAGAAAATTTTGCTCATTTTTTTGTTTTCTTGGAATAACGTCAAAACGAAGCGTTGGACAAAAAACTTACTCAACCGTTTTTTAGTAAATAAAATTTGCAAGAGAATGGTGGTAGAATCATCTCTTTATCTTTACTAGAAACCGAGTTAGGATTTTTCAAAAAATAGGTTAATTTTCAAGAAAAACTGTAATTGACTATTTTCAGTTTTTGTTCGCTCAGATCTTTTGACATATTCCTTTGAGTTGTTCAATTCAAAATCCCTCTGGGGATAATTTTGTCCTCTACAATTTGAGACCAAGTAGACCTTTCTTCCTTGTATAGTTTTTGAACTGGAGCAATTAAAAGATATCCTTGTATTTAAAAAAACACTATTTTGGGGGGAAATGGTCTCCAAAAAAATTTATACCGTGCTTGTATTGATATTTTCTCTGATAATAATGTTTTTCAGATCAATTTCTAGCAGATAAGCTACTCACCGACCTGAATTTAGGTTATGTTCAATATTAAGGACCCTTCAAGGATCTCAATCTAAGGATACCTCTAACTATTGTAAAAGTCATCGGATCTCAACTAACCATATCTCATTCTTTTCAGCTTATCAAGGACCCTTCAAAGATCTCAATCTAAGGATACCTCTAACTATTGTAAAAGTCATCGGATCTCAACAAACCATATCTCATTCAATAGCCTCTAAATCAAGAATGGAGCAAGATTAAGTCTCGTATTTGGGCTCAAATTGTATAGAAAGATTAGTTCTACATGCTCAATTGTCTTATTGACCTTTTGAATCACTTTGTTCGATTACAATATGATTGAAAAGTGAAATGAGTAGAATTATGGACCATTCTTTACCTCATAAGAACTAATATTTTTTCTTATTATTAAACAGATAATTGTAGTAATATTATATGCAAATGAGAGGTAAAATTGTGTTCTACAATTCAAGACTAATTTCAATTTTTTATCACCAAGGACTTTGGAAATATACTCATTTGTAAGCAAAAAACTACATTTTGTTTTTATATGATGGAAAAGTCAATATTCTCTCAAGAGTTATTTTCCACAATTCTGACCAAATTTGACTTATAGTATATGAATTCAGACCGCCTTGATAAGCTGAAAAGAATGAGATATGGTTAGGTTGAGATCCGATGACTTTTACAATAGTTAGAGGTATCCTTAGATTGAGATCCTTGAAGGGTCCTTAATATTGAACATAACCTAAATTCAGGTCGGTGAGTAGCTTATCTGCTAGAAATTGATCTGAAAAACATTATTATCAGAGAAAATATCAATACAAGCACGGTATAAATTTTTTTGGAGACCATTTCCCCCCAAAATAGTGTTTTTTTAAATACAAGGATATCTTTTAATTGCTCCAGTTCAAAAACTATACAAGGAAGAAAGGTCTACTTGGTCTCAAATTGTAGAGGACAAAATTATCCCCAGAGGGATTTTGAATTGAACAACTCAAAGGAATATGTCAAAAGATCTGAGCAAACAAAAACTGAAAATAGTCAATTACAGTTTTTCTTGAAAATTAACCTATTTTTTTGAAAAATCCTAACTTGGTTTCTAGTAAAGATAAAGAGATGATTCTACCACCATTCTCTTGCAAATTTTATTTACTAAAAAAAAGGTTAAGTAAGTTTTTTTGTCCGACGCTTCGTTTTGACGTTATTCCAAGAAAACAAAAAAATGAGCAAAATTTTCCAATATGGCGGCCAAAAAAACAACTTTCCGACACGAGTTGAGAGTGGGATTTTTTACACGTTAAATAGGAGGGTGTCAGCTACCATTTCCACCATAAAACAACTTTGTTGCAATTAGTTCCACCTCCAACCCTAGAATGACTCGACTATATGCCCAATCCATCATGCAATATGGTATCCTAGCGTGGGGAGGAGCTTTCAAGTCTATTATTAAACCTTTAGATATCATGCAAAAATCTATTATGAAAACCGTTCTACAGAAAAATCGTAGGTACCCCACGGATGCCCTTTTCAATGAGTTCAAAGTTTTCAATATCACACAGTTATATGCCAGAGCTTTAATCATGTACATATATAGAAACAAACAGGATTTTTTTGTTCAGACCCGTCATAATTATTCTACTAGGAACTCTGCACTTGTGGGTTTGGTTATTCTTAGAATATCCAAATCCACAGGTGTTACAGATTCCTTCTACAAAGCAAACATTTTATACTCAAAACTACCATCTAAATTAAAGGAGCTCAAAGCTCGTTCTTACGATGTATTTAAAAGGCATGTCAGTAATTGGCTAATCGAAGTAGGAAGGCTAGGAATTATTAATTTTCTAAAATCCAACTATACAGCTTGATTTATTTTAATTATTAATAAGACAGTAAAATCCTAATTCAATAAATCCTACGTATGATACAGTATGCATGCAGCATCATTAATTAATAGCATAGTGAACTAAGACTATTGGTCAAGATGAGTATGTTTCTAAAATTTTTTAACTGGACTTTCATCATCTTTCTTAATATTTCAACACGTTGGTAAAAAACTAGTTTTAGTTGAACTCATTATTGGTTAATAGTTTTTGAAACCGAGCTTTTTCTGCGCTCTTGGCTTGACATTTCTAAGTCCTCATCCTTCCTTTCCAACCTTCTTCTTCTTCTTCCTCTCTAAACCATTATAACTAATACGGTACAATAAATTTCTTCATTCATCATTCAATCTTCTTTCAACTCATCTCCTTCTCATAAGTTGTCATTGTCATTTATGGATTAGTTCATTGGAGGCTGCAATTGATGGAAGCATACATCTATTTGTTTGTATTATTTCTAATTTTAATTACACTAGGCCTATGTATATGTATGTAGGCTACAAAGATAATATGTAATATTCTACTGCGAACTGATGCAACTCTTTCCTGCACACAGGCTCCGGCCCATGCTTGGAATAATAATGTTTGTTATTTTGTTAACATATTTTTTGTCATTGTGAATGAATAAAAAAAAAAATAATGACAAGAATGATTTGTAACAATTTGATATTGGCAATAATGTTCTCTTCAATGAGATACAAAGAGTCAAGAAGAGACACTAAGAGTTGTGAAGCAACAATTCTTAAGCTGAATAATCACTTGCGTTGAGAAATAAATTTCACGTTTTTCTTTTCTTTCAAAGTGTTATTTCCTTTTCTTATTTCTACTATGGCATCCTGTAAGAATTTTGAAAACTGGTCTTTTTAATGTAGCTGATCACATAAGAAGCACAAGAGTACATATCAGTTATAAACTTGAATATCCATGTTTGCAGAATTCCCAGAATAAATTAATTATAAGCATTCACTCTTATTCCTTGTGGGGTTCTTTGTAACAATGCCGTTGGCTTTGTCATTGAGAATCTTTTAATTAACAAGTAGTCATCCTCTGTTTAGTTAATTTTCTCCAGAAAAACTGTCATAGCTCATAGCTTCATTAGGGTTTTTGGACAACTCTTCTAGTACTTGTCTTACTCTACCTAATTTTTCATTTATGATTGATTTTTCTTTCCTAAACGTTTTTGATAGTTCTTCGCCTAAGAGCTCTAATATTTTAGTATTTCTCATGAGGAAAAAAAGGGATTCCAAATCTGCATTTCGTTGATCCATGTTTTGTTTTTTCCCACGTGTGTTTGGGAATTTGAAAACCTTGTGGAAGATTTGATTCTGTTACATTCATTTCTTATTTGCTAGATATAAACTAATCTATGAAATTTTTGCTTTTTTCTACACTATCTTCATTCTCTTGTCATATCTATTGATCATAAGCATATCTCAACCAAAGATAACTATGAGCATTGTGACACTCTTTGTTGGAATTCAATTCTGGTGTATTGATCAATCACAGGGTGCTCCTGAAATATGCTGTTATTTGCAGTGAGAATACTGAACAATTTTCTTTTTTGAAAGTCAAAATATCTGGCAAATGTCACAGGGTCTGATCAAATAAGTCGTACCTTTTTTCATGTTCCTTATTTAATGCCTCATCCTCAGTAATTATTTCATGATCTACTACTAATTTCAGAATTTTCAGCAGTTCTGGCCATTCAGTTTCAGCAGGTGATACAGTGAGATTTCGGTCCCAATTGCCTGAGCATAGCAAATAATTCCTTTTCTTTTTCAGCCCAAAATGCTGGTGAACCTCTATCTTGGCTCAATAATTTGTACCACCATCATGCAGAATCAAAATCATTCAAGAATGACTCTTTTGAAACCAATGCAACTGTTAGTTTTTTCCCTTTTCGTTATCCTCATACAGAATGCTATACTTGATCCTTGTTTGTCTGTTCTTAGTTCAAGAGCCAAAAAGAAAAGTTTTGTTACACAAGCATATCTACAATCAGAGTGAATAATTTCCTATTTTATCCATGTTTGGTGAGTGATATGATCTTTTATTTTAACAAGTAAGCCCCATGGGCTGAAGAACTCACGTGCAAACTCTTGAAGTTGATTTATGGATTTAATAACTTGATGATAAATTTTGCAGTTGAGTCCACGTGATCAAGTTCTCTGGTGCTTTGGATGCTGTGAATTGTCAAAATAGGAACCACAAATCTTGCCAATACCTATATTAATACAATTCTGAATGAATCCTTTTCGTGAGGATATAGTTATGTACGATATATTTTGATATAGGCTACCGTTTTCATTTTTTCCTATTCCAACTATCCGCATATCCGCTGCAGCCAATGCACCAATAAAAACGTACTTGTTCAAGACGACTTGATCATAAAAAATCACAAAGATTAACTGAACAATTCTAACAAATTTGAATATATGGATTTGATAAAATTTTATTATATTTTTTTGCGGAAACTTATTCATACTATATTTAAACTTAGAGTATAGAGTTATATTGATCGCATTTTGTATTGAATTCAATAGCCTTAGTAAGTTATAAAGTGTAACAAATTAGAACAGTTGAGCCATTGACAAACGTTGTAGAGCTTTGTTCAAGAATGGGATTTTCCAATATTTTAGTATTTTCATTTGGATAAATCAAATATATTATCAATCAAAGATCCATTCAATATAGCATTCCTCAAACCCCATAGTGAAGCACAGGTGAAATTATTATCAGTTTGACCTATCAAAGCATGTAATGGGAATTAGATGGAACAAAAATTTGTGTCAAAGAAGATTGGGGATAAATATCTAATGGTAAAATATTTAAAATTGCCGCCTTTTGTCAGTTGTTCTAATAAATAGACGCCTATTATTTAAAACAACTCCGTATAATCAGCTGATCATAGCTATAAGAGGATATTTTTTTGAAGTGACTGCGGCCAGCTGCTGTCGATCGCGGTTGTCAACAATAGCTGAATGCTCCATTGTTGAAGCATTCGTCTTCCTCAAACAAATCCAGTCGCGGCCACATCAAGCAAAACGAAAAAAATGTATGCTCTCAACCATTGTTGTACAGCCGCGACTGCCCGCTGCGGTACGTTCTATCAACTAAAACCTACCTCAAGAGTGAATAGTGATACAGTAAATAATGGTGTTACACGAGATTATTCGCTATGAGCATCTACCGTGCTGCGCTCTGGTGGATTATCGTGTGTACTTTTTTATGCTTTTTAGCATAGCGCTGAAAGGGAAAAACGCATTTATAATTAGAATGGTATTATTTGCTGCTTCATGCATTTCTCAGTAATTAGAACATGATTTTTAGGATATGAATGTTAGTTATTGATAGTATTATAGCTCATTATATTAGAAAAATCCTAGTTTTCAAGTATTTGAGAGCAGACAACCGCAAACAGATGTATTTGAGAGTCGACAAGAACTTTGAGATAACAGCTAAGATAAGTTATCTTACATGAAAATGAAAAATTGGCACAAGGATTTGAAAAATTGAATGATATGAATATTCCTTATTAAAACATAATTAATAGTTTTTTTAGCGTTGATAGTAACAGCTTATTAGATTAACTAACATAAAAACTATATATGTACATAACCTCATGTACAGGTTAGAATGGAGCACTCCATGGTCCTACTTGATCGATAAATTCTTTTTCATGTAAACAAAACAATTAGGTTAGCTTCACCTATCAATATTTATTCAATGCATTGAACCATTCTTTTTATTGATGAAACTTATGTATGGCAACTGGAAAAGTGTAGAACATGAAATTTCCATTGCGTGTTTTATTTTTACAATCCAGAACACAACAAATTCTCCAGGACATTATTTTAGGTTTAGCCCCATCTCCTCCAATGTTAATTCACTCAATTTTTCGCCGAAATGATCCGCCAATAGCGCCTCAATCGCCAAAAATATCCTTTCCACCCACTTGCACACAGCGAATAGATATATTGTTGCTGAGAGCTTATCCTTTTTCCACCTGAAAAAGGATAAAGGAGTCGGTCAATTTCATTGTCCAACGAACTTGACCTGTATAAAAGTATGAAGAATATATGTTATGAATTTGAAGTTGATTAATTGAAGCGTTCAAAAGTTATTGTTGAACATACAAACAGACAAACAAACAAACAGACGGACAACGACTTTGGGCTTGAGTCAAAAGATGGAACTCGCTTACGCTCGTTCATTAAAGTTGTTCAAGGACCAAGGAACATCACACGAAAATATGGCAGCGTCCTGAATTTTTTCTCGTGCAAAACCTAAAATGACTGGACTAAGTGTACAAAATAATAATATAATTTAAGTAGAAGCTCCGGCGATGTGAGAGGCTGAATCCCAATATCTATTGTACTATGGTTGGTAGTAATGCAATATATAATTGAATAAATTACTGAGTCTGATGAGAGATGTGTAAAGCCTAATAAATTAATTAATAATTTAGAAGGCGTGTATATCGATACATCCAGCTCAAAAAAGTAAGTTATGTAGAAATGTATGTATTATGCTATTATGTATGTGAAATTTATGTAATTTATTAGTGAATTACAGTGCTCTCATGTATTGACAATAATAATGCTATCCTACGATTCAATCAACGTAATATAACAAATATAGTTAATTAATTTTCCTTACAACCTATAAATTAGTACAACATCGTTTGAATGTAGAGCTGACTAGATATGTTTGAATACAATATTTAATTATATATTTATGGCTTTGAATGTGTGCCTGTACACCAAGAATATTACAAAAAATACATACCTGTAATAAATAATTAAAGTGAGAAACGCAAATTTGGATAAATATAAGCTCTCTGCATACTCGTTCTTGCTTGCATAAATAGGGTAATGAATAAGACTAGAATATTAGAAACATAGGTTCAGTACGTTTGATAATAATAATGATAATGCATTACAGCATATATGTGTGATAATAATCACATATTTGAGGTGATAGACATATAGTCTGACCAAGCAAAGAAGAGCCTCTGACAAGATGAGAAAATGACTCCAGCTCGGTCAATATTGGTTTAAAAATTATTGATTTGGTCTCTAATTGTAGATCAGAATGCAATTGAGACCAAATCAATCATTTTTGAACCAATATTGACCGTGCTGGAGTCATTTCCTCATCTTGCCAGAGGCTCTTCTTTGCTTGTTCAGACTATAGGAATAAATTCATATATAAATTAGTTAGAAATTCTCAAATTACCTGTCAACCAAAAGTGGCTGAGTTATGGCCAAAACTCTGAAATTCTTGGATGCCATCTTGGATTACAGGTGACGCACCCCTCAGAGAGCTTATGACCACCGATATTATTTTTCTCCAGGTCGAAACAAAGAGATTGATCAAATCATGAGCAGAACATTTTTTTTGCCGATTATTTCAACTTAGAACAACTTCCAATATTATTTTGCATAGAAATAAAAGTATAAAACGACCTTTTGAGATTTGTTGATATGAACAAAATTGAAAATTTAAAAATGGAAGATTTAAAGTTTAAAATTTAAAATTATAAATTATAAATTACAAATTATAAATTATAAATTATAAATTATAAATTATAAATTATAAATTATAAATTATAAATTATAAATTATAAATTATAAATTATAAATTATAAATTATAAATTATAAATTATAAATTATAAATTATAAATTATAAATTATAAATTATAAATTATAAATTATAAATTATAAATTATAAATTATAAATTATAAATTATAAATTATAAATTATAAATTATAAATTATAAATTATAAATTATAAATTATAAATTATAAATTATAAATTATAAATTATAAATTATAAATTATAAATTATAAATTATAAATTATAAATTATAAATTATAAATTATAAATTATAAATTATAAATTATAAATTATAAATTATAAATTATAAATTATAAATTATAAATTATAAATTATAAATTATAAATTATAAATTATAAATTATAAATTGAAAATTGAAAATTGAAAATTGAAAATTAAAAATTGAAAATTGAAAATTGAAAATTGAAAATTGAAAATTGAAAATTGAAAATTGAAAATTGAAAATTGAAAATTGAAAATTGAAAATTGAAAATTGAAAATTGAAAATTGAAAATTGAAAATTGAAAATTGAAAATTGAAAATTGAAAATTGAAAATTGAAAATTGAAAATTGAAAATTGAAAATTGAAAAATGAAAATTAAAATTAAAATTAAAATTAAAATTAAAATTAAAATTAAAATTAAAATTAAAATTAAAAATTAAAATTAAAATTAAAATTAAAATTGAAAATTAAAATTGAAAATTGAAAATTGAAAATTGAAAATTGAAAATTAATTAAAATTGAAAATTGAAAATTGAAAATTAAAAATTAAAATTAAAAATTAAAAATTAAAATTAAAAATTAAAATTAAAAATTAAAAATTAAAAATTAAAAATTAAAAATTAAAAAATTAAAAATTAAAAATTAAAAATTAAAAATTAAAAATTAAAAATTAAAAATTAAAAATTAAAAATTAAAAATTAAAAATTAAAAATTAAAAATTAAAAATTAAAAATTAAAAATTAAAAATTAAAAATTAAAAATTAAAAATTAAAAATTAAAAATTAAAAATTAAAAATTAAAAATTAAAAATTAAAAATTGAAAATTGAAAATTGAAAATTGAAAATCAAAAATCAAAAATTAAATTAAAAATTAAAAATTAAATATTGTAATGAAATTTGGCAGGTTAAGTCTTGAAAATAGTTGAAATTTTCAAAATGGTGGCCAACTGATATATTAATTTTGAATTTACTATCAAAAGTAAGGTTGTATTAACTTCTGTACCATTACAAAAATATAGAGCTTTCAATTGTGAATAAAATGGTGCCTGGTTTGTCAGGATTCAATGATAAATAACTAAGATATGACGATTTCAATTTCAATTTTAACTTTTCACATTCAATATGGTAACTGTAGGAAAAATTTAATGTGTAATACGGGCACAAAGTACCTTTGCTGCACTTGAGAAACTATTCTGCACTTGCCCGCGGCTCGTGCGTAAACTGTTTCTCTCGATGCAGCAAAATCACACTTTGCGCACTGATACACAAATAACTATTGAACTCACTCACATCCAGTTTTCAATTCAAATCTATAGTACATGAGAAGGCTAAATGAAGTATTCAATAGAGAATTTTGAAACAAATGAATAGATAGAATTATTATTCTGCAAAATTAAAAATTGACTCAAATTTGGGCAAGGAGGTGAATGAAACAGGCTACATTTGTTTTTCAACTTAAATCTTAAATAAAGTTTTTAGCTTATTCCATTCCCGTTATTTTTGGAGCTCAACAAACTTGTCTGCGTTTTACAGAAAATGTTTTCAACTAGACAAGTAACATTGGTTTTGTAACTAATCATTTAAAACAAGAAGTTAGTGAAGAAACATAGAATTTTCTCAATAAACATTTGCTCTTAGTGTGAATTTATTGTCAGTTCAAACAAACAAAAACAGTCTAGTAGCCTAGTAAGTTATAGCCTACCATAGGCCTCTATTCATAATTACAAACTCATAGTTACAATTTTGTTGTTTTTACATCCGAAATAGACTAATTATCTTTAAAATATAGGCCCAAATTAACAAAAAAACGTTCTACATACCGTATAAAGCTAATTTGCCTTCTGGAGTTGGAAGAATTTCATTCTCAATGTCATCCTTTGAGACAAGTTATCAAGCAATTTATAATAGAAGTTAAGATATTATAAACTTAAAGATATATTAAACTATCTAAACTTTAGACTATTCAAACTTTTAGACCGGTAAGATGAAGTGTTATCACTTGTCAAAGTTTTTAGGTTAGAAGATTTGACCCCTGTGTTGGTTGTTTATCAGCCCATTGCGAAATGGTCAAATGGAACACGGAATGAATTCTGGAACAGTGTTGTAAAGTGACAACTGTATCGTAATGAGAGTTTTTTGATACAGTCCTAAAATTCCGTTTTGAAATGATAGCCATTTCAATTCAGATTGTAAAACTGTAACAGGAACTTTTCAATACGCCCGTAGATAAAGTTCTTTTTGCCATACTCATATGTAATACACAAACACAACTTACAAGCTAGATTTGCGGTTGTAAAATTGCTCTTTACAGGAGAATCAAAGATCAGCTGTTCTGAATGCGGAAATAATCATTTTGATGATTATTGCAGCACTAGTCATCATTACAATAATAATTACAGCACTGAAAATCTAGCACAGCTGTTTTTTCCAAACTCTGACGTATGAATAAACGAGTCAAACAAGCCGCCATGACAGTTCACTGTGTGCGTTTGTTTTGTGCTACTGCTAGTGTTGTGTTGAGGTTATGTTGGCTTCAGTTAATGTTTTCAGTTGTTTGAGGTTTTAATAAATCCTTCTCAGTCTAGTATGATGAAAAAAAAGTACATAATTTGTGTTGAAAAGTTTACAAACTCATAATTATTTTCTAAGCTCGTGTACCGCTTGTTTGGAGAACATAATTATTTGTTTGTAAAACCGTCTTTTCCAAACTCATTATGTTATTACTTACTTACTATACTATTACTTAATAGGCTCACGGAATCACACTTGCTCCCGTACTAAATTGAAGAAAAACTCCCAAGATACAAACATTCTTCATATTGCCCTCTCAAGCTTCAATTGCACTACCTGAATGTTTGAATTGAGAGTGGATGATCTACTGAACATACAACATCCATTGATAGTAGACAATATATTTAATATTATTTTCAGAACAAAATCATTTATGGATTTTTGGGACTAAGCAACTATCTAGTAGTGCGGCCACTGCTTCATAGCGGAGCTCGGTGCCCCGATATTAATAATATATAATAATATATAATAATATTAAGCAGCATTTCCGTATTTTTTTGAGGTTGCAGCAATGAGAACTGGCCAATCACAAAGCAGCGGGCTACAGTATGTCCAAGCAAAGAAGACCCTCTGGCAAGATGAGAAAATAACTCCAGCTCGGTCAATATTGGTTCCAACAATGATTGATTTGGTCTCAATCGTAGGAAACAATCTAATCTATAATTTGAGATCAAATCAATATTTTTTAACCAATATTGACCGAGCTGGAGTCATTTTCTGATCTTGGTAGAGGGTCTTCATTCCGTGGACAGACTATACTTATGATGGTTCGACTGCCCCGACGCATGCACAGCAGAAATGTGCCAAATACAGCAATGTTGCTAAAAAATACTGAGTTTCTAGGAGGCATGGAGAGGAGAAAACAAGGGCACAAAAATTCAATTCAAATTTAAAAATAGGATGTTCAGTAGGGCTGTGATTTTTCTTAGTCAAGACATAATAATTATTGATGTGTATACGAATTTCACGAATTTGGTTTATATTGACTAGCTTATTATGATAGGCTACTGTGTGATATTGAAATGAAATCTATATCTATATGACAGCAGTATGAAAAACGAAAATAGGAGCGAGAATAATTATTACAAGTATAATGTAATTATTACAAGAATAATGAACATACAAGTGAGGCTATGTTACTGAAAAAATTCAAAATATAAAAAATTTGCAATTTCAACAAGTAAAGAAAGGATTATTGTAGGTTCTGATACCAGAGTGAAACATAAATTTTTCTCTCGTTTTTTAAATATCGATTGTTGAAAGTATATTACATCTATTTATTTTTGTACTTCGAATTGGAAAAAAAAATTCAAACAATTTTTACGTATTTCTCGTAATATTTGTTGAGGAATTTTAGTTGAGAAACTTCGCGTGATTTATACTAAAGATGAAATACGTATAAAAACCCCAACTTTTGGTACACTCGGCCAAGACGTTTCACTTAAATCACTTACAAATCACTGCAGTATTTGGCATAGTGAGGTTTTGATTTTAGATGTAAGGATCAATACTAATAGGTCAGAATTTCTGATTGAGGATTAATTTTTTTCTTATATTATTGATGGTTAATGTGATGTTCTTCAAACCCATTCACACATTTGGATTTAGAAATGAAATTGTTAGGATCAGCTTCCTACGTATTATCCGTATCCGTATTTCACGCGTATTATTTCATTAAAATGATTTAATTATTGTTTAAATGATTGAGATCCTGATGAATATATCTTGGAGCGTTCTTATAAATGTCGGGCTAGAAATTGCATATTCTGTATAGGTTGGTGTAACGTGTCCAAAATTAAGGTCGTTCGTCTGTTCCTTGTGAGTTAAAACAGCAGACTTGAATGTACTGGTTCATCTGACTTAAGAATAGAGTTGCAAATATACTCTAGTCAGATGGTCCAATTTGAACGTATCTTACAAGGAACGGACGTTCCTATGGATCCATAGGCCATCATTTGGTTGTAAATTATGCACGTCAAAACGACCAGCATCCTTCTCTACGCCTTTCTTCCCTGAACTTTAATTTCGACAAAGTTTTGATAAATTGCTGTAGCGTGTCTCTCGATTGGGTTCAGTTCTTTGCTACTTGTTTTCTGTACATAAAAAGTTACTTGAAAACTCGTCGACACTTTGTGAAACTTCCTGGGTGACCTTTTGAAACAGTGACAGTTGCCTGTTCACTTGGTTCAACTCCATTTTATTGACTTTCAGATGAAAATTTATTGCTTCACATCCTAAATATTTTACGATAAGGTGGATATGTAAGTAAGAGTACAAAATAATGTTGTCAATTCCACAAAATAGAGAGTGTAAATTTAATTATAAATATGTTTTTTTTAATATATTTTCGGTGGGAATGATTAAAAAGAATTTCCTAGGAGGCAAAAAACAGTCGATCCCGATCTAAATTTCAACATTTCCTCCCAATTAGTTCTCGAAAATAGCTAACGCAGAAAACTCGAATATTAGGTGTATTTTTGGGACTTTAAAAACTCTGTTCTTAGGGTGCGTCTGAAGGTCCAACTAAACATGCCTGTCAAATTTTAACTCATTTGGTTCAGTAGATTTTTAGCTCTGCTGATTAACGAATGAATGAATGAATGAAACAAGAAGAGTGCACTTACCCATTACATTTTAAAGCGCGAAAAACGGTAGCATTCCAATTTTCGTGTATTCAAGTATTGCGAAGTTTTGTTATTTCAATGAAATTCTTTATTTGGCTGTATTATTATTGTATTTTGAGAATTCATTTCTTGTTTGTATTTAAAAAATCTCATTCTATCTTGTTATTGTACACATTCCTTATTAGTGGAAATGAAATTGAATATGTATAGAAGATGAATTTATACTATTAAACTCTCCACTTATATATTCATTCGCCCTTCCCGCCTACAGCCACCGGTTGGTGTGCTTTGATGGTACAGCTCGTTGCTTCTAATTAGGGGTGAAGATTTCTAAGGATAATTTAGCCTTTTTCCCCATCATGGAGATAGATATACAAGTACATATATATCTATGTATAAGTACATATATATATCTATAAGTACATATATAGATATATAAGTATTTTTATAGATATTTAAATACACACAGGGTGAATTGCACCCCAACCCCGACCAACAAGCTGTTACCATGGATACGCACGTTTCAACCCGTCTTATCCTACATTGAGGCGGCAAGTCTGTTTCACAGTGGGATTCCATTTTCTCTCCAGAAATTCCCCTCTCAGCCATTTTGTTCCATTTCCTTCTCACACACTGCTTTTGTTCATCCTTTCTCATTTTTTCTTGTCTCCTTTAAAACTACATCCTTCAACCTTTCCTTGCGCGCTCCCCAGTAACGAAGGATTAGAATAACTGTATGAGCATTCAGTCTAGTCTGTCAATAAAATGTATGTTTCCATTGCGATTTTGTTTTAATTTATTTTCTGTCTCCATCTTTGAAACTTTTTGAAAATCAGATATAGTCTGTCCAAGCAAAGAAGACCCTCCGGCAAGATAGGAAAATGACTTCAGCTCGGTCAATATTGGTTCAAAAATTATCAATTTCATCTCAAATCGTAGGAAATAATTTGATCTACTATTAAGACTCTTTGCTTCGACTCTTATTCCACTGAGATAAAAGAGATGCTGTATTGTGAAATTTTTCCTATGAAGTGTATGTACACTGATAAATTCAATATTGATAAAGTAATACTAAAACTGCTTTCCTTTTTCATGAATCCTCACTCCTGAATTACTACGTGACAATCGTATTTGGTACTTTTTTAAGCTTACTTTCTCATCATGAGTTCCTTATTAGTTCCCACTGCTACGTAGTCTGTTCCTTGTAATTTAGCCTACTAATATTGAAATAGAAAGGAAAGTTTACCTGACGGCATCTTCCTGTCTCTCAGTCTAAGCATTGATGGAAAATTTCACAGATGGCGCGGCGCCATAATTCTGTACAGACAATAATTATTATCGATATTGAAAACAGAATAATTAATATTACTGCTGAAGTTATTTTAATAAAAAATAAAGCGGTGATTTGCGCTGCGGATTCAAGCTAGTTTTCTTATTTATCATCTTGACCTTTGCAATGCCATTAAATGGCATGAATTTTATGGTCTTTATAATGTAATAATTTTTATTTTTATAAAGTTACCCATAATTATTATTCCATCCTTATTTTCCAATTAAATTTTACGGATTCAATTAATCATTTTCTTGATGATGTACATCTGCATTGATCATCTCATAGACTACTACTTAAAGAACTATTTGGATTATTAGAAAACTCTGTCTTAGGTTTGTTTTGAAGATGAAATTATTTCCTCTTATAGAATTATCACAATAACATAGCAAGATTTTCATGAAGATTTTATGAAAAATCTCTTTTTTGCTCCAACATGAGGCATTGAATTAATTTAATTTTTTATGGCGTTCATCTAGATCCTATGGATATAACATCAAGAAACCATATTGTGCATGAAATCATGTACGAAATTTCTTTGAATTTTCTTTTCTGGAGTTGAAATAAGTAGTGTGGTTAATTTCAACTGAGCTGTGTAAGAATATCCAATGTGATCAGTTCAAACGATTGACTAGTTTAGTCAGCTTCTTAGAAAATAAACGCTCTGTCGTCTGTGGCTCCGTTCTCAGCCTAGGCAAGGAAAAGATGAGTTCTGACGAAGAAGACAAGACAACGCTCTTCAGAATGCAAAGCCGGGCCACTTTGCTAAAAAGCTTTCCAGCATCTTGAGAAGCAAGTATCCTTTTCCCACTCGCCATGAAATTGGTAGTGGATGGGGAATTTGATAGTTGGTGGAAGGGGAACACAGCGCTGTGTGGGGATTTTGCGCTGGGGTTAATTATGTGAACATCTCAGCTGTCCCATCTCCTTCCCCGCTACACCAAACTGTGATCAGAGCTTCTTTGGCATCTATTAGCCTCTCGGCTGGTGCCCTAACACAAGGGTTTGAAATCCTCACCCCCAACCCCCCTATTCAGCGCATCCATGTGAAATGCCAAAACCCATTCACATTATAGGGGTAAACGCGCAATTCAGGGGTGATCAAATCCTAATTTTGGCTAGAATCAAATCAATTTTATTCCGATTCCGCTTTATAATAAGTGTTCATTGTTGGTAAACATTACAACAGAAATAAATTGTCAAAAACCCATATCAAGTCACAGTAATGAAACTTCAATATTCCAATTTATAGTATAGCAAACATAATACTGTAACTGTAGTGTAATTTTAAATTTCCAATATTACAAGAATAATTATGAATTCGCAATATTATTCATATAAAAGAATGTGAAATTCATACTTTTCAATTATGGCAGTTTTCAGTTTTCTTATTCTAGTGAAATGCTTGTAACCTATGTTATTCTTTAATATTTCAACCTCCGAACTTTCGGTCACAATGCCGGGTATTAACGTGATGCATATATAGATGGTAGATAGAAGTTTGGTAGTTCTATTTTTAAATTAACATTCTCATGATTATTAAATAGTCATCCTGAAAATCAGCCACATCTTTAGTAATAAAATTTCGATTTATCCAGCAACATAGTTTTTCAAGTGAATATTTGTAGATATTTAAGACTATCACGCATTCTTATTATACTTTCACTATGTCAAATGTTCAAAAACCAATTTGAGCCCTGGCAACATCGGCAAGTTATCATTTGTCATTCCATCATGTACTAGTTTTTGTTGAAACATGATAACTGTGTGATTTTTATACTTTTATTTTCATCATAACTACAGTTTAGATAGTAGTGTGTTTACTTTATCACTGAAAAAAGTAGTATTATACATCATGCATATAAATATACACGCAGAAGCTGTGGACTATTTTGCATTAGACCTCAATTTCTGCAAGTAAATCCCTGCTACTCCCGCGTGCGCTCTTGCATACATTTGCAAGTTTATTGAGATAAAAAGCGCACAGTGGTAGTACTCTCATTCCCCTAGGTGTCTGTATGTCTCTCCCTTCCCAATTACTTTCTTTCTCACTCTCCTTTCTCTCTTTTCTTCCTCTGGTAGTTGAGCGGCAAACGGCGATGGGCCACTACGGGGTTAGAGAGTTTGGAGCCAAAAGTCACAATAGTAAAATGCGATATTCCATTGTTATGCTCCAGCACTGTGACAGCGCGGAGGTGGCTTCTGTTTCTTCTCCTCTCTTCACCTCTCTCACCTATCTTCTTCACTTTCTCGTACCTTTTTCCCTGCTCGTCCCCCTCCTTAGACCCCTGTTGTGGCTAGGGGGCACGTGTCCGCGTCGTCCCCGAATTTTACGATCCTTCCGGAGAACAGCCAGTTTCCTATTTTATGTGCGTCGCACGCTGAAACGAGAAGACTGCTACTGCTTAAGCTCCTAGGGTTGAGGTTGTAAAAATTTCATTTTATTTTATATTATTATCGCCTCATGCCAGCAGCCAACGGGTCGTTCGTTCTATTCGTGAGGCTTTATTTTCCAGCTCAATGTTACATTGAGGAGAGAAGCAAAAATCGATAGCTGTCTTCAATAAATGACGAGACAATAGAATGATTCCTGGATAAATATTATTTTTTCCGAGTCGGTTCTTGAGAATATTGTGCAGTTATCCTAACTATTATCGAATTTTTTCAAGTAAATTGAAATGTAGAGAGATCTTTAAAGTAGGTTCGGGATAAATGAATGTTAAAGATTCTAAATGTAAGCGCTTTCCTAGCCTTATAGATTATAATGGAATTATAGCATAATATCTATCTTTTACCGCAAAACATTTTTCCTTTTGTTTAAATTTCACTGTTTAGGTGATAATATCTCCCCATTAGAATTTGGATTTCTAATGGTGGTGAATCTTCCTTCTTTCTATGAACATGTGAAATGTTATGTCTCTGAGAAGGTAACATGGAAGAGGAAAAGTGAGTATTACACTATTACTGGAGGTTTATTGTCAATTTTTAATAAAAAAATTCTGAGAGGATTTGTAAAACGATCTTCCCAAGTGGCTGTTAGGAGACTTCGCTAAAACTGAGCTCTCCAAGCTCCAAGTGGTTTCTTATCCAGAGCGAAGTCCTCGATAGTATCTATCGTTCGATAGACAATAGCCTTACAAGTCCTTACAATAGCCTTGGACTTACAATAAACTTTGCAAATGGACTTTCCTGAACAGCAGAGCTAGCCGTATCCAGCCAGAGCGTTTCTCGTGGACCTCACCTAATAAAGAGATAGAGATCCAGTAGCGAAGATTATCCGACATATCTTTGATATGGTGCCAATCCTCATCGGTTGCCAAATACGAGTCACCTGGAATCTGGATGAAGTTTTGGCGGAAATAGTTTACGGGCTGGCTGTTGGAGTAACTTTACGATTTAGATAAAGCCAATGCTATTTATTACCCAAATTTCAATGTATAGAAATATACATAGCCATGAAAGAATTCTAGAAAAATGTTTATTGTGAAGAATAGAATATAAAGTCATGTATTATCAACTGAACAGTCGGACTTTATTGGCACAGTATTAATTCTAAACACTGTTTGTCTAGCATGTTTGTTGGCTCTAAAAGACTATTGATTTATCCATTTTTCTAAAATAAAACTGTTGATGGAATCTATAGTCCATTCATTATGGCTTGAGACGAGATAAACAGAAGCTCTGCATGTGTGTGTTTGTATCTGGAGTGGCTTCGATTTAGCCACGACATAAACAAGTCACAGCAATACTGAAATCCCGAATTTTGCTGTCGGGACAGTAACCAAATCGTTGACACAAAAACTTTTACTATAATTGTTTGTTCATTTTAGGTTCATGCAGTCGAAAGACAACCGATACAAGCTATTTCCCAATGTTTATCTATAAAAAAGATTGCTTAAAGATACTTATTCTGAATTGCGTACAACAAAATTCGGGATTTCGGCATTGCTGTGACTTGTTTATGTCGTGGCTTGATCGAAGCCACTCCAGATACAAACACACACATGCAGAGCTTTTGTTCATCTCGTCTCAAGCCATCGTAAATGGACTATAGGATAGATTTTCAATAGAATAGTAGGCCTATAGTAGTAGGTAGTGAAAATGTTTTCATTCATGAACCAACAATTTCACAAAACAATGAAATTCATAACAAGAATGATAGAACGAATTCTGCATAAATAAAAGGGTAGGTATATCTTCTGTGGAATATAAATACAATATATTACATATACAACACTATACATTTTTTATACAATACATTCTCAGTAGGACTGTAGAACTGTAGGACTAATCAAGTCTGTAGGACTTGATTCTTCAACGAATGTTTGAACAGTCACTGTTCATAGATAATACATGGGTTAACAACAAGTATGATGTACCTTTCGTTTCAAGAGGTCCTGTTATAGTAAGTTACGGCTCACCATCTTCACAGTAGGCTAATTTAAGCTTCATAAGCTTCAGTGCTTGTTTAACCATCTACAAAATACCAAACTATGATTTAACAAGCTTTTCTGCGTAAACTCTGCGTCTAATTCGACCTCCCCACTTACAGTGTGAACTCGAATAAGTTTACAGAGTGTGAAATTGTGCAAATGTAGCATAATTTCGCAAGTTAAGCCGCGCTAGCTCCGCCGAAAGAGCTACCTCCACCACTCTCATGACCCGCCATCGCGGCTATTTGCATAAAATGAGCATCAAAATGAAATACGATCAGATTTTGGCGCGTGAATTTTCACCTCCATAATGCAGATTTCTCCCTTTCTTGAACAACCTCCTCCGCTCCACCGGAGCCACAACTAGCGACACTAGTCGCCAATTGCCTCAGCGGAAGTTTGCAGTTTCATGGTTTACGTTACGCGTTACGATACGTTATGCAGCCCCTTGACACGAGTTGTAGCTAGAGTTCATTCGTTGTCCAAGTTCAGCTCCTTGCATCGGAACTCCGATCAATATATTCTATTCATCTATTATCCCAACCTATTCGATCAATTTTAAATAAGAACATGATCTTCACGCACCATTGAAATAACATAATTGGGATTTTAATTTCTAACCATTTTTCATTTTAAGAACTATCCCCAGAAACTAAAAAAATTTCTGAAGTGGAAGTTGTTTTTTGAGAAGATCTTCTGTGATTCTCTCTCCTCAATAATTAGAATTCGGATCAGTGGAGATTAGTCAGCCTATTTGATGATAACCAATTTGATATTAGTAATCATTAAGAAGTCAGTCAGATCGCAACTCCCAAAGTTGTTTGTTGAGGACCCCAAGGTTAAGTTTATTGAACCTGTTAATTTGAATACTGCAATATCGTAATCATAATTCAATTTTCAATCTATAATTGTACAACAATGTGTTACTCTTGAATTGAATAAATTGTGGTATTTGAATTAAATGACTTGGAATGCGTGGACTTTTCAATTGCCAGGCCCATGAAGCAAATTATTATTGTAGGAACTATATTAATTCCCTCCCTCATTCCATCTCCAAGAAGTGGATACTCCATTTTTGCTCTTTCCACTAGCTTCGTTCATACCATTGATCATCTAATTTTTCCTATAATGCTCTTCGTTTGTTTCTCGCTCCAACTGTGATGGAGTGCCATATTTCAAAAGACATTGCATAGAATTGTGAAACCAAATTGAATCAGAAGTCACAGAATCAAGTCTCACTTCAAAACAATCTCAGCAGTATTGACCAGCAGTAAAGCGGAGCTAGATAGTTAGCTCAAGGCCACCGCCACCGTTGGTATCCATTTTTTTTTGCAAAAGTGTATGATACTGGGGTGGTAAAGGAGAAAAAAGAACAAACACAGAAATGGAGAAAGCAGCTTTTTCTCGTCTTTTAATACCACCATAATTCCCTTCAGAAGTAAGAAACGCGCCATTCGATGAAGGGGAGGGAAAAGTGGAGTGGTGTGGAAGAGGAGGAGGTGGAGGAGAAGAAGGAGTGGGAAGAAGAGGAGGAACAGCGATATTTATGGGGCATGAAGAAGATGATTTCGCTACTTGAACTCTACTGCCTTCGAGAATCTTCCGTATAAATCACCGGGTGATGGCGGGGGCGGGGGAGGGGGCGTTCCTCTTTTCTCATGGAGCGCAGTACTCAGCACGGGACTAACTTTTGCAGCAGTTGCTTCCGGAAAAGAACCTAGCGCATACAAACACAGAAATAGAGGGTAGGAGAGAGAAATGGAAAGAGTAAGTTTGAGACGATCCTCGCTTTCCCTCCTTCTTTCTATCACGCCATCTAATTTTAATCAGCAACCGCATGACTTTCTGGTTTCCTTGTCAACTCAACTAATTAGAATTTTGCATTTGCTCGAGGGTCTTGCAAAACCATGAATTGGAAGGCAAAATACAACAGCATCTGTCTGCTGGCGAAAAATTTATTGCACTGCTTTCCTTGTTTGTACGTGCCCTGGAAGGTGGATTTATGAACAGAGATGTTCCAGAACTTAGTTGGATTTTCAAAATGTGAGAAATCGAATTTCCAATCTTAATAATATAATGAACGGAAATCACTTGAAGTTTAAAAATTATTTTTTTGAATAAATTGTGTATTGCTGAGAAAAACAATTATCCAAGAGTTCTATTCGAATCAAAGCAGCGTTATTGCTGTTATTCAGGGTATTATCATAGAGAAATAATGGAGTTATCATTCCTCTATAATGGTATTATCAACCTGTATGTTGAGAATAAAACGAAATATTCTATTCGAAAAGAAGGTATATAAGTCATAAAAAGTGATAGTCATTGAATTATGATAAGTGAAACTTTTCGAAAGTAACACTTTGTAGACGAGTATGTAATATCATCGTAAAATAGGATAGAAAGAATCCAATCTACAATCTTTTAGCAACTCCCATCTCAGCAAAATGAAAGTCTTCTATATGGAGTCTACACAAACCAACGTTCATTTCAAATAAATTATCAATTATCACATTTAGTGAGTCAATGATCATGACTTTGGAAAATGATCACTGATGACCTTCAATTCATATCAGTTCGAATCACGAACAATCAAATAGCAATAGCAAGAAGAATCAATTTTTTATTCACTTGGTCGATTCAGTGCGTACCTTGTGAGTTTATTGTTACTAAAAGCCTTTTATTGCGATATCAATGGAAGTGGTTCCATTTCACCACATTGTTTTTCCCAACAATATTCCTCTGATTGGAAAAGTGGGTTTGCCCAATCGCAAACCTATTAGGAAGCTCCAATTCTATCGAATCTTTTGTTGCTATCAAAATCGAATTCAACCCCTCCCGCAACTAATGCCGCCATTCGACGTTTTTCAGATTGCCAACCAAATTGCCAAACCTCAAAATAATTATTAAACGATGATCGAAATTGTTTGCCAGTTGCAAGTCGGAAGAATATTATTCTGTGTTCACCGCCCAGGATTAAGCTGATGCTAAGTGAATTTGTACAACAGTGGAATAACTGTGACATTGATGTATCTAAAATATTGCTTGTCAGTTAGTGATAATCCTACTTGACCACTTCAGGTCTGTATTTTATGTTTGGTTTCGATATCGATTGAATTTTGAATTCGAAGTTGAGAAACTTGATTAATAAACTGCATTAATAATTACAATGGAATATTATGCATAGTTTCTAAACAAAATTTCAGAATTTAGCTTTTTAGAAATTAATTGATATGAGAGGAAAATTTGGCATTGAAATAAATCTCTGGTAGTTAAATAGAATTCAATTCAACCACTCTTAGAAAAGAGTTGATAATCATTCTTTTATTTGGGTTTTGTGTGATTGGCCTTTGAATTTTTATTGCTTCCCAAATGAATAACTGCGATTTGATTTGGTAATGATGTTGGTTGCTACCTACTGAAAAATACCTATTTAATCTACAAGAAATGAGGTACATCAATTTGTTTTTCCATTATGTTTTTCATAAGAGTTTTCTAGTAGAATTTATTTACTAATTGAATTAATAAAACTTCATAATAAAGTTTATTTATTGATTTTTATCAGATCTCGATGGAATCTACTCGTATGACAAACCACATTGATGAATTGATTTATAATGTAACTGTTTGTTTGATCTGGTTGAAGTGAAGACTACAGTGATAGATGGATGACCCAACTATTCATCTGATGAGGATTGCATCCCTTCATTCCCATAGCATGACCGTTCGAATCAACGTGAAAGCGGATTAGCAAAAGCGGAGAGTTGAATGGGCTAATACGCGTATAATCTAACTAATCGAGAGCACTCGTTACCTGAAAGGAATGATAAGGATTTAAGGATTCGAGTCTGATTGTTTTACTGATCTCCGGTCCAAAATGAAACCGCAACGTAGATTGAGTGTCGTTTTGCAGACGGCCATTTCAGATGACCACTTATCCTCACATCCCGAGAGAGTTCTCCAGACGTGTTCCAAAATTGTAATCGATAACTTAGGAGATCGCTCAGTATGGCAATTAGTCTAATGCTCGCTTTGAACCCCGGACGCAGAGACTTCGTCTCCAAAACAAAGGTCCAATAGAGATTTGCATAAATTTTAAATTCGCTGTCGTTCTCTGCAGCTCTTGAATGTTTGGATTATGTTTCACCTCAAAACCAAGAAATTTTCGCACTTGGATGAAAAAATCAGCATACTCACTATCACTTCATATCATTTATATCAATGTTAGCTGTAGTGGTATTCGCCTATCACAATTAGTTGTAATCAGCATCTGCTGATTTGAGCACCCTTCATCAAATTTAATTGATATATGATTTTGTTGTTGATTGTAGACGAATGAGAATAAATTGAGCTTAATTCTAATATACTGATATTTAATAACAGATCTTGTCTTTTTGGATATCTTACTAATCTTTAGTCGGTTCGTTTTTCAGAATTCTGGAGGAAATCTAATGAAAATGAGAACTTACATTTTTTCCACAAATTGATCGATTGAGTGAATGTCAATCTTTGAAAGATCACTGTTCAGTTCATCATTCTTGCTCAATGTTTCTGCTCTGTCCCGGATTCAATTTTTTTGTTAATCTGATTTCATCTTTTTTTCTTGAACGCTCCTCCCATATTCAATTATTCAAATAGGGTGCTGTCATGCATGGACCAACCGTCTTATCGGCGAAAGCAAAAACTTATTTTTCAAATTGAGGACTACTTGAAGTGAGTAGAAGAAACTAGTGGAGGGTAGATGTCGGGTTCTAATGATAATGGTAAAAAAGGACACCAGGGAGGAAAGGAAGAAGAAAGGAGAGAAGGAGGGAGCAGAGAGACGCATGATGAAGCCGGGACATGGGTAATCCCACGAAACAGATGAGTGTCTTACGCTCTTCCCCACAATATACCATTCATCGCCAGCCACTTGCATCATTTATATAACCTAAATGCCTTCCCTCGTTTTATACTCTTTCATTTCTCCTCACCCCACCCCCTCTTTCCCCACTCATCTCATCAAAACGGTCCAATCTATTCTTTCCCACTCCCCAATTTTCTTTGGCTCGCCATCTCTGAACAAATACACCCTCCTGCATCCCTCTTCACATTCGCCTGTTTTTCCATCTCACGTTTCTCGTATATTTTTCATCTTCCATCTATTTTTCCTTCTCCTTTTCCTTCACCTTTTCCTTCTCCTTCTGCTCTTCTTCACAATTTACCAATTCCTGTTCTTCCTCCTCACCTTCGAAATTCCTACTCTGTGTGATTTTGTTTATTTCGTGACGTCTCTTATTGCATATCAAACTCCTTCCTGTAAATTAAAAAAATATATTTTTTCTATTTTCCATTCCCTTATCTTTTTCTAATCATCCCTCACATGAATTTTCGTGTACAGCTTTGACCTTCTTCCTCTTAATGACCCATTCACTGCCTCTCTTGGGATGTCATTTTTATTCTCCTCTTCTCTATTATTTCCCCCTACAGTTTTTCAGCCCAAAAATTTGCATTCACTGTATTTACCTTCTGTTGTCGTTCCTCCTTTTCTTTTTTTCCGCCTTTTCCATTTTCCTGTACATCACCTTTACTCCTTCCCTATCAATTCCTAATCTTCTTTTGCTTATATTTCTGTTTATTCTGATCCTTCTTATTCCAACTCTTCATCATTCCAATTCTTCTTCCTTGAGATTTCATTTTTGAAAACCACCCTCATTCTGTCCTTCTCTTCCTTCTTCCTCTTTCATCCTTCTTCTTCTTCTTCTTTCATCCTTCATCTTCTTCTTTCATCCTTATTCTTCTTCTTTCATCCTTCTTCTTCTTATTCTTTCATCCTTTTTTTCTCCCCCTTTTTATCCTCTTTTCTTTTCTCCTCCTCTTTATTGGACTTCTCCTCAGACGCCGACCTGAACCGCCAGAAACAATTACTTAGATTGCGTTGCATCGCATTAACGGAGGCATTTATAACGTTGGGACACTTACACAAGCGATTGTCGTTTATTTACGCCAAAATAACGCGCACTGCGGGCCCAACCTCATTTAGATGCTTCTAGACGGCGCTACTCTTCAATGATAACTAGGATGATCACAATGGTCTCACCAGAAAATTGATGAGTAAATTTCTGAAAGAATGTACTCGAGACAATTTCTGTGAGAAAGTACTTGATGAGACTCATCCATCCAGAAATGAATATTACTGAGAAATAAGAGAAATAAAATTCTCATGAATAAGTATTACTTTCTTCAATAAAATTCATCCACGCATATTTTACAAAATCCCAACTGACATCATAATTTTCGAGAATTATCAGTAGCCTAATGATTTTACTATAGTCTGTCCAAGAAGACCCTCTGGCAAGATGGGAAAATGACTCCAGCTTGGTCAATATTTGTTCAAGAATTATAAATATGGTCTTGATAGTAGATCAAAATGTTTCTCACAACTTGAGATCAAATTGATAATTTTTTAACCAATATTGACCGAGGTGGAGTCATTTTACCATCTTGCCAGAGGCTCTTCTTTGCTTGAACAGACTATACTTGAACTCTGATTGGAACACTGGGTTTTTATTGATTGGATTCTTGTATGACCAGATTAAATTTCTGCGAAATGTTTGGTTTGCATTGAGAGTGCATTCTTGTTTGAAGAGCTTTGTTTCAGTTCATTTCGTTTTGAGAAAGTCATTATTTTGTGATTGGTAAGAGGTGGATCAGTGTCTTCTTTTAGAAAGCAGTCTGTTTTTATAGGTGTCAAATGGTTTTTATAGGTAACGTCATGGGAATTTATCCTCATAATTAAAAATTTACCTCAATATAAGGCTCATATATCTTGCTATTTTTAAAGCTACCTCCTCCATACAGTATGAAAAGTTATCATTGTATTCATTCAGCTTTTATTTTTCTATTACATTATTATTCTTGATGATATTAATGATATATCATTATATCTTGATGATATATAAAAATGTTTGATAATATATCCAGATCTGACACTCATAACCTGATATTTCGTGACTGCAATGCTCGCTCCCTAATTCAATAGCCTATCATTATTATTGTAATCTGAAATCTCCTCTCAATTGATATCCTTTTCAATCTTCCAAATCTTGAATAGATAAGAATGTTTTCAAACTAGCACCTTATAGTTCGAGCTCCCAGTAATTTGCTATTTTTTGTGGGTTTTTGCTAACTGATTACCAACATATTTGACACAGGTGTGCAGTAGTGTATTATCAAAATAACTTCGTAAAAAAATCATTTGAATCTACTGTTTAACGTGTGATTTTACGTGTTTTAAGTTGAACTTTTCCATAGCCCACAATGTCACTACCGAACAACAAGAAGACTCGTGCCGCCTTAAAAGATAAGCTTTATCAGTCACCGGCTCATCGAAATCAGCAGCAGTCGAATCAACAGCAAGGAGATAGAGAGAAAAGTAGCCGGCCGTAGTCGTCCTTCTCCTGCTCGTTGGTTACCGATAGCGTTGCTGATGCCATGACAACGCAGGCCCAAATCACGGCGGCAATAGAAGCGCTGCTTTTGAGCGAGGATTTCGTTGATCGTTTCGCCGCACGAGTTGAGGATTGCCTCCTTAGCAGTCTGGGCGAACTTAGGGGCACAGTCGATGAGCTATCCAAGGTCCAAGGAGGTTGCATCCCTTGAAAATAAGGTTACGCAGCTCGAGCAGACCAACAGTGACCGGCTGGATGATCTCGCCCAGTACCAGAGAAGAAATAACATCCGAATATCTGGGGTGATGGAGACTGACGACGACGAGGTGACAGCGGAATCGGTGGCGAGCCTACTCAACGAGAAGCTGGGCACGGCGATCGGCGCGGCTGACATCGACCGGTGCCACCGCGTTGGACGCCGGACCCTCGCTCACCATGCGACTCCGCCGCAGCGACCCAGACAGATAATCGTCAAATATGTACGATACCAGGATCTTCGTCACGTTATTACAAATAGGCGCAAGCTGGCGGGAACTCAAATATCAATCCACGAGGACCGGACTCAGAAAAGACGTTTATTCCTAAAACGAGTGGCTGAAAAAGTGGGGTCCAGAAACGTTTGGTCGCATGATGGTAGAGTGATATGGAAGGAGAATGGTAAGTTCGTGTCACAGTCATGTTATAACCCCAGTAATGAGCACGGTGATCAAGCACCTATTTCTCCAATACATGATACTGAGTAGAAAAATTGATGATAAACACTTACTTGGCTTACTCAATGTAGATAGTACTCTAGATTTTGTATTCAAAATTTTTTACAATGAATAATGATTATCTATCTTTACATTATAAAGTGCTAAAAGACAAATTTTATTTTACATCGTTCTAATTAATTCTATGCAAGTCGATTTATTTGGCTAGAGTGTATCATCGTGCATAAGGCTACGTCTTACAAACTATTTGACTTCAATAATTATTATAGCCTAGTCATAATAGAAATACTATGTGTGTACCTACTGTTGATCATTTACGTAGAATGATAATAGTTGTTATTACCATAACAAATCAGTATGCTTCAATCATGGATTAATCTACCCCTTTGAAACTTGCTCTCATTTTCTGCTCTCGTATTTCTATCAGTGAAAATTATCTACACTTAACTTCTGTATAACAGTATAAGGATTACGAATTGAATTAATTATTATGAATTATTTTGACTCTATATCTACTCAGTACGGCTTTCTTGATTGAGCTCGATCTACGATTTATTTCTATCATTTTTTTTCTGCAATTTTCGTTATCATGTTAATATTTATTTCCTATTTATTATTATTTTCATCAATTATTACTTATCTTTAATTTCCCATCAATCATTATGTTTTATTGATTTTTTTTAAATTTAATATATTCTGTAATATTTTCAATGTGTAATATTTTGTTGCAATAGGCTTCAGCCTGGCAACATTTGTCAAATTGTTCAAATTGTACAAATAAATAAATTCCGATCTTAGAACATTTCCATCCACTGTTCATGTTTCCTTGAACATGCCTGATTAGTGCATTTTTTTGTGGCTATAATTATAGATGATTTTCCAATTAAAAACCTCTTATTGTTTTCTACACAACCTTCTCCTCCTCCTCTTTCTCTTCGTCCACCCTCTCCTCGTTCACCTTCAACCCCTCTTCTCTTCCTCTCTCTTTCTTTCTTCTCCTTCTACTTCTGCTCTACCACCTTTTCTTCCCCCGTATTTCTACTTCTTCTTCTTCTTAATTTTCTTCTTGTCGCCTCTTTCTCCTCCTCTCTTCCCGCAGGCCTCTCCCGATCTCGAGAAGCGTTCCTTATATAACCGCGTTCGCCTAAGACGGGCACTTAACCCTTAAAATCCTTCTCCAATCCTTTTGTGTGAGCGCAAATTTTCTTAAACGGATCAAATGACTAGAACGGTAAAGCCAACCGACTTAAGCTGACTTAGCCCGGGAATCCCCTGTCAGACCCTCCGTGGCCACCCCTCTCCTCACCTTCCCGGCAACCTCTTCTTCCCTCATTTCCCATGCATTTTCTTTTCTTCGTCCACACTTCTCTCTTTCAATCTCTCACTTTCAATTTTTTAAAATTTGTTCTTTCAAAATAAAATTTCAATACTGTAAGTTATTATCGATGAAACAATATTTTATCAAAATCGTTCACTTGTCATTAGAACTTGTAAATTTTGTCTTCTACTCCTCTCCTTTTGTCTTCGTTTTCATTCAGAAGGATCGTTTTCCGCACTTCCTCTCTTCTTAATCATAGGTGCTATTTTTTGTTCCAATATCCTTCCCAGGGGGGGAAAGAGAAGTTTCCGCACCTGAATCATTTTCAAACACCTGGATTTTCACAAAATCCAATTTCTTGAGAATCTTGAGATCTTATGATAGAAACAGTCATGCGAGGAGGAGGAGTAGGAGGAGGAGGAGGAGGAGGAGGAGGAGGAGGAGGAGGACATTTTCCCAGAGGTTCGGTTTTGACGCATCAGTACGGATTGATAAAAAAATTTAAGTATTCCGAGACTCCCGTGTAATACCTAAATTACTTTTTTTTATATTAACAAGATATCAAAAATTTTACACATGAGCTCATAAGACCATAGATCTTTTCCATGATAACGAATAACAGAAGATTTCCTGTTCCAATTTCTTTTCCAGGGGAAAATCAAGAAATTTTTGCACCACTATGCTAATTCATAACATTTATGTACCTCTAACGATTTATCCTTACTTGAGAAGTATTTTCCAGACTCATCCACAATCGCAGTCAGACTTTATTTCATCAAAACTCGTGTAATCAATAATTGGGCAACCAGCCTCCATTTCTCAAACCTCTGAATATTTCCACGTTGACCAGCAGCCAAAATCTCAATTACTTGTTTTGGTTTTGAAGTCGGATTATCGATTTGCATTCGGTGGCCATTTCTGTCTGAAGTAAGCCCTGTATCGAGACAGTAGCCCTGCCACTGAACAGCGCAAAAAGGCGAAAAAGGCTTAGCATCGGTATGTTGAGGAAAAGGAGTCCCGGCCTGCACAGATCCATTATCATAATGGAAACCAAACGGATCGGCTGAGTGAATTCAGAGCAACAGCGGCGGCTTCCATCCCCTCCCCCCTTCACCATTCCACCATCATGGCGCTGATCTCTCCTGCCACTAATGTCTTCGCCCGAGAGGGGCAACTGACTCGTTCCCCTGGCACATAAATTCTGAGCACCCCTTGCCCCCTCCCCGTCTTCTATACCATTGTCGAATGAGGCCATCCCTTTTCGAGAACCATTAAACGGTAAAATACAACTTCTTTAGGATGATTTATCCGGTAGTAAAAATATTCGGTCGTGATTGCTACTTTTCTAGTGGTGACTTGTTGGTTATCAGTAAAGTATTAGTGATTGTGTGAATCTTTAAATAATAAATAATGATATAGCCATTCCTCGATGATTTGAGTATTTCCACGGAGAAATATAAGAATACATTGCGGGTTGCACACTCTTTTCACAAGAATTGAGCAGAAACATTTCTGGACACGCCCCCTAAGACAGTTAGGCTACTTACATCCAACAGGTTGGCGATTCAAGGATTCTTTTCTGCTATTGGTTGCGTGATGGGTCACGCCCCCAGAGGCAGTAGATTTCGAGTATTTTGACTGATAAGTATGAAAATGCAATGCGGGTTGCATACTCTATTCACAACTTACATCTAAGTACTTCATGAAGAAAATACATTTGAATATCGAGAAAAAACTCGTTTTTTCACATTGTTAATTGCGTTTCAAGATAAGTTACTCCTCCAGTGTAACGCTTGTTGCCCCTCAGAGAATTGAAGGGGCTTTTAATTTATTCTCATTAGTTTATGGTAACATTGGAGTCATTAAACTCGAATTGACAGGCTTTCTTGATCTGGGAAACTACCTCTACTCTCAATAATTTTTTGCCGACTCACCGAATTGTCAATTATTCGAATCGATCTTGGGGCCCTGTCACACTACGCCACTTCAGACGCGCGGCGGGTCATGTTACATTTTTTTACCTCGCGTTTCGACGCGTTTTGATGCGCGTTTTTTCGTGGCGCCACAAAGGGGGGGATATAACCTTGGATTCTACAGTGTATTGGTTCGCGCACGCTGAGAAGAGACTCCGGCTCAATGCACCACTATTGTAGCGGCGTATCTTCTCAGCATGCGCTATAGACAGCACTGGCGGCTCGTGCCCACGAAACAGGTGAAGTTCTGTACAGTAAAAGATACGGACACTTCACCTGCTTTGTGAGCCGCAAGTGATAGACAGTATACTTAATATACTGTATCATTGTCTACATTTACTTATTACATCTACATTTACTTATTGTCTATCATTTTGGCCATTATTGAAACTGTATTCATTAATAAGAACTATAATTATATTATATTAACCGTTACTATTCTCACTACTAATGACAATCAATCAAAAAACTACATTGAATACAGTAAATTTGGTTTAATTGTAGCTACATTGAGAATCACTAGTGAAATCACTACATTTTAGTCACAGGAGTTAACTGGGTGCTTTGAACAAACAAATTGGTCAATATTTCTTCAAGAATTATAAATCTGGTCTTAATAGCAGATCAAATCACACAATTGAAATGAAATTTATAATTTTTGAACCAAAATTGACCGAGCTTATTGAGTCATTTTCCTATCTTGCCAGAGGGTCTTCCTTACTTGGACAGACTATACCTACTATTAAAGTTTTCAATAATTAATGAACATCCTAGTACCCTTTTAAAATAATATTTATTGAATAATAAATCTATTAAAATAATAATAATAAAGCACTGGGTGGTAGTCAATTAAAATGGAATTATATTGAAATGTAGGCAATTATTATTTCTTAAGAATTATTGGGAAATACTGCCATCAGCATGACACGGTTTTCTCAACAACATCTTATATTAGTAGTAGCTGTGAGTACATGAACTTTTCATTGAATATACATCTCATAACATTATTACTATTACTATTATTATCAATGAATTGATATGATTATAATAATAATAATACAAAAATGCTCATAATTATATCTTTGCACATGGAAAACTCTGGAGAATGATTTTATCATGTAAATTATAAGATTATACTCATCTACATTTGTGGATCTACAAGAGATAATAAGCTTACTTATAATTCTGACAAAATTGTTTAGGCCTGTGTGCTTGAAAAAAAATTAAAGCATACTAGAATATTTTCTCATATAATCAGGAATAAAAAAAAGGATACTGATTATTCTAATGAAAATATAGAAGCTGCTATTTTATAATAATTTGTAGTGCGATATTTTTATCATTGAAACAGTATAAGTAGTATAAAATAAATTGAAACTATCAATGATAATATAAATTCCTCAATTTTCAATATTTTTGAGTCCACGTGGGAAATCTTACTAATTCAAGAGCGCTGAATTCAAATCTGAAATCAGAATTCCTCTATCTTCAAAATCACGTGATTTAGATTTGGTGGAGTGATAAGATTTTTCATTGCAAGTGGCGCTGAAGTGGCGTAGTGTGACAGGTTGGGCGCGTTCTCATAACGTTACAGCTGCTGACCCTGTGGCTCGCCACTTCTGAGTGGCTTTGGAAACGCGGACGGTCGACCCAACAGCGCGGCTCAAAAAAACGCGTGGCGTAGTGTGACAGGGGTACGCGCCACTCGTATTTGATACTATAGGAAAAAAATTGGATGGGCCTAACGCGCTGTTACGAACGCGCGTCTGAAGTGGCGTAGTGTGACATGGGTCTTAAACGTATATTGAAAACCAGCGTTTTCGACGTGATCGTAGCGCGGCGAGGCGATGTGTTGTACTTATTGAACTGTACTTACTGTACTGTAGTTTAGTACAGTATTTGTTTTGCTTTACACATTAATTATTTAAAATCACTATGTACTCTTCAAATGTCTCATAGTTTATTCCAAGCTTAACACTTTGTTTCTCTTAAATACAATTCCATATCCAATTATCCGAATTTTTGCACATCCGAATTGACGCCGGTCCCAATTAGTTTGGATAATCGACGTTCTACTGTTCATACCAATAAGACTCCAGTGTTTCCAGAGGACAGAGGGAGAAACATCGTTTAATAAACTGGATATCCCCATTTTCAGAAGCGTTATTACTGCTGATGAATACGTATAGATACTTGTATTAGAAACACAAATATGAATGGCAAGGATAGTTGAGTGAGTGTACCACACCAGATTTTTGTTAGTTGTCATGTGTCTTTCAGGTCATTGAACACGAACCAACAGAGTATTTTACTCCAGGAACATGCATCTGACCTGAAATGATAAGAATCTATTCGAATATTAAGAAAAACCTCTGAAAATGACATTTAAAATAGGCTTTTCAGTAGCGCTATTTCAACGACGTACCACTAGTTGCCTTGGTTCAAGGAATGAAGGGGATAGAGTTAGTTTGTTTTGAGGTCAATGAACTCTAATAAACAATATCTTTTGTTCTAGAAACTTTTTTCTTCTGGATTACATCAATGAAAATACATTTGAATATCAAGAAACATTACGTTGTTTCACATTGGAAAATTGTGTTTCAAGATTGGTTACTCCTCAAGTGTAATGCTGGTTGCCTATCAGAGACATGAAGGGGCACTAATTTCTTCTCAATAGTTGATAGCAGCATTGGTGTCATTCAACACGAATTGACAGGCTTTCTTGCTGTAGGAAACTACCTCTACTCTCATTACTTATTACTTTTTCTACTTCTTGACTACAGTGAACATACCAATGTGGATCCTGAGGACATAGAGAGAAACAATGTTGCATAAACTGGATATTCCCATTTTATGAAGCGTTATTACTGCATTGTAACACTGGTTGCCTACTCTTATGGATTTGAAGGCGCTCAAATAAGTTTCGCTGAGTTGACTGACTTTTGCTGATTGAACTTGAATAAACAGTATCTTTCGCTCAAGCAGCTGGCTCTTAACCTACCTCAATGGGATTATGTCGGGAATCGAGAGGAAGGTCAGTATTAGACCTTGAAAATCACGATTCTATTTTATCGTGTGTTTCTAAAATCACTTACCTCGAGTAAACAGTGTCTCTGGCTCTAGGAACTTGCTTCTGACCTACCTCAACTTATTTTTAATCGGAAATCGTGAGAAACGTCTGTATTTGGCCTTGAAAATTCCATTTCTATTGGTTTTTGTGTGTTTTTGACGTCACTGAACTCGAATTAACAGTGCCACTGGATCAAGGAACTTCCTCCTGACCCACCTCAACAGAATTTTTGTTGGAAATCGAGAGAATCGTCTGTATTAGGCCTCAAAAATAGCATTCTTTTTGTTTTTTTTGTGTTACTGACGTCACTGAACTCTAATAAAATGTGTCTCTGGGTCTGGGAACTCCCTCCTGACCTACCTCAACAGAATTTCTGTTGAAAAACGAGAGGAAAGTCTGTATTTAGCCATGAAAATTCTATTTCTATTGGTTTTGCGTGTTTCTGACGTCACGGATCTCCAATAAACAGTGCCTCTGGCTCTGAGAACATTATCCTGCCCTACCTGAACTCATTTTTTATTGCAAATCGTAACAAACGTCTGTATTTGGCCTTGGAAATTCCATTTCTATTGGTTTTGTGCTTTTGACGTCACTGAACTCGATTAAACAGTGACACTGGCTCAAGGAACTTCCCCTGACCCACCTCAACAGAATTTTTGTTGGAAATTGAGAGAATCGTCTGTATTTAGCCTTAAAAATTGCATTCCTTTCGGTTTTTGTGTGTTTTTCACGTCACTGAACTCGAATAAACAGTGTCTCCTGACCTACCTCAACAAAATTTCTGTTGGAAATCGAAAGAAACGTCTCTATTTTGCATTTAGAGATGAAAATTCAATTTCTATTGGTTTTTGCATGTTTCTGACGTCACTGAACTCCAATAAACAGTGTCTCTGCCTCTAGGAACTTGCTCCTGACCTACCGAGTCAGTGACGGCAAAATTCTAGTTCAGTGACGTCAAAAACATGCAGAAACCACAAGAAATTGAGTTTTCAAGGCTAAATACAGACGATTCTCTCGATTTCCGACAGAAATTTTGTTGAGGTGGATCAGAGAGAAGTTCTTGGAGGCAGAGGCACTTTTTATTCCAGTTCAGTGACGTCAGAAAAACACAAAAACCAAAAAAATGCAATTTCCAAAGGCCAAATACACACGTTTCTATCGATTTTCAACAAAGAATAGGTTGATGTAGGTCAGGAGGGAGTTCCTAGAGCCAGAGACAATTTTTATTCGAGTTCAGTGACATCAGAAACACACATAAACCGAAAGAAATTGTTACTGGCTCTAGAAACTTCCTCCTGACCTCAACAAAATTTTTGTTGGAACTCGAGAGAATCGTCTGTATTTGGCCTTAAAAATTGCATTTATTCCGGTTTTTGTGTGTTTCTGACGTCACTAAACTCGAATAAACAGTGTCTCCGGCTCTACGAATTTGCTCCTGACCTAACTCAACGAAGTTTTTGTTGAAAATCGACAGAATCGTCTATTGGTTTATGTGTGTTTCTGACGTCACTGAACTCGAATAAAAAGTGTCTCTGGCTCTAGGAACACCCTCCTGTCCTACCTCAACCTACTCTTTGTTGGAAATCGAGAGAAACGTCTGTATTTAGCCTTGAAAATTATCCTTGAGTTCAGTGACGGCAGAAACACACAAAAACCAATAGAAATGCAATATTTTCAACTCGATTCACTGAACACAATTTTCACTGAACTGGGATAAACAGTGTCTCTGGCTCTAGGAACCTGCTCCTGACCTACCTCAACAAAATTTCTGTTGGAAATCGAGAGAAACGTCTGTATTTAACCTTAAAAATTTCATGCTCGTTGGTTTTTTTTAGAAAGAAATACAATGTTAATTCATTCTTATTGAACCCAGAAACACACTAATCAATGATAATTCAAGGACTCATTGATGATAAATCCTGAGTTCAACCACAGAGAAGAAACTGGTTTTTCTTCTCAGTGGTTTAACCTATTCGAGCGCCTGCATTCAGTTGTTGGTAGGCAACCATTGCTACGCTGCCGCAATAGCCCCGCTCGAGGACGTAATTTTCATGATAAAAAGATTTTGTTTTCCGTTATTTTCAAGTTGAAGCTTATTTTAGTAGGCTAATTACAAGTTCCTTCACAAAAATAGAATTCTTATTCGAGTTTATCGACCCAAAAAATACAAAAAAAAAACTATTGAAAACGCAATTTTCAAGGTGGTCAAAAACAAGGGGTTACACTCGATACTAGAAGCCAACATTCTCTTAAATCTTTTTCAGGTTATATGTATGTATGTATGTATGTATGTCCGGCTCAACAGCCCATGAAGGGCCTACCAGTTCAGGTTATAGTGAAGTTTTATTTCATCAACACCAATATAGATCACCATCATTCAGTTTCCAGTCATGTGATTTCCAGCCAGAAAACCATTAAATTCAACTTACTTTTCGATACTGCTGTCTCAGTGGGCGTGGCCTTAGAGTATTCAACCCGCAATGCTTTTTCACATACCTAAGTCAAAATACTCAAAATCCACTGCCTGTGGAGGCGTGGCCAATCACTAAATCAATAACAGATAACAATTCTCGAATTGGCCATTGGCCATGTTGAATGTGAGTTTCTGTGCCAGTGGGCATGGCCTTAGATGTTTCTGGTCACTTTATGTTGTAAGAGTATGCAATCCGCAATGCATTTTTACATTTCTCAGTCATAATACTCAAATGATACTACCTGTTGGGGCGTTCCCTATCACTGAACCAATAGCAAACAAGAATCCTCAAATCGGCCACTCTTTAAAATTAAGTTACTGTGTCAGGGGGTGTCGCCAGAAACGTTTCTGCTCACTTTTCTTGAAAGGACTATGCAATCTGCAATCCATTTTTACATTTCTCAGTCAAAATACTCGAAATCTAATGCCTGTGGGGGTGTGGCCCATCATTCAACCAATAGCAGACAAGAATCCTCGAATCGACCACCTGCTGAATGTAAGTTTCTGTTTTAGGGGCGTGACAAGAAATGTTTCTGATCCCTTTTTATGAATAGAGTATGCAACCCGCAATGTATTTCTACATTTCTCAGTCAAAATACTCGAAATTTACTACCTATGGGGGCGTGGCTGAACCTTTATTAAGCAAGAATCCTCAAATCAGCCACCTGTTAAATGTAAGTTTCTGTCTCAGGGGGCGTGGCCAGAAACGTTTCTGCTCATTTTTTTGAAAAGCCCGCCATAACTAGGTCCTGACAAGACAGAGCTTTAATTGTACAATAAAGTGAACTGAAATCAATCACTTTTTTAAAACAAGTTATCAATAATTCAACCAAGCAACCATCTTGGGAATATGTATCTCATTGATTCATTCACCTGTCTTAAAAAAAGAGATAGTATAGTTTCTAATACAGTACAAAATCCAATGGAATGAGCTCGCAGTGATGACTGCGATTATCGGTAGCATGGGATTGAACGTATTGTCATAGTGATCCTAGCTGCGTCCAATGCAACAACAATAAAATGATGAGCGACCGGTCTGCACTTCATTATCATGACTGTGCGATCGGGATTAGGCTATTCGGTAATGATGGTTTTCATACGAGGGCTGATTAAAAAGTATGGCACCGACTCTGCTTCTGACAAGTGAACAAATCCTTCGTCGACCGCATGCATGATACGCTCCGCTAAGCCTACTCACTCTGTGTGTAAGACCTGTAGGCCGATAACGATATTTAAATAAATCGCTGGCTGTTGGCCGATAATTCCGCGCGCGCTACTCTAGCCTGCTTGCCATACCTGCAGAGCGAATAATTATTGGCGCGGGATTAGTTAGGTGGCTGTCAGTGTTGCGTAGTTTTTGAACGGTGTTAGATTTGCCAAATCTGCGTCAGTTGGACTTCCCTGTCGCGTGTATTGGAACTCTGTTGAATTTCCAAAAGTTTTTTCAAAGTTCTTTTGGTATTTTCTTCATCAGTGTAACATTAGACTGAATTAATTTTTGTAGTTCATTGAATTTCGTATATAAGGTAAAAGCACCAGAAGTGGCCATGTTTAAGGATTTTTTTCATAGTTTATGCAGAATTGTGAGTTCATTTCATTAGTTGTATCACCTGAAACTCAATAAATATATAGCCCAAATCCTTCTTGATTGACTTATTCCTTAAAATTCCTTATATTTTAATTCACAAACTAATATTATTGAATTATTCGCGTGAATCAATTTTGATTCTAAAGGTGGTCACTGATTCAGTAGCGGCCAGGGACTGATTCTATAGTGGCCACATGATGTTTAATACTCACTGACAATTCAATTTCTCAAGCTTTTTGTTGCAATCATTCAAGTAAGCTAATTTTACAATCCATAACATGATTTTAACGCCAGAAATAATAATAGGTTAAATTAAAATGAGTTGAGTTGACAATGCATTGATGTTGGTTACAAGCAACTAGAAAAGTGAAGTTAAACCAGAAAATAGACAATTTTAAAGTTATTTTTCCTCTGTAACCTATTTGAAACAGTCTTAGGAAAATATGAATTCGAATAACATCATCTTTTACTCTAATATCTACAACTTCTACAACAATATCTATTGGTGGTCACTACTAGATTATTCACGGTTTCTTGTACTAGTATTGGCCAGTCTGCTTTTATGCCAAAATATCAGTTTTATTTGGCTAGAGGTTTGGCTAGAAACCTCATGTATATCATATGGAAATTGTAGAAAATTCACAAACATCCTGGTAATAGTACAACAATTTGTATACATGCCTTCTTACTGAAACGTCTATAAGAGAGAACTGAACGTCTTACTGAAACCAAGTTTTTGAGTGAAGTAGTGACAATGAATTTCTCTTAAAAATCTCTAATGATGCTCTAAGAGCTCATACTTGAACTGTTCAGCTGTTAAATAGCATTAGCTAAGCCTTTAGCAGGTTTAGGCATTTGAAGGCATTAAATTCGCATTTCAAAGAAAAAACTATTCAAGTGGCCACTACTGGTGCTTTTCCATTATTAGATGATATCTTCCAGCATTCACTCTGTTATTCATTTCAATCCATCATTTATCATAATATGAATTATAATCACAGTATCAATTAGTTATATTATCTGAAATAAAAATCTGATAATCAACGTGAGAGCACATATTTTAAAACAAACTAAACATAATGCAACAAATACATATTTTCCCCGATAGACCTCCGTAAATCTAAACCACAAGCCAGCAATCATATTACGGTATTAGAGGGAGTGAGACAATCACAAGAGAGATAAACACTGAATCCGACCTGTCAGTGGATTTACACTCTTTTTCAACTTTTATAGCCGAGCTCACTTTTTCTAACGCTTTTTTAATCTGTTTAATTTTTAACAGCTCAATGACAGTGTGCATTTTGACATGCCAATGTTTATCAGTGATTTGCTCTAACGGTGGATGGAGGCAGGTATTTACGGAAATCAGAAAAATTCAACTCGATCACGAAAATCCAAGCCCGACGGCTAAAGAAGCCGACAAGCTTTCGTTTTTTATTATTAATCACCCGAAACCAGACTGTATTGAATCAAAAAAGTGCTCCATTTCAGAGTTTTGTTTGAAACATGATTTGAAACAATAACTGTTTGAGCTGAAACCTCGAAATTTCAGAATGCTATTGTTGCAATATACAGCACTACTTGTAACTGTACAATCAGTGAGTATTGATCTCTATGCGATTTTGATGAGATAATAAGTCTGTGTCGTGTATTGCCACGAATGTGATGATATAATCTATATCTATAAAAGCGAAATGGCACTGACTGACTGACTGAGTCACTGACTGACTGAGTGACTGACTGACTGACTGACCAGAACTAAAAATCCACTGCACCGAATGCGTTCAAATTTGGCAGGCATGTTCAGTTGGACGTTTAGACGCGCGCTAAGAACGGATTTTAGGAACTTTTCAAGGATACGCCAAATATTTAAGTTTTTCTATAGTTTTTCGGCGTTTTCTCAATTTTTTCGAGAACCAATCGGTAGAAAATGTTGATATTTGGTAGGTAGGTTCAGATAAGGTCTAGAAATGTTGTGTTAAGATATTTTTGAATTCCGTTCGAGATTACGCCAGTAATCAGGTTTTCAAAATTGTAGATGTTTTGCGGGTTGCATATCTTCCGCCTTGATACGACCAATCCTTACTGTAAATTCAATGGTTCAGCGAGATTATAGATTCTAATTTGGAAGATATTGAATCAAGTCTCAAACTATGTCCGATATAGTTCCCAAGGTAACGCTCAATATCAGCGTTTTACTATTTTTCGGAATTTTCAGAGTTTTTCTTGGATTTTTCGAGAATAAATTGGAAGAAAATGTCGAAATTTGGTGAACAGGTCTAGATTAGGTCTAGAAATGCTGTGTTCAATAAGTTTTGAATCCCTTCTGAACGGAATTTGCAGGCGAGCGAAGCGAGCCTGTTTGTCTCAGTTTACACTGACAGAGGTCATGCAGACGAGCGAAGCGAGCCTGTTTGACTCACTGACACTGCTGATACTGTCGGGGGTCCAGGGGGCGGAGCCCCCTGGCTAGGCGTTGAAGGCGAGCGAAGCGAGCCTGCCGGCTAGTATGAAATAATGATCATGTTAATCATGTTGCAATGTCAGATTTCTTCATCTTCAGAACAATATTGTTTTATCATAATCCCATCTAACAAAGCCTTACAATAAGTGGAAAAAATAAATTTTATTGATTGTGTGTTATTCTTGACACAGTATATGAGTACATTACTAATAGATAAATTGATAAATCAAATGAAAAATCAAATACCCTTTTTTAAATAAAACTTTGGAAGTATTATTCTACAGACGTACATGTATCGGGACTCAGCCCATTAACAATTTTTTTTTTTATTCAACGATAGACTGCTATCTAGTCTGGTGACTAATGAGCAACTTTTTTCTGACCTAAACTACTACTATAATCACTTCATACAAGAGAATCCTCTCTAGGATCTCTCATTCACACTCTAATAATTATTTTTAGTACATAGATTATGTCTGTACTATACAGGTGGGTTTCACTCATTTCCACTACTCTGCTTTTCACTGGACACAAGACACTTGAATCAGCACTAGACCAGTTCAAATGGCTTCTTCCTTTTCAGCCTCCTCACCAATCCTTCATTCATCAGCAGCTGGATTTCCTCGATGTTGTTGTGTTGGTGGAGTCGGGCCTCGTGTTTCTCAGCATGCCTCTGGATTTCGGTGGATACCAGGTCGACTTGCAGGTCTCTATGAAGATCGCTGTTTCTGATGTACCAAGGTGCACCAACAATGTTTCTCAGTACCTTATTTTGGAAGCATTGAATGACTTTGATATTGCTGTCTTTGGTACACCCCCATAGTTGTATACCATACGTCCACACTGGCTTTAGGATTTGTTTGTACAGAAGTACTTTGTTTGAAAGGGTGGAGTTCCTTCCAATCAGCCAACAGAGTCTGTTGTATTTTATTCCCAGCTCCTCTCTCTTCTTCTTTACATGGACCTTCCAGCGAAGCTTTGCATCTAAGGTCATACCTAGGTACTTAGCATCATTGGCAAATGGTACAATCTGATTATTAATAACTATTGGTATAGGTTGAGCCCTCTTATTGGTGAAATTGATGTGAACCGATTTTGCTTCATTGAGTTTAATCTTCCATTTTGTTGTCCAATCTTGAATTTTTCCAAGAGATCTTTGAAGTTTTGCTGTGGCACTTTCAATCTTGGAATCTATAGCTAATATTGCTGTGTCGTCTGCAAATATTGCTATTGTATTATTCTCAAGACATGGTAGATCACTTGTGAACAGAAGATAGAGAATCGGCCCCAAAACACTCCTCTGTGGTACTCCTGCCTTTATTTCTCCAAGTCCAGAATAAGCATCTTCATGTTTGACTCTGAAGTACCGTCCAGTTAAATACGAAAGTAAAATGTCTGTGAACTGCCTTGGAAGTAACTTTTTCATCTTACAAATCAGTCCTTCATGCCATACTCTATCAAAAGCTTGACTTACATCCAGAAATGCTGCAGAACAAACTTTTTCTCTTCCAAAGACTTCTCTATTATATTTACCATTCTGTGTACCTGATCAATTGTTGAATGTTTTTTCCTAAAGCCAAATTGATGATCAGGTATCAATTTTTTTCTTTCAATAATAGGAGTCAGCCTTTTAAGGAATATTCTTTCAAATAGCTTGGACATTACTGGAAGCAAGGATATTGGCCGGTATGATGAGATGTTGTGGGGTTCTTTTCCAGGTTTTTGAATCATTATCACTTCTGCTACCTTCCACATGCAAGGCACATATTTAAGTCTAAAATCAGCATTTATAATGTTGGTTAATTTCACTATAGCTTTCCTTGGTAAATTTTTCAACACTATTCCTGTTATCAAGTCAAATCCTGGTGCTTTTTTTGTGTTTAATTTTTTTATTTCTTTTTTTACTTCATCCAGTGAAACATGTGTAAACTCTTGACTCTCCTGGACAAAATCTTCTTCAATTTCTATAACATCATGGTTGTGTGGTTAAAATGTGTTTACTAGATGATCACCAAATGCTTGTGCTTTTTCTGTATTGCTTCTAGCCCATGAACCGTCCTGTTTCCTAATTGGTGGTGCATGTTGAATGGGTCTCTTCAATTTCTTGGCTGCCTTCCAGAGAGAATAGTCAGTGTTTTCATCTCTTGATAGATTTCTCAGATAATAATTTATTGATTCATTCTTTATTTGTTGGATTTCTCTTCTGAGCTGTTGAATTAAATGATTTAGCTGTCTTTTATTGTGTGAAGATCTTGTTTGTTGCCATTTTTCCTAGCTCTTCTTTTCTCAGCTATCATTTCCCTTCCTTCTGTAGGGTAGCTATTTCCTGTAGTTCTTCTTCTCAATTGTGGGGTGTTTCCCCAGGCTGCCTGTTGCACATCAATGACAACTTTTTCCAGTTCTTCATCAATTTGTTCTATGCTTCTCAATGGTACATCCAGGATTATTTTTTCTCCCAACATCTGTTGAAATCCTTCCCAGTCTGTATGTGTATTGACAAGCGACGGTCGTTCACTTTGTTTCTGTATTATAGTTTCACTTAACTGTAGAAGAATTGGAGAGTGGTCGGAATCAAGGTCAAAACTTTCCTCAATACTTAAGTAGTTGAAACTCACATTTTCAAGAAATCAATGAGGTCTGGAATTTTCTGCGTGTCTGAAGGCCAGTAGGTTGATTTCCCGGTAGAAATAGCCTCACAATTATATTCCACAATAGCTTTATAGAGCTCTCTGCCTTTGGTGGTTGTTAAGCGTGACCCCCAATAAACGTTTTTTGCATTAAAATCACCTCCAAGAATAAATTTTGTACCTAACTTCTCAAATAAATCTATGTATTCTTCTTTTTTTATGGAATGTCTAGGTGGGCATTAGATAGCAGCCACAACTAACTTATAGCCCCTTGTTTGAACAGCTACACTGGATAACTGCACTCTTTCAGACTCATATTTAATTTCTTCGTGGTGTTGAATACTATCTTTAATAATAACAGTACTTCCACCTCGTGCCAAATTACTAGGATGTATAGCATGGTAAGTCTTATACCCTCTAATTCTTATGTAAGATTGTTTGGTGAAATGAGTTTCAGAAACTAAGCAAATATCTATATTTTCTAAATTTAATACTGTTTCTAGTTCTTGTTGTCGTTTAAGAAGTCCATTAGCATTCCATTCAATTATTCTAAGAGTATTCAACATCACAATTCAAAAGTTTAATTTTTCTCCAGCTTCTCAAAACCACTTTGAAGATAGAAGATACTTTTTTCTTGCTTGTCTAACTTATTTAGAATAAGCTTGAGCACCTGATTAATATCTCCCTCCACATTTTCAGGCTGACAGCTTCTCGAATAAGAGCCTTGGTTGCCTACGACGGTCTGCGCAAATGTTCTTTTGATCTGAGTAGGAATACGAACTGCTTTGCTTTGTACTTTTATCACTCAGTTTTGTAATTGGATTTTTACTTACTGAGCTCTTGAGAGTATTCAACTTATTTTTTTGAGCTCCATTCCGGATTTTTTGCAACTCAATAGCCACAGTGCATCCTCGGTAACTTGCAGGGTGAGCTTCCCCACAATGAACACATTTTGGTTGAGCATCATTGGGCTTTTTGCAATCCTTGGTCGGATGCTTTCCCGCACACTTCACACATCTTGGTTCCATATTGCAGAAATTATGCGTGTGTCCGTATCCTTGGCAACGCTTGCATTGAGCTATCAGCTTTGCCTTCTTCATAGCTTCAATTTCCACCTTACATCCAAGAACATTCTTCAATTCGAAAATTTTTTTAACATCTTCCTCGCAGCTAAAGGAGACCAGAAACATGTCTAATGGTTCCTTTGTCTTCCACTTTAGTTTATTCACCACTTCAAGAACTTTGTAGCCTTGGTTTTTCAAATCTTCAAGGATAATTTCAGGACTACATTAATGATGTAGTTTTTTCACCATCACTCTTATAGGTCGAGATTTAGAGCGTTTCCAGAGCGTTTCCAGGAGCGAGATTCCAGTCAGAGTTTAGACGTCGTAGCGGAAGGATGTTTAGAGCATTGTAGTTTTGAGTAGTGTAGTAGTGCAGTAGTATAAATAGTTATATTCAATCGATTTGTGCCGTAGTGCAAAAACGCGAACGCGAACGAGAATATTAGGGTGTGTGCGTGTGCGTGCGTCCGCGCCGCTGTGCTCAACCGGTCAATGCCCGCACAACAATCGCGCGGTGTGCTGAGTGATGAGTAAACAGTTTTTAAACAATAGAAATGTTTTTGTCAGACCTCCGAAATTTCTAGTTCCGGAATTTGAAGAGGAAAAAACAGAAGACGAAGAAGAAGAAGTAGCCAAAATGAATGAAGAACGAATGGAAATCAATGTCAACTCAGGTCATCCTACAAAGGAGTCAACACCGGAGAAGGTCATCGATCCCAATAATTTAAGAACAGCGACCGAACAAATATTGTACAATAGTTGGAAGGAAGCTGAAAACAAATGTATATTAATACAAATCAAGAATGAGGAGCTTCAAAAAGAGCTTGAATTACTAAATAATAATATTCGTGTGACCTGGCTGGCTCAGGTCTGGTGTCAGAGTTTTCAAGTCGCTCCTGATCAAATTCAGGGCCTCTGACATGACTCAACGACTGTTTTTTTAGGCAGCTGGGACCGACGGCTTAACGTGTCCATCCGAAACACGGGAGAGTGGCCTGAGAAAAATTCCTGGTCTGACCTGGGTTTGAACCCGGGACCTTTGGGTTGCAACGCCAGCGCTCTACCCACTCAGCTACGCCACCCCCACCAGCTACACCAGTAATGCGGCGGCTTGAACTACTGAGTAAGAGAATCTCTCTTCTTGAAAAAAGTGGAGAAATCAAGAAGCAGTCTGAGTCTACTGTTGGAGAGAATTTGAAACCAAATAAACTCATAACCAAAGATGACAACAAAAAGCAACATCTTTCTACGGATGAAGAGGAGTTAGCTAAGGAGACTGAGTGGATTCGAGTGAAATCAAGAAACTCAAAGAAAAGAAAAATGGATACCTCGCTTTCCCCCCCTCAGCCATCAAGTAGCAATTCAGCGAACATCAACCAGCCAACCAAGGAAAAGAAAATAGCGCCCCCGCCTCCCATCATTGTGGACGGTATAAAAAATTTCAATTTGTTATTGAAGACTTTGAATAGTGTATCACCAGCTGACAAGTTTAGCATCAAGCTGGTCAGTAATGAAACTTTCAAAATCAATGTTGTAGATGTAGATACCTATAGGAACGTAACAAAAAAATTAGTTGATGCTGGCTATAAGTGGCATTCTTACGAGAATAAGCCCATTAACAATGTGAATAAAATAATATTCCAATATTGAGTTATGAAAAATTATTTTATTCGCATTGATGAGTCCCGAAACATGTCTGTAGAATAATACTTCCAAAGTTTTATTTAAAAAAGGGTATTTGATTTTTCATTTAATTTATCAATTCTTTTAAATAGCCCCGAGTTTAAAATTTAATTTTCATAGTACCAATATTATGAATCATCTGAACTCATTTCTCAGTAAAGAATGCAGACTGGAATATGTCAACGTATCGTCGTATCGATTTCAATCAAAATGTTGCTGCTCTTGTGAGTAAAGTGCCGAGAAAAACGTTATATTAAGACTAATCATTGAAAGCCCGTATTTTTAGTTCAAATAGAAAGGACATTTTATTTTCAATAAGTAACGAATTTATTTCAATTCAAGCTTTCCCATCATTATGAATTAATGTCATGATGCCACCATCATGATGTGAAACGAGCTCAGATCATAAAATCTCAAAAAACTTTACATACGACATTGAAATGTAGCCTAATAAAGGTAAATTACCGCTTTCAATATTGATGTATTAATTCTTACCATGTATTTTCATTTTATTGTTTTCATCTCAACCATATATTTTTCAACTTTTGTAATTTCACTCTAAGAGCTTCTATTTCTCTTTCCCTTCATCGTATTTCACATTTGGCATGCTGGACGACCGAGCCTCTAAAAAAATACCGATAATCAGGAATGAATATTATTCATCAAGAAACTTTGGTAATATTCATTATAGTGTTTCACTCATTCGTCACACATAACTCATTCAATTTACAACACAGCATGTCAAACTGTACTAAAATGTTTAATAAACTTGATTGCCCAGAAAACAATATAGTTTCGAGCTGATTAATGCACTAATATTCCTTGCACTAGCAACAACAATGTTAATTAAATATGCATTCAATAAACAAAATCATTAGGGGTTGAGTTGAGCTGAATTGAGAGGGGAGGTGAGGGGGTGGGTGTTGACAGTGAGTAATGAGTATTGCTTTAGGTTCGGACAGGGCGCGGGATTTGTGATAGGGCCTCTCATTCATAAGTTAGTTGCCTATGAACGTGTGTTAATATTCAAAGGGCCGCTCACTCTCGGGCGAGGGAAGGGAGCCCGCTGATATGAATTGCAAACGGATTACAACTTGTATACAGCTAGGGACACCAATAGTTGGCGCAATATGCTAACCGGGGTCATTCTGCTCATGCTCATGAGTCTAATAAAGAGAATAAGATTAGGCTGAGCGGGTGTGTGGGTGCGCGTGCCATCTCAGCGGGAGATTTGGTCAGGTTAGTTGTGTGCCCGGGGTTAGGTTGGGTCCCTCTATCCGTGATTCGACCCCTCTGCTTTGTGTCATTCATTCCGTTATTGCCTGCCGTTTCAATATCGGAATGGAATATATATTTAAGGGCATGTATACATATATATCACACAGATTGTATATTCGTTGTCACTCTACCAGCGTTTTCATGTATTCGTCTCCTCGTTCAATTCGGTACCTCTCTGTCCCTTCAACAACAATAGACGGCAGCTCGGTTGAATAACACTGTTTAATTTCATGCTTAATATTACTTTGCTGCTACCGCAGAGAATTATTGCCAATAATGAAGTGATTGATGAAGTGTTGTTGGTCGCGGCTTATGAGCTGATGCAAAAATTGGTTAACATGCGTTGGAAAATTATTCTTTTGGGGCTTGAACTTTGTCTTTCGCTGAATATTTTAGCTTAATGCAATTAACATTTCAGTGATGAACCTTCAAAATATAGCCTTAGTTATAGCCTTAGATCATCAATAGTGAGAAAGGATGTGTATTTTGAAACAAGCAATTCCAAAAATACTTTCTTAGATAGCTTTTTAAACTGTTCAATTATTAATATTAATATAATTTGAATGAATTATCAATATCCTTCACTGGTGTAAAAATTAATCCTTTCATTTGTAATAGTGTGAAAATTGAGATTCATTATTGTAGTTTTATTGTGTGTTCTATGTCTTTTTCCAGGTTATTGAACTGTTTAGTATTTGAGAAATTATGAGAATGAACTTTGATTTTTGAAGTAATATTGTACTGTGAGAGTTGAATATGTTCCACTTAAATTGCTAACTCACTGCTTATGTGACTGAAATAGTGCAATTTTCGTGTTTTTTTCTAGTATCTGTTTCGATTCAATGTTGAACTATACTTGGAATTGCACGAACATTGAACTCCTGAAAATTGTGTTGGTTCAAATGAAAATTTTTCTCGTGGAGCCGGCCGGGTGCCGTTGGAAGTTGGAAGGGGAAATTTTCATTGGAAAAAGCAGAGTCTCAGTTCAGACACGGTAGGAAAAGGATCCGTGATCTGTGAACGACCTCGGCTCTCTGAATGGAACTGCTTCCATTCAGAGGGGCAAATTATTGTTTTTCGTAGTGGGTGTAGTTAAATCAGAAATTTAATTCTAATTTGGGAGACAGTCAAGTACCTTATAGTGAAAGTTTTTGTGCCTTAGTTTTTGTATTGAATTGTGGTGAGTGCGAACATTTTCGTTTCGTTCTCTGGCTAAAATTTTAATGAAATGTCAGTAGTAATATTTTTAATCGAGGCCTTCATCCAGTTTCCAATGAAACAGTAATGATAAACACTTAAATAAACATTAATTGATAAAATAACATTGTTTTGGCGAAATTTTGATGTAACATGATTTGATTTAGTAGTTTTATTTCTAAATTTAATGGAAACGTTCAATAAAACTGAACATATCTGAATAGAAAACTGAATAGAACTGAAAGAATATCACAAAATATTTGTTTTCATACAAGTTCCTGACTTGTAGCTGTTATACGTAGTAGATGCTAAAATTGAAGGAGTTCAAAATTAATTAGGAATAATCTGGCATTTGGAGGAACGAATCCACGTAATGCTCCCAATCACGAAAACGATTTAGTTTCAGTATTTTGCAAAATAATTTACTCCAGAATATTGAATAATATTATCTCCCGTTACATGAAATGGTGTCATGTGTGAGGTGAGAGAGTGATATAATTCCCTCGCGTTACATTTTCTTAGCCTTGATCACCATCAGAGTTATCAAGTACCTAGTCAAATTCCGTGTTAAATCTCCTGCATTAACCCAACTCTACTCTACCCCTTCAACCCAACCTCTCCAACCCCTTTTAATTTTACAATATACTTAACTTTTAATATTTGGAAGAGTTCTTACTTTTACTTTTCCATTGAAAGATAACCATGAAATATTGAAAGTTCAAGTATCGTTGCCGATGGGCGATGAGCGATCAATCCATTCATTCAGATTGGTGCACAGCAGGAGGTTGATAATTTACACAGAGTTCTACCTATGACCTTTCTATCTTTAAGGCATTTTTGAAAATGATATACTGTTAACATGGGGAGATGAACGAATAATCTTGACAAAGCAATATTCAAGGTGTTCTGGGAAAGTTTTTAGTGAAAGTGCAATGCAATATGCATATTCATGAAAAAATAAAAAATAAGGACTATCATTGTTAATGCAACTGCAAGCTACAACAACAAGCAATAACTGAGTGTCAATTCATGATGTGATGATATCGTTCCATAGATTTTATTGTTTCTTAATTTGATAGCGTATCCATTGGTATAATGATTTCAATATAATAAGCTACATGAATAAAATTTTCCTCTGATTTTTGTTTTCTGTTTACAGTTCAGTGGAAATTACCACGTGGATTTGTTATTTACTGTAACGTACTCTTTCTATTTTACAAAATTAATACTGATTGATTTTTTCTTATTGATTTGTTATATCCTAGTATACTTCATTTTTTTTTAAAATAAAATTAGAAATCCTGTAATACGCAAAACAGGCATACATGTAATGGATTCATTGACACGTCTGGTGTGTGGCGAATTTTCCCTTCTTAAGCGTTAATATCTATCAATGTATTACGAGCGTAATGCGTGGCTTCATCACTCGAGCAATACAGTTATCGCACGACGCGTTAGCGATAGTTTTGCGAGAGTGATAATGAAGCATTACGCTCGAATAACATAATATAGTTGTTATTTTGCAAATGCAACTTATAAAATAATCAATGATTTTTCTAGTCAACGTTCATGTCAATATCTGTATTCATCATTGTTCTGACGACATGGAAACACAGCGCGTGCGCTCTAGCTTGGCGGGCATAAAGTGAATATTCTCCTCAGCAATTAGCAGTTTTACTATCAGTTTCAGTATGTAAATACTTCGCGCGTAGTTGTAGAAGACGAACTTGAGAGATATTTCATGATACATGATCTTGAAATAATTTTTTTAAATGTATTTTCATACTTTACTGTAGTAGACTAGGCTAGAATAGAGTGATTGTTGGGCTCAATAAAAATTAAAACAATTTTTTTTTACAAAATTCTTTTACAACAATAATTTAATTGAAGACATGTAATTACAATCAAAACATAATTCGAACCATTACAAATTGTATAATATACACATTATTTATATTACATGAGGTCAATTTATTATATCAGTGCAATACAATATCATATGATTTATAATTTTTCTATGAATGATTCTGAACTTCATGAATTAATTAAATGAATCGAAACTTTGGTATAACATATCACGGTAACATAAATTATTTCTTCTATGGGAGCTTGGCCTACTAAATAATAATAATAAATAGATTCTCCATAAAATTATAACACATATTTATTGAGTGAATGTCATGATTCAATAACCTGAATCACAGTTTGAAATTGTATTTACACAGAACAAAATTGATCATAATGCTAATGATTAGACAAAAATCGAGTTGAACAAGAAATAAATAAATCTACTAAGAAGATTCTCGAATAATAGTTATTTTTATTCATTTCACTTAAAGTGTTTCTTGAATCAGGAATAATCTAGTTATGGATCATTAGCTCCCCAATATCATAATATTGGTTCAAAGAGTATCATAGCTTCCTTTAATATGTTTTAGGAAGCTATTGTAATACAGTATTCATATTCCATTAATTAAAAAAACCTTTTTGAACTTCGGAGTGTTCCTTTAAAATATCTATCGCACAAATTACATTTCAGGTACTTAAAAATATTGCTCAATCACAAGAAAGCCTTATAATCTATATTTACACGTACTTCTTGTTACTTATCCGAAAAATAACCTGCAATAATTGAAATTCACGATAAAAAACTATTGCGTGTTAGAGTAATACAAATTTTTATTTTTTGTAATCCAGAGAGACTTAATGCAATGAGGGTTACCGGTAAAAAGAAATTAACAGGATTATTTCAAAAAACATATAAATGAAATGTTTACTAATTCTAAATATTCGGTACCATATTTTAGAACAGTATTTATATTGCGTATTGGCATTGGAGCTTGCGATTGCTCAGTTTAAATTGTCATATTTTTCACGAGTAACAGTCACAATCGGCTTTTTTACGAACAAACAATTTAGTCTTCAATTTATTTCCTATATTACTTCTCCAATTCAGTTTCTTATGTTTATTTCCTTATACTGTATCACTTCAATCACTGGTTTTCATCATTTCTATCAATGCTCCGTTTGATGTATTGACTACACATGGAAACATTTAGCCTGTATTCAAAGCTGATAAGTTCATGATATTGAGCTGTAATAATGTAGCCTATAAGAGATCTAAACGAACTGTGTGATTGTTTTAATCCATTAGCAGAATCATACTAATTCTTGTTACTGTCTACCATCAAATGTATCTATTTTTTCCAAGTTCAATTGGTTAATTTCACTAATTATTCTTTCCTTTTGTAGTAAATTGAAGGAGAATTGCTGAAGGATCCTATTCCTTGCGAGATCCCATCAGTCTATATTCTTTGATACGGTACTTTTTGCAGGAATTAAAATAATTAATAAGAATATCGATAACTAACAATAATACAGCAATAATAATGTTTAATGAATGACAAATTTTCCACATTATCTGTTGAGATGAGAATCTTGTCAAGCTCCGGTATTTTCGTCTGTCATCGGTCTCAATAAATATATAGGAGTATTTGACCACTCACATATGGAAATTTGACCTCAAAACTGTTGAAAAATATCAATAAAATGTACCTTTTCTGGATTTTGAATCCATATTGACAGTTAAGAGGTAAGGAAGTCGAGAAGAACATATAAGTGAGATTAGTACATCAGTAAGAGGGTTAGGATATTTTCACCCCACTTTACAACAATAAGACCCTTATTCTGATACGATATTTGATATGAAACCTGACACCCTATGCTTGTTAATAGATTATTTCGTAACAACTCTCTCTTATTCCCTAATATCCTCCTGTTTTCACTGATGAATACCGAAATAGGATTTCATAAGTGGATGTGAGATAACTTGAAAGAAATTTTTGGATCCACAACTGAGACATTGAAAGTAATTTTCATCTTCAATTTGGAAGTACAAATTGTATTATACTGAGCTTTTCTAAATAATCACATCAATCTATTAAAATATCATCCATTGCCCATTACCAATGAGAAATTACTATTTTTATAGTTCTCATCCGAGATCAGTTTACATTGACGTACGATTGATTGGTAGATACAATGGTTGAGAGTTGAGTGGTAAAAAGGTTTTTCTATACCTATACTCCCAACTCCGACTGATAAAGAGTATTTTCATTTTCCTTTGGTAGACTTTTCTATTGTAAAATTCACTTCAATGTACCATTATTATCAAATAATATTAACATTTGTCTATTTTGCATTATTCGTACATGCTATTGCTGTTACATACCGTACATGCTACCGCTGCTGTTACCGTACATGCAGCGCTGGAAATGGAGAGAGTAATACAGTATCAACTGGCAAGAAAGTTGACGATTTATAGGTTTAATCTGAGAATAAATATGAATTTATACTCTCAACGTGAAATTAAATAAAAGATGGATCAGGAGAATATTACTATTGAACAAATAAGTTATTCTTGTGAGTATTCAATACCATAGTTCAGGTTGATAATTGGAAACTCTTCAGATTATTCAATATAATACCCATTTAAGTGAAACTGAAAAACTGCTTACTTGTTTGATTGATAAAATTTAGATTTTTCCACTTTTCTGTCGATTAAGAACTCGTGCACTAAAATTATCCAAGTATTCATCACACTCATTGCTGACCAACAAACACACTAGCTGTCCTCTCATAAATGCTAAGTCGCCATGAGTATGTCCTGTCTGTACTTACACACTACAATCAAATTGAAATACAAATTTTCAATAAATTCGAATCGCTTTACAATCTACTATGTATTTTTACAACTAGGATTCTATAAACATCGTTTTTATAGAACCTTAGTTACAAGTGACACATCACAACCAACTTTTATTGTTATAACTGGCGCACCACAACTTATAATCGTCTCAGAGGCAACTCACCACAGTTTGCTTTGCCCTTAAAAGCAAATCATCACAAATTTCAGTGCTCTTAAAAGAAAATCACCCAAACTAACAGCCGTCCGACGGTCCCAGCTCACCAAAACCAACTGTCCTCTCAGAACTGCTGATTGTCCAAGGTAGTGCACTTGACGTCCATTTTGACGTCATCATCGTCTTCATCGTCATCGTCATCGGGCTCATCGCCGTCCTCGGTCTTGACGTGCGCCGTCATGCGTTTGTCAGCTTCCTTAAAGTCGATGAGATCCTCGACGGTGTAACGGTTACCGCCGCCACCACCGTCGCGTCAGATTGCCGCTCCCGTTGTGCCACCTCCGCCGCCACCGCTACTACCCCTTTCGCCGCCCCCGGTTGACTGGCTGATGCCACCTCCCGCGTACTGGCACGCCGAAAGGCTGGTGCTGCCGCCCACCCCGCCCCCCACCTGTACTCTGGCTGCTGATGACGTAACAGGAGACGTCGAGTAGCCGAACCCGGACGAGTGCTGCTTCGCCTTCAACCTGTCAACAGCGCAGAAAACCCCGCTAAGCATTACGTTTAAGCATCTGTACTCAACTGGTTTCAACACTTCTACCACAAATAACTACCCTAATTGGATTTTGTGAACTAATTATTCACTAAAATGAACTTAATAACCACAATCTACAAATAACTACTTTTAACTAAAATTCTAATTACCGAGAATTTCTAGTTCATTAATGGTCTTCTAACTTCCAAAGATTATTGATAAATTATGACTTCTGAAGAGTTTTTGATGATCTATTCATCAACTTTACTTTGATAATTGATCGCATTTCCAAAGATAATATTCTTTTCGTTACAATCATAACTAATATCAGTCAAATTGACAAGAATAACTTTCACAGAATGAGTTCTCTTAAGAGAACTTGATGTCCATCCATTCGAGTTTACATCTAGGGTTTGCAAAGAAGTCGGCCTTGGAAGAGTTATCATTTTTTGGAAAGAAACAAATAGACCAGTCTCTCTCAGTAAGTTTATTGCGATGTAGTGTTTAATATAAAATGATTTTGTAATATTTTCAAAATCTTGGGAAGAAGTCATTCATTATTATTCAGAGGTCATTCAATCTTGGTTGATCATTCATTATTATTTAAAATGTGGGTGTTGGTAATAATAAAACTTGTTACAACATCAAATATGTCAATTTCATGAAAGGAGGTTAGATGTGTGAGCTCACCTGAGACTAGCGATACTGGACGACATGACGTTGCAAGGCTCGGCGGGACTGCGGTGGTGGTACATGGAGTAGGGTGTGGGGGGCGGCGCGTAGGGGCAGGCGGAAGTGGGCGCGGTGGGGGCAGGGGGGCCGCCCGGCAGACCCATGGAGCCGGCTGATGCGACTGACGTGGCTGATGCGTTGAAACAATTGACGGAGCTCTGGTGGTGGTTGACTGTCGTCAGTGGGTTCACCGACCAAGGAAACGTTTTTGATCCCAGTGGACTTGGCACCTGAAAAGCATAACAAATTGTTATAAAATTGGTCAAGTTTATTGGAGGAAAAATTATTCATTATTAATTCTTCTTTCATTATTGAATGAATGATATATAAATTGTTTGGTTCATACTAGAATTCTTAGGTTCATACTCTTGAATTATCAGATTTTATGCATAATAAATAAATTGTATAAAACTGAAGATTAACCTAATATTGATATCTTTGTTATTCCAACTCCATCGTTCTCTGCATTCCGCCAGACAGCTATGTTCATATTCAAATGAGATGATTTGACTGTCAGGTGGACAAGAGATGCATAGCTGAGGCTGATTTTTCACTTGAAATCATAGTCGGATCCAACTCACCTTGGCGGCCCAATTGTTGTAGGATGTGTAGGCGGAACTGTAGAGTGAGTCGGTGTCGGCGAAGGGCTGCATGAGGCCGTTGAACTGCGAGCCGAATCCGTTCTTGAAGTCGGCCGCCGCAGCTGCTGCAGCGTTCATTGCGTTGCGCTCCCGCTTACGCCACTTGGCTCTTCTGTTCTTGAACCACACCTGAAAATAGATAAATTAAACATTATTTAGTTGGCAATTGTTGAGAATTGGACGTTAAGAGAAAAAAAAACATTATTGAGTTGGCACTGGTTGTGTATTAGACTATAATATTATCCTACTTTCTTTTAGTTATAATTATTCTAATTAGCATCTTTGAACATATATGAGCACTGAGCAAGATCTCTTCATTGATAATAGGAAAGCTTATTAGTTATCTTTCAAGCTCCAGTCTGCTAGGTCGTGGCTTCGAATCCAATCAGTGGAATGTCACTTCATTAATAGTTCACTCTCGCACTCTCCATCACAAGCAAAAATGAATGCTCATGTGGGCATCATCGGAAATAAGAATTTAAAATATATAATTCACTTTGAGTTTAGACAAATTATACTTTTCTAGGTTTTCCAGTTCCGTCATTTTTCCATTTCAAGACAATCTTACTAACAATCTACTCTCTCTAGAGAGTGGATCAATATGTCAAACTATTATAAAAAAAGTTAAAGTAATTCCTGTTCACAAAAAAGGTGATACAAATATAAATATCAGATATAAATAATTATAGACCCATATGTATAATTAGTTTACTATCTAAGATTTTTGAAAAATTGCTTTATTCACAATTGTCAGCTTATTTTGAAGAAAATAACTTATTTTCTGATAATCAGTATGGTTTTAGGAAAAAGCGTGGCACTTGTGATAATGTTTCGAGGCTTGTGAAAGAAGTGATTGATGATCTGGAGGAGCAAAAAAATGTATATTTTATAAGTCATGATATGACATGCGCGTTCGAGACAGTTAAACATAGTGTATTATGTGAGAAACTCTCCTTCTATGGCTTGGATAAATCTGCTGTTGATTTGATAAGTTCTTATCTAATGAATAGAGTACAATTTGTCTTCAGGAGTGCAGAATGTTCAGAAGGTAGATTAGCTAGGTTTGGGGTGCCACAGGGATCCATCCTGGGACCTCTCTTATTTATCATATATATTAATGATTTGCCAAAGTTGATCAGTACGTCCAATAAGGGTAGTAGTCCGTATTTATATGCTGATGATTTGGGTGTAAAGGTAGGTCACAGTAAAAATGAATATGTACGCACTTTGATTGCTGAAAACAATTTAATTATTGAGGATTGGTGTGCAGCTAACAATCTTCGTCTTAATGCTGCTAAGACATCAGAATTAAGGTTTAGTTTCAGCAGGAAATCAGTGGAAACTGCCTCCATAGCTAATTTCTTAGGTATAACTATTGGCACTAATCTGAATTGGAAATATCACATCTTCAACATCGCAAAAAAAATCAATAAAGGCATTTTTCTCCTAAGAAGGCTAAGAGAAGTTGTTGACAGAACCATTCTAATTAGCATTTACTTTGCACATATACATAGTCATATGGCTTACGGTATACAACTTTGGGGTAATTGTACACTTTCCATTATTATTTTCAGGCTACAGAAAAAAGCAATAAGAATTATATGCCATAAACCACCTGCCACTCATTGTAGACCATTATTTATTGAATTAGGTATACTAACTCTGCCATCTTTGTATGTGTTTGCCTGCATGAAGATGGTAGAGAAATATATTCATCAATTTAAGGTCAATAACAACATACATGAATATGATACAAGAAAGAAAAATAATTTAAGAATCAAACAGTGTAGTTACAGCAGCTCTCAAAATAACTGGGAATATATGTCTGTCAAGCTATTTAATAAACTGCCCACTAGTATTAAGGATATGGATGTGAATCGTTTTGAGAAGGTTTTGAAGAATATTCTCATTGATAAATGTCTGTATGATGTAAGAGAATTTTTTGATACGGTACTAGCTTGAACAAATAAATTTTGTGTTACTTTTTGAACAATTATTTAATTAATTTTATGTAACTGATTTTAATATTTTATGTAGACTACTATGTGATTTTAAAAAACGTTGTTATGATACCATGTTGACATTGTTATAATACCAAGTGTATTTTTTGGCAATAAATGATTTGATTTGATTTTTCTATGGTAAGTTGTCTCTCAGCAGTGAATATAAAGTGGTACAGGTTCCAGGGAAAAATATGATTTTATCAACTGTATTACTTCTCGAATTATTATCAAGAGACTGTTTAAAAAGGAAGTAGAGAGTAAATCAGAAAGAACGATAAATCAATAAATCAGTAGTCCTGGTACAATTCTCACTTTCAAGGAAGGATTCATTTATAAATTTTAATCTCATTCTCCAACTCAATGTCAACACACATTTCCAACATTCAATGTCTTAATTTTGTCTGCTTTACATTTCAGATCTTCTCTCGTTACGTTTTCTCATGATAGCTCTTAATTTTCTATTGTAATACGGCATTCCTTTGAAACAGTGTCTATTTTGAAATACAGACAGAAGGCAGAGAAACGAAAATGGTATTCGAGGCAGTCTAGAGGGGAGCACTGGAAGTAACCCCACGAGTCTCTCTTGTGAACGCAGCCACCCGTTTAATTGTTGTAGATGAAGACAGACGACCCGGCGCAGGCGAGGCGCTAGCTCACCCAACAAAGCTTGCACTCCTCTCCCATTCATTCTGCTATCTGTTCACTGCTTGCCAAACAGTTTACCCCTTTTCCAGCCAATCTTCACTACAAAAGCAAATCTTCACTTTCGGTTTTTCTCTCTTTCTCTCTCTCCTCCCTCTCCACTGTTTTATTGCTAATATTCGTACAATGATGAATGAGTCCCGTTTCCGTACGTCATATCATAGGGCATCGACTAAGTATACAATCTCAGACGTAATTTGAACAAGTTACAAAATATAATATTCTATAGTCTTGGGCCATACCTATAGAGATGAGTATTTTTATGCATTTTTCACATTTGAAACGTGAAATAAATGCTACACCATTTTGCTGAACATAAATGGTTATCATTATTATTATCATCAGCGTATGGCTTTATTTGGTGGGGAGATCAGAAGGTAATTCCATCTCACCAACATAACCATGTTTCGCCGATAGGAAAAATGGTGAAAGTTCTTGATTATATTCACTGTAATTTGGATTCAGGACTGTCTTTCACAATGGTTATCATGATAATGGTTGAGGATAATAGATGATTTTTCTTTGTTAAAAATCTCCCAATCATGTAGGTGTCAATTCAGATTTTCAAATACTTGAATTAATTCTAGCTGAACAAGGAACAAATAAAACTCAGTTCTCATAGCTTAAGATAATTTTATGGCTTGTAATGCTGATTTTATTTTAGCATTAAAACGATTTGTCAAATCTGAAATTAGCAAACCGTCTATTCTCACAAATTATATTAACGGAATGCTCTTCAACTCCATGTCTCGTTTAAGGTTTATTTCCTTTCTTCCACCAAACTCATTTTCTAACACTGAAGGAATCGCGAAACAGCCGAGCGGACTAGAAGCAGAGGATTTGTGTCGTTACCGGTGAAAAAACTCTTGAGTGGCACACGATTCACGCGCAATGTAGTGCACGACACCGACCTATTATCGGGATGAATTCACATGTCGAACGTAGCTATCCTCTAACCATTTCAAATGTAGAACGACAACTGTCTCCGCTGGATACGAAGTCACTGACGCACACGCCCACCTACCCTAATGCTTGGCTAAGGAACCATACAATCAGTTGGTCTTCATTTAATCATATTTTAGGCTCTAGCTGCGCTGCTCTTGCCATCACAACTCTATCCATATTACTATATTATGAATGTTTACTGTTTTATTAGGGCTACTAATGTAAAATTAATCGATAAATATTGAAATTCGATTGAAAATTACTTAAAAATAGTAAATTCCTCTATTATACATTAGAGGCCCTATAACAACATGAAGAACATTTATAAAATAGTTATAAGAATAGAGTTATGATGGCTAGCTTATGCTGCTAGCCGCGCCAGCTAAAGCCGCGACAGCTCTAGCCGCGATAGCTGCCGCTTGGCAATCGTACCTTTATAGGCTCTCTTTTTTGTAATAAGCAACCAATGCTGATTATACAGAGTTGAAATCTGACTTCTGACTAGAAATAACAAGAGTAGAACTCATATCTGTTGAAAAATCCGACTTTGATTAAAATCAAACAAGATCAATTGCTTCATAAAACGTTTCACCAATGAGTCACACGACCATAACAAGTGTCATCTATATTCATTAAATTGGCGCTGTGGACATTACATGCACCATGTGTTGATCATAATGAAACCACCACTACCAACTCCGGATGTGATTGTTGTCAGTTGATTAGCTTATGGCGGCTATTGGCTGAGACGAATTGGATGGATATTGCTGGTAAGCCGATCAGAAGGGCAAAACTAATAATGGACGGTCAAAGAGGGGGACCGGATAGACTTTCAACGGGGTGGGCCGCTTCCGTACTCGATCACTGTATAAATAGCCTCATACTAGACTTCTGGTAACTCAGCAACTGGTGATAAGTGAGCTAGTATGGGATGATGTCCGAAACATCCCAATACTTTTTCTTGAAAATTCCCGATTTCCTAGCATAACTCACATATTCATTCTTAATTTTATCAGAGGTCATCATGAGAATATGATTTATTTTCTCACGATCAACAGCAATATTATCTCTGGTTTCCTAGGTGTTTTTTCCTTCATTACTAATAATGAAATACAGTACCCATCAGTAGGCCTATATGATTTTCAAATCATATCCTTATGTTTTCAAAACATATTATACAGTTTGAGTAAGTTGAGAATATTTTGATTATTCAATTGGATGAGAATGAGAAGTATAGATAACATAATATTGGAATGAATATTTTCTATCTAGCTTTCATCTTATTTTTTCCTAATTAGAATACTTCAAAATAATCTGCATCTTTGATCATATCAATCATCGGATAATATTATTTACTCCCAACAAAATTAATTAAATCGACCAATTTTTAAAACGTCTTATTCAAAAAAGAACCAGAGAATCTTTTTTATATATAATCTTCAGATAGTAGTTTTCCATTCCAATTAATTTTGAATTTCACAAGAGCTCTCTACTCAGATTTCTCAAACTATCAATTGTCTTCGAAATGAAAACTAATTCCCTTTCCATTCTTCTCCTCCTAGAAGTTTGGTTGAACTCAATTTAGAAGCGTTGAAATCTAGTGATTTTCCAATAAGTACAGTAGTTAGTTGGGGAGGGCAGAAGCAAGCAAGAATTTAGGCAAGTGAATGAGATTAGTGACGGGCAGAAGGAGGGTGTGTACTGAGGGCGAGTTCTGACTGATGACCCGTTGCATTGACAGTGACATTTAATGCGCGAGGCCGATTTGCTTTTTGATAAGGCGCATGAGTGGTCAATGATCCGTCCATGAATAAACTACTAGCGCCAGTGAACATCCTAGATTGCCTTCTACTAGCCTAATCTTGGTCCAACATATCTCTTGTTCACTCTAATTTTCTGCACGTTGTTCGGCCTCATTGCACCACATCCAAGCATCTTCTTATTTATTCATAGTCGGCTGTTGTTGCATGCTAATAGAGAAATGATCGCTTTGCTAGGGAATGCTTTGCTTTGCTAATCGCAATGTTTGTAAATGATGTTTAGATCAAGTGACGTAATTTGAAAACTCTCTGAACCCATGTGTCGGGAAATCAAAATTATTTAACTGAATAAAAATATTAAAGAGTTGAATTATTCAGATACTTGATTGTTAATTTGAGTATGATTGAGAAAATATGTGATCCCAAGTTCTCGGGATGCTCGAAAACTCAGACATTGGTTATCATTATCTATAGACTTCAGATTGTTGGATAGTTTCTCATTCTTATGAATATCATAGAATTTCTTATATCAAGGTTCTCTTGCTGTTTGAAATTGATGAAAGTGACGTTCTCTCAAGTTTTTCTTAGCAACGGACTGGTTCAAGTATTGACCGATCAATTTAATCACAATAGTTGAATATAGCCCAATTGCTTATACATATAATGGAAATCTCTTTTTAACCTGAGAATAACCCATCTTATCATGTGTTCATTGAATTACTCCCGAAAACACTGATGAATCATTCTTAGGAGACATAAGAATCGCTATGAAGTTTGATGGATACATGATTGAATACATTTTGAATTATAAACAATCTGGAATACAAATGTATAATATCACTCAGATGTATTCAACGATTCATCAGTCCTAAAGTCTAAAGCACTCCACAAGGTTTGTTCAAATGATTCTATTCCAACTTGAACCGGAGAGTAAATGTAACTGGAGAAATGGAGTCATCAAACAAAATGCTTTAGTTCCACATTCCACTACTCAATACCAGTTTCTGGTATTTCACTGTATTACAGTATAATTCCACTTCTCTACTACTGTGTAGCATTTGTATTTACAACGTAACTTGATTTCACTTATGACGCGAGCCACCAATCCAGCCCTTGTTTCAACAGGCAAGTCAACCGAAAACACAGACTCTGCAAAAGCGGTTATACGTACGTATGTAGTGGGCCGCACTAATCCTGGGCTCTGGGTTGTGCGCGGGCAGCAAGAGAAATGCAAAAGGGAGCATAATTATGTCGTGCGAGCACGCTACGCGAACTTTTTCGCTAGTAAATAATCAAGCTGCAGTCGGTGGCATGTCGGTGGCATGTCGGGCATCATTAATGCGCGGCAGAATCGCCAGCGCTGGCCGTTGCAGGGTATTAGGCAGTGCGCGTCACACGTTTTGTAATTAGACGCGTAATCTCTTCGCCGCGTCCAACTGACCAATCACTCCTCGCTCTTCTATTCATTTCGTGTTTCGGACATTCTGCATTCTGCTGGAAGGCTATCCTACTTTTATACCGATTGCTGTGTGTGTTGGCCGGGTTTGTTGGGTTGTGGACTGATCTACCTGTTTGTCTTTCAAATTCGCTCTACTAGCTCACTGGAGGTGTTGTACTGTTTTTAATCTTGCTAACTTGTAAGGAGGGACTTAATATTCATCATGAGTAGTATCACAGAGGAAGAATAGTGGGAAATACTAATGAATAATAGTAAGAGAAAATACTCCCTATTCTTTCTCTATGGTGGTATTCAGCTGCAATATTCATGATAAATTGGACTACAATATACTAGACTACATCGGAGATTGGACTGCAATATACAAGAAAATACTCGTAGGAATCTGGTATCCTCTACCATTGATTGAAAATATCATAATGTTTAGAATTTTTATTAAATCTTAAATATTCACCATCAGGAACAGAGCCGCCAGAAGACCATTGAAAAGCAGGTATTTTAATAGCATCTCTTCCTCTTGTTTGGGAGTTGAATAAGTCGGACAGGAAAGATATGTAACCGAAGTTAGAAACGTATTCCCCTCCATTCCTTTTTTCAGATACCCAATCATATGATTCGACTGATTATAACTAAGGAATGGAATAAAATATCTTGCTCTCACATTCGTGATTTGATTGTTAGATGAGAAACGTGACTGAATTCTATCGAATCACTCTTTCAAGATAAAAAGAAACAATATATTTGTTTTATCAACTGTAGTTTCTAGGCTCTTCGTGTATAACAAGAGTTTGAGCTTGGGGTGATGTAAATCCAATGAGAGAGTGCAAAATATAGGTACAATAACGAAAAAATTGGGATAGACAAATAGACCAGGTAGGCTGCAAAATTTGAGTTGGAGAACTGCATCAATTTCCATTGTGACAAAGTGATGGTGGAGGGCGGTTTGGCGAGGGGTGGTCAGTTGCAAGTTGATTAAAAGAGCGTGACAAAGCCGGCGACGAGTAATGATGACGCTAATTAATTGAATAATTTTTCGCCGTTGCGCTACAAATGTGAAAATTTGATGCAGTTCTACATAAATTAATTAGCGGATTAATTAGAGGAATGGATGGCATTCCTTGTTGGAGCCGGTCGATAATAATAATCAGCGACAGGTAGGTGGATAGTTGAGAACGGATGCAACTCGTACAGACGAATTGCGTTCTGAATTTGGAGTTCATCCTGGAATTGGAACTGGATTTATGCAGTTTTTGTGTACTGGAGTAGAAAATAGAATAACGTTTACTAAGTTCAATTATTAATTACTATTTTACAATTGTTAATTTTATAATTAATGGTGTTAACTGATTAGCTTTGATATTCCTAAGTAATTGGTTTCAATTCAAGAATGTCATACAGCTTGCATTGTTGATCAGTCATAGTTTTCAGTCTGCAATGTGTGATTAGGCTGAAGTACACAGATCTTGAAAGTTTATTTAACACAGTTCTAAATTACACAAGATCCAAGCATGATTGCTTCAAAAATTTGTTTTTCAAACAGTGTAATTGTAACTCTGAATTTGTATTTTTGCAATTCCAATTTCAAACATTTTTATTTTCAAGTTTTCCTTATTTCGTTTTCCAATTGAATGAGCCTTTTAAATTCCGAAGGAAGCCTGATCAGTTGAAACTTGCAGTTACATAATGCAAATTATTTCTCATCATAATCTTTCATTGCTTGAGAGTAGGAAACATCAACAGAAAAACATCCGTTACTTGTGTTATAGACTTGCGTCTAATTTCCACTCTCCATTTTCCATAGAGAAATATTGGGGTATAATTGAGGATTTGAGATTCTCATTTCTTGAGTAATGGATTATTATTGCTCAATTCCAAACAGTAGCGTAACGTTTCCAAACCGGGTCCCCCCGCAAAAACAAAAAATCCGGGCTCCTTTATCTGAAATCATTCCCCTTTGGCCTTTCCCCCCTATTCTCAACTCTTCTTCACCCTCAATTTCAATATTTTAAATTTTTGAAAATGAAAAACGCACATTTTTCATGTTTGAAATACATAAGCAACCTAGCTTCGTAAAAAAAATCTCTTGAATTCTATTGAATTATACAATATTTATAATTATGAAGAATCATGTTCTAAGGGAGGAAAATGGGATCAAGCCTTTAGTAAGGATCAAGGATTCAACTTCAGGATCAAGTTAGAGTCTAGTCTTAAAATTAAGTAATCTAGAAAGAATGAAGGTAATAATTTATAAAAACCTTATATTTAAGGTCCTCTACACTCTACAGCCCTCCAAGCTGTGTAGCCTACCTAATCAATGCTTTCTGAATTGCACGTTAGCACCTTGTCTTCGCGCACTTATATTAAGTATGTACCTAGCTTTAGATTTAACGATGTTTTTAAGGTTAATATTTTAAGTTTGATTGATAATAGGCCTATTATTCAAAAGTTATTTATAATTAAATTTATTAAGAAGAAATGATAAAATCTTCCAAATCTGAATCAAAAAATGATTTTTGAACAGTCTAGTCTGAGTCTGGACACCGGAAGTCTCAACTTTAATTATTTGCAAACAACATTCCTAATTTTGCAATAACAGTAATATGAACTTGCTAATATAGCAGACAATTAAAAACCACTAAGCCACCAACATTGTTTTGTTGATGAATAATTTCTTTACAGATTATTAATCACACTACATTAGTGCTTTTGGCTTTAGTGATTTAGTAAACAAGCTTTTTTTTGATAAATCGTAACTTCAATTTCATCTCTTTAGAAACTATGTATGATATCATTTCGCACCCAAGTAAGTTTCTTTATTTTTCAGGAAACCTATATTTTTTATTCGGGCCCAAGTATTTCATTTTTCAGGAGACATAGATTCTTTATTCGGGCCCCAGCCCGGGCCCCCTAGAGCCCCGGGCCCCCTCGCGCCGCTGGGGCTGCGGGGGTGTACGTTACGCCACTGATTCCAAATATGTTTGAGTGTTTAGTTCCAACTTCCAAGTGTTTGTTTTTCAGATTCAAATGGAATTTAGTACGTATGTGGGATCGTTATTGTGTATTATGATAATAGATCTGACTAATGGAATGGATAGTTGGTAATAATTTTTCTATTTTCGACAAAAACTAAAATATTGAGGGTGAAAGAAGCCATTGGATCTACTGTTAAGTTAACTCAAATCATCATCATTATTGATAGACTAAATTAATCTCAGAATTGACTCTTTATTTGGGGTTCCGTTGAAATTAGGTATGAATGTGGGAAAATAGAAATGCAATATCAACTAAGGAAAAATTGTGGCCGCCAAAAAAGCGAACAGAGGATTATCAGCGGCGAAGATAAATAAAAATTCAAACCTCAAATCAAAATAATAAAAAAGGTGGCTGGTGCGCTTAAGCGGCCCTAATCTCTTGGCGTTAATAAACAATAGTAGCCGATGACAAGAGGCGATTACTGCAGGTAAAAAATGGCGGGCGGCAATTGTCACTTTATAAAGAGAGGTTAGGTGGCAGAGTGAGTGAGAGGCAGCTGATATTTCCGATACTGCGGTTTTGTTTAATTACGTGGCCGGCTGAGTTGCCGGCGGCATAATATCCACAATGCGATTCGAAAGCCCTTTGTACGTTTAATCGCGAGCATTAAATCAAGTTTTTTCATTGTCGCGCGGAATTAATGTTTTGACGCGCGCGCGGCTAGATTAGTTGTCCTTTGTGCTGATTGCTGCGTCGATGCGGCGTCGGGATGCGTCCGATTCGCTGCGACTATTCATCAGCGTCGCACCGGCCAATTATTGCACTTGGAATTTGCAATAGCCATTGCATACGGCGCACTACCAAATCCCGGTTAATTAGTGACTCTCCTCTGCTCTGCTCATCTCTTCCTTTCACCCCCTCTCACTCTCTTTCACGCACATACACTCTCTCTTCCAACTCATCTCTCTTTCGTTCTTATGCCTCCTCCATTCCAGCATTCCTCATCTCTAATCCAACTCTTCATCCTCCTCACCCTATTTAATCACTACATACTCGCTCAACTTGTGCTAATAAACATTAATAGTAAAGGTGAATTCATCAAGACTTATCCATTTAGAGTTGAAAAATTAAAAATTCCAATTCAATTAGGATGATGAAAATAGATTATTGTTGATTCAAATATTTTCTGTTCATTTCTTTATTCACTTCAATTCAACCAAAACTAGATTCTTGACCGTCCTCTAAGAATACACAGAATAGATGAAATGAGGTCAAATTTAGAAAATTTATGTAACAGTGTTGAGTTGGGGGAAAAAATATTATTATAAAATTTTCAAATATGTTTCTCTTCTGAATAAATTGTTCATGTGACTGTGAGATAATGAGTAGGAGAATGCTAATGAGTTGGTGAGAGGTAAACGGACAAACATAGGCAATTTATCAGTGTAATTAGTGAAAAAATGGAAAAGGCTAAATACCACGATCTATGTCTGCGTTAGAAAACAATTTTTGGGATAATGAGGTTTAAATGTAGTACAAGAACTTATAGGTGAATAAAAAACGGATTGAAAAGGATAGAGTGAGTCTAAGATGAGAGAGAAAAAATGGGAACTCGAGTGCAGAGCAGAGTTGAAGAATTCAAGGATCTGAGTATCTGACTGACAATGTTGGAGAAGACTGATAGGAGTGAAAAGTTGATAAAAGAGCAGGAGAATCAAGTGATGAACCATCAAACGGAGATCGACGAGGAATAGAAGGAAGTAGTAGAGGAAGAGTAGAATAGTGAAAGTAGGAGAAAATAGTGGAGCTGTGAGGAATAAGAGAGAATGGAGAAGTAGAATAAGATGATTGCTGACGTAATGCGAGAGACAAGAGTGGGATGAAGGAATAAGAATGATGAAATAAGAAGATAAAGAAGTGTTAAGAAGACGTAGACATGATTGAGAGGTGGGTACTGGGAAGGTAGGGGGAGTAGAAGACCTCCTAGCGTGGTGTTGCATAAATCTAGAGTGTCTGGTGTGGATTAGGAGAAGCAGCTGGGCCGAAATAAATAGCTAGCTGTTCGCTTACACTAGCTACTTCTCCTTTCTCTTTTTCTATTTCCTACTCTTTTTCGTCTTCTAGTCTGTGCATGTCGCGCACAGTTGTGTGTGTGTGTGTGTGTTCCCAACGAGTGTCTTTGCCCGTCTTCTCTTGATCGAGAAATGTGTTTGTCATCAGTTACAAACTCCACAAGAGGAGGAATAAGAAAGAAAGTAACAGAGAAAGAGAATCTGATAATTGATGTTGCAAGCAGAATGGTAGCATAAAAATTTTTTCTCTTTTATCATGCCAGTGCCAGGGGGATTTATAGCATGAAGTTTTTTGATATTCAAATCATTATTGAAACAGAAAACACTGTTCGATCAATTATTCAAGAAACGGTTCCAGTTTGCGACGAAAAACTCAGAATAACTATTATGTATAAGATTTTTCATTCAAGTAGACATACATAAGGAGGGAAGACGCGATTCCACGTTTTGTATCACTACACACATGTCTCTGTTATACGGTAAAGCTTTTATTGATTTTTGTGGAAAGGGAAAAATATGATGAATAAGCATGCACAATGCGATGCTAAAATGTTATCTCCGTTCAACCAATAAAACATTGCATTATAAATTATAACTGTAGCATCAACACGCTTCTAAACGCATATAGTACAGCATAATACTGTAGTATTAGCAATAAAGATTTGATCTGTTAACGACACAAAATATGGATGATACAATCGAATAAGGTTGAGAAAACAAAATCGAATCTTATTTTGTTATTCAAAAAATGATAAACGGTTGAATAAAAATTCATATTCAAAGTTCGAAATCATTCAGCATCCTTGTTGAATATCGTTAGAGAGCCATCATTCTGACCAAAGCAATATTATTTAGTATTGTGTTTAGTTTGTGCATGAATAAATGAAGAAATATTTCAATTCATTTATCATGTTGGGACGGAACTCTATATGATATAGCTTTCCCCTTTTTAGATGTTATTACAACTGTATGCCCAGTGTATCGAAAGACGGTTTGAGTGGTAAGCTTTCAACTTTCACCGCAGTGGAGTAGAGAACATTATTTGATGTTGTTATCAAACGAACAGCAAACGAAAGAACAAGGGCTGTTGACTGAGAGGCCTGTCACCCTCACCACCTGATAAAAAGTGGTACGGTACGCACATATCTGTGTTTGGTTCTGTGTTTGATATTTTATGCTCTCGTTTCTCCATTCTCCTATTTTCCAGTGTCACAGTTTGGGACACTCACCGACACTTGTTCATAGCCCCAATACATCTTACCCGAACGATAACTGTGTTTCCTCTAGAACTAATCGATCTGTATCATGCAAACAACTTGTGATTGTGACCGGACGTTCTTAATTGAACGATGAGAAAGCGATAACACTGAGCTACTAGATACTTCCATTTGAAGACAAAAATTGAGATATTCCGCAATACTGTTTCTGTTGGGAAATTTTATATTAAATATGTATTAAATTTTTTAATATTTCCAATTTTCAAGAGTGAAACATGGTCTTTGATATCGATCTTCACTTCGGTTATAATCAATTTCATAAAATATTATCAGCTTCACTAGTTTCAGAAATATGTACATGGGAACGCATAATGTGAGACATATAATCTAAACTGTCAAGTTTATAATGAGATTCTCATCTTCCATATTTTGACACTTTTCCAATCTAACTCACTTTTCAGCATCCACTAACGGACTTTTGGAAGGGACATATGGATTTGTCAGTAGTAATTATAAGAATCAAGTTAGCCTATACTATCATTCTGTTGATTCTATGTATTTCATAGTGCAAAAAGAATTCATCATTAGAGTAAGGGCAGATATCCACCAACTCTTCCATCACACCGTTTATAACCTATTCATTATTTATTCATTTGCTTATTGTTTATCCATCCTTTTCTCTAATAAATTAATTTAAAGAACATGAAAACTTTGTAGTGGAATTACTCAAAGTAATTTCAGAACTTTGAAATGTTACTGAGTAATTTAATTTTAATGTGAAGTTTTAATGTTTTTTTTATCAATTTATTTATTCCATAGGCCTCCATAACTGTGACAAGGGGTCCTGCAGCACGGCAACACATTCTGTATGAGGAGTATTGATTGATCATCTTCTTTTTTCATAATTTGCTGTTTGTAATTTTTTTATTCATTTCATTAAAATTGAAAATTCAATAGCACTCACCCTAACTCTGGCCTCGGTTAGATTGGTCCACATGGCGATCTCCTCGCGCGTGCTCATGTCCGGATACCTGTTGCGTGCGAATGTCGCCTCCAGCTCCTGCAGCTGCTGTGAGGTGAAGTGTGTGCGCTGTCGTCGCTGTCGCTTGTTGTTCTTGTTGTTCTTGTCCTTGTTGAGCGCCGCCGAAACGCTGTCGTCGGCATCGCCACCCGTCACGCCGGCTCCTGTTTCACTCTTCACACCCGTAGAGCCCAACGGTTCAACTGCTAAAACCCGACCGCCACCACCACCGCCTCCCCCTCCACCCACTCCTGAGGAAGCAAGTTTGATTTAAATAATCATGTCAACTATATTGAAGTTTCCAAAAAGAAACATATTTATCACTCATATTTATACTTATACATATTTGTTTATACTTATTATACATATTTCTTTACTCAGTTCAGTATTCCAGTAGAGAAAAGTCGACAAAACTTTTTGAAATGCTCTATTCACACTGAAGAAGTCATTAAATTCAGCAGTTAAATTCATTCTGATGAATTAAAAACAGCAGTGGATATGATGAAAAATTCCGGCAACCACGCATGTGTAATTTTATTTACCTTAGTCCACTGAATTATTGAACAATGTATTGTATCCTATTATATTAAGCGAGTAATTTCTGTATGTATGTATGTATGTTCGTATGTTTGTATGTGGAACCACGGATCTAGAAAACGGCTCTAACGATTTTCTTGAAATTTGAAATGTAATATAACCGTGAAGGAAAAATAAGATTGCACCAGGTCTCATGTCCGGGAAAACTCTCTGGCAGGATTAATAAAAGATTAAAATATTCCTTATTCAGGCATAATCCCAAGTACTGCGTATAATGGCTGTTATTGTTAGCTGACCAACGCTATCAAGCTGGAGTGAATTGAGTTACATTCAAGTCTATAACACATGTTCATGACTATCAAAAAATTGTGAGAGGTGATAATATCAATTTTGAATTTATTCTTTACAAGGAGGTTCTTTGATTTTTTACAATAACATATTTATGTAATTCAACAGTTCAGCCACAGCTCCAGAGCGAAGCTCGGTACCAGATATTAGATTTTAAACGTTCAGCTAAAAAAAAATTGCATGGTTGCCTGTAAAGTCGGTATACGGGCGAAAGTTTTACGTGACAACGACTTGGTTTTAAAATTATTTTTTCCTCCACCTACTATCTAAAGTCGCATTTCAATCCCCGGAATCGAATACTAAAGCGCTTCATTCTCTGCCTCGGGAGAAAAAGAAGATTGAAATTCCCTTGGGAAATAAAGTAAGCCCATTTAAATAACATGGGAAGCATCTCTATGATATTTTGTGTCTACATTTGGAACTTAGGCGTGAACTGTAGAACAGTAAACAGTATAGAGTGCACAGTTTGGAAGAAAGGTTGGTTATGCTGATATTTTGAAGGAATATTTCTTAAACAATGGATCATGATTGAAGAAAGTTAAATACTTGTATATTATTCATACATTTATAGAAATGTAAAAATGTATACATATGGAAGTATAGTACCAAAGTAAAAACAATCTTCATGATTTAACAGCTAGAATTCTCGATCACTATCGAATCGATTAGAATTAGAATCGAATTCAATGAGTCATTCCTAGAACTACAATGGTTTAACGTACTTTGAGATCTGTGTGTTATAATTTAAGTTTATTATTATGATAGTGTGTTTATTGTTTCAATTTCGACTAATTATCAATAGTCCACTGTCATATTATACTGGAACAATGATAAAAGAATGTCTTTGTTGAATTGGACTTTTGCTTTTGAGGTTTGGAAGTATAGTTAACCTCAACTTATAGGCCAGGCGTATGCTGGGCCGCACATGTACACACGCACGCAAGCCAGCCAATCACAGCTCCTGCCTTGTCCTCTACAAGAGCTGTGATTGGCTGGCTCGCCTGCGTGTGTAGACGTGCGTCCCAGCATATGCCTGGCCATATGGTAGTTGAGGTCAGTAAAATCGTTAAAGTTACTAAACTTCAGTAAATCGTTAAAGTTACTAAACTTTAGTAAATCCTTAAAGTTTTTCAATTGGAAACCGGACATTTCGACATGAATTTAAACGAATATCCTCCATTAGATAGCCTTCATTATGTTGTTTGAGTTGTATCAACACGAAATATTATGTTATTTGGATTTGGATTTTAATTGTCCTAATGAACAGGTTTTCACGATCGGTTACTGTTGTGTTGTGGACGAAATAGGCCTTCAAACATTGTAACTGTCTCTGAAAGTTAAATTTACAATTTAACATTTGTAATATACGGTATGTACTTGCTGGAAGCTGGTAGCCTGATATCTGTTAGAAATGAATAAATTTTATTGATGCTTTTGTTTTCTTTTATTTTTGTAGCTTATAGATTAAAAGATTGTTTTCACTATTTTCATACATGTCTAAGGTAACATTAATTAAAATGAAGTCTATTATAGTAAATTTGAAATGATTCAGTTGATTGCTTGAATATCTTCTTCTTTTTATTGGGTTTTAGTTCTACATATTAGCCTAATCAAAAATTGAAATAGAAGTTTCATTGCTCAATCTAGTTTCTCATAACTTTTTTTATTATCAGTATCATTACTTGTAAACTGGAAGCAATATCAACTTATTTGCTTCCATTTTATTGTTACTATATAAGTTAACTTGCCAGTCATTTCATTCCTCATTCTTTTATTTCACCAGTTTTGTTTAGTTTGTAGTTAACAGCTGATCTCTTTTATATGAATATACTTGCTGAGTTTAATAAAGATCGGTTAAAAGAATTTGAAGATGAAAATTATTTTGTAAAAAATGCAGAAAGGCGGATATCTGGTGAACAAATCGCTTTTTGAAAGAAGATTATTCGTGATTTTTTCTTTATTTTGATCCATAGAATGTATTCCCAGAGTTTGGCACTTTAATTTTGGGTCACTCTATATATTCCTATCAATAGCTAATTAATGTAGGTGGAGGAAAAATGTAGTGTGCATCACGGGACTAAAGTACTTTTTCTCCCTCAGGGAAATTGTCGCCCTCGGCTACGCCTCGGGCAACAACAGTTTCCCCTCAGGGAGAAAAAGTTGCCCTTTAGTCCCTAGATGCACAAATAACTATTCTAATAAAACATATGATTTTTTTGTCAACATGATGGTTATGGCCAAACACTGACATGTGTATGCCTATCTCTCACTCTCCCTCTCTCCCTCTTCCACTTCCGGGTAATCACTTCCATAACGCAGTTTCTTGAAGTGTCACCCAGCAAACCAATTTATAAGACGTTGTCACGTCAAAAAAACAGAACATTCTGAGAAATTTGATCTTGAATTGATTCAGATTTCTATGGATGTAGATTCAATCACAATATGAATAATAAAGTATTTTTAACTAACTTGAATTTGAATTTTGATTAGCTAGGATTTGATCAATTCTTATTTTAATTCGAATTGAAGTGAATGCACTTCACTTCTATGTTCTCTGAATTTTGAATCAATATTATTCAGAATTGAAATGTCAGAAAATTGCATTGAAATCATTTTCTGTTATTATTAAATTTCAATGAGTAGTCAAAAAATCACGAACCTAGCTTGAATTTCGTCTTGATTGCATATGCTAATGAATGTAAGTTTCGATGCAGACAGTTGAATACTACATACCGAAATATATCATCCGACCTCATTGATAAACTATAGTAGAAATTTGTTCTGGAAACAATTTTTTACTGTATGTTACATCATACTTGGACTTCAATGGATAGACGTATTCTAGAAAGCTATGCGATTCTGTTCCTTCATTGTATATAAATAATTATTATTCATATCAGTTTGAAAATTTGATAAGTGAATAAGATAGAATGTCTAATTGTCTAGACATTGTCTATGCCAAATATAAGTATGAGTTCTTGTAGACTTACATGATGATCATTAATGAAAATCAAATTTTAGGCATTTTGAACACTAAATGGTGGATGACTAGACTAGACTATCTGCTAAATACAGTGAGTCTGTTCAATTGAAGTCGATGAGACATTGATTGATCGCATGACAGAAGAAGTATGAGGATGTGGCTACTTGATAAGATAGCATGTAGAGCTTCTTTATGTTATCACTCCCATTCCATGCTATAAAGCACACCAAATATCGATTCATCACCAGGCCAAGTTTCAACTCTCCAACTTTTCTGCCTCTACTTATTATTTTCGTAGCCCATAAGATTCGGATCTTGTTAGAAATGGTTTAGTTATAGAATATGATGAACAGAAAACAATATAAAATTCAATTATAATTATTTAAAGATGTGAACCGAAACACATGGTTTGAGGCTTGAGGGTGTTATGTTGAGCGTTCAGGGTTCAAAATGGATTATTTAATCAAGATTTCAACCAACATTTTACACATTTGTAATTGTATTATACTTCACTCACATTTATAATTATTTTATTATATTTTATGAATCGTATTCATATCTATAGTTAACGTTAACATGATAACAGTTTGAATAAAAAAAGATGAATTTGTCATCATTCATTTTCACAGACTTTTTTCTCTCCTGTTTCTTGTATTTATTTGTTGTATTACACTTCTATGTCACGTATACATCGTGGAATCAATATTAATCCCTTATCTTCCATGCAAGTGACTGGAGGAGTCAGGAAAAGTTTTTCATGAGAAGGAAGAAGGAAGGAAACTGTACAGGTTCGCGAAGGCACGCCATGATAGGAACGAGGGAGTGAGTTTGCAAGGAGAGGAGGGTCTGTATAGCACTTTGCATCTGCCAGGATTCCCCCTATTGAGAGCTCGATCGAGCTTATGAGCAGAGGGGATTTCTGTGTGGAAGCCTGGCGCTTTAGACGGGTTTTCCAGCTAAGACCCTTGCCCCCAAATCCCTCTTACAACCAAAGAGACTCGCCCCGCATGACTGCTCAGGTAAAACCCCAAACTAAATTAAAAGTAAATATGTGCATCGATCCCCGACACTGTGTAAGTGCTGAATCGCAGAGGAAAACACACTTCTTGTCAAGAATGAAGCACGGTGTGTAGTCTGTTTGATAGATAAAAATGTGTTACCTTCAGAATCCGAGTGAAACACTTTTAAGATGTGCGTAAGTATGCTTCTACTCAATCTGAATATGTATAGAAAATTTTTATCTTCGAATACTTGCAGAAGCAAGCCAAATGCAACTAGATAAAAATTTAAGAAATTCCTATTTTCCAATACCATTTACAACTTGGAGTATGAATCAAATATTGAAAAAATAATAATGTCAACTTCGTTCCTCACTATTGGCTTCAGCCACTGCCAACTCCTGTGCATAATTTTTTCATTTAATTTTAGATTTTCATTCCTGCTTTCAAGATTTGACCCATACTCATTTTCCAACGATCAAAATCAAACGATAGAGTAGCTCGTAACAGGGATACTCTTATTAGACACTACCGAATGCTTGGATTATTGAACTTTATGTCCAGTCCAGGTAGAGGAAAGGCAGATAGATTGTCTCCGGTCTAATGAAACAAATGTCTGGTGCTTATAAGATACTCATAGTGGATAAATATTTCAAGCTTATAAGCTTCTATAAGCCCGTGTATTTGATCCTTGTAAGCACTCAATCAAAGTGGATTCATTCAAAGCACTTGGAAATTCTATTCAATTGTTACAATAATGAAAAATATTATTTACTTAGAATAAATCCCTGGAAATAGATTAGATAGAATAGATAGCATTCAGCTCTTTCAAATATTATTATTATCATCATCAGTCTCTTCCTTGATTATGGAAATATTACAGTATTTTTAGAACCGCCGATGCTTTTTCTTTTTGATGCTGTTGCGTCGTTCAATTTTGAAAGTTATGACTAATATGTGATGCAACTGACGTTGATTGATCGGTTTATTCGAAACAAATAGCGGCGTAGATCACAGGGATTTTTTCTCCAGAGGAAGCTTGTTTAAGAACACGGAGTATTGAGATAAAGATATCAAATATAAGTAAATAATTTTCCACTTATCCTATCATTAAAACCAAACACCTGACACTTTTATTTGTTTAACGACACATTATTACACCTGTTTAAATGATAATTTGTACATTTCCTCCCTATCCTCCTTTTTTTAAACTAGCCTTAATAAAGACTATTTATTGAGTTTTAGTTTGCTCCTCAACTTGAATAGCCGGCAACCTGATGACTGAAGAGCCCACCGTCAAATTATGAACAGAGGTGATTGGAGATTATTACAGAAAACTTCTTCGATATACATATACATATAAACTAAGCACGAAAGATCAACTATAATATTATTAAAAACCACACCACTCTTGAGCATGTGCACTTGAATGAATATTTTGAACTACAGTGACTATATGAGATATAGTCTTACATAGTCACTGTATTTTGAACCATGAGAATGGTAGTTAAGAAAAAGCTTGGTAGTTGAGAATAATTTTGGTAGTTGAGTAGAGCAAGTTGTGTGTTTCGTTAGTTTCTACTTCTGTGCTATTTGCTCAGCAACAGAGGAGATATCTAATCGAGCCGAGTAAAACTGTCCACAGACTGGAAATTTACAGCCAGCCAGTCTTCGCCTATAGCAGTCCCATATTTATTGAGCAAATATACCAAACAACCTGTCTGCTCAGCTAGAAGTGAACAAGAAAGAAGAAATGTTTTTAAATTCTGGGCGACGAATAGAGAAGAGGTGATGACAAAAAAGCAGAGATGTCAGTTACAGCTCCAATCATTCATCATGGAAACCCCTAAATCATTTCCACTTGCCTGGCATCATTCCGAAAAATACACATTCACAAGGTGCTTATCATTTATCTTTGGCAAGGATGGTGGTGACTGGTAATGCTCTAATGGGGAGTTGTAACATAACATGATAATAATTATGATTGAATAATCTCGTACTCTATAGCTACTCTATATTGAACTTGTAGCTTGTAAGTCTAAATGAGCTCTATTAAGTTTTATTAATTTAATATTAATTTTTCGTACCGCTTTTGGAACCTGAGATGGATATAGAATACTCAAGAATACTAATCATGTAGCGCTTTATTTTACTGATCAAGTCGTACATGAATAGAGGAATTAGAAAGCAATGAATATACGTTTCCATTATTGGAAGGCTCAATGAGAAATTTTTAATGAGTTTATTACAGGTATAGGCCAATTGCAAAGGTTCAAAATTGAAAATTAAAACATATCAAGTCTAGCCAAAAATCAGTGTGAAATTATATTTTATATGTGCCTACTCGAAAATGAATTATTAATTAGCGTTTGTTTCATGATAACACCACAAAAAACAAGATCATAGAAACTATCTCCGACCTCAAATATGATTGAGATGAGAATACATTTTTTACATCAAAATATTTTTGAAACTCTCGTAATGCTTATAAAACAAATATAGATGTAGATTAAGGGTAAGAATGAACGACAAATGCAGATTGAGAGAATGAGAGGGAGTTATCAAATTTTAGAGGGCAGAGAGGGTAAGCGCGGTCGAGATGAACGGCTAAGCCCCGGCTAAGTCCCGCAAAGTCCTCTGGATTACAGCACCGTCACCAGCCACCAAATACTCGCAATCATATCCCCTCATTAGCTTATTTCTGCAAAGTACCGCCATCTCAACCAATAATCTTATCGTCTATTAATGTCTAACTCAAAGATTCCCAATAATTTTTATCCAGCCTTCTTGATCAGGGTATTAGTCAATTCAAGCCAGGGTTTAAGCAGACTTAGCTACCTTCTTATAGTCTTCACATTTCTGATTTTGAAAGATCAACAAAATTATCAACATCATGTTCATCTCAGAACTGAAAATCATAACAAAGTATCACTACTACTCACTCTGTAGTCTTTCCGGATTATTTTTATTGTGTAGATATATAAATCTACACTTATCATCAAGACATATAGTATGTATCATTTTTATTCGATGTTTGGTTGAATCCTGCTGATATTCTAAGTTCACGTGGGAATTACTGAAATACCGCTGAATTTTTCTGAGCTGAGGTACTCTATGATAGTATTAAAACACTGAGTCGAGCTTTTTTTTCTGGAATCTATTCTCTTAATTACTCTTAAGTGACACAGGCTACCATTTCTCTTAAAATCTTTAGTTATGAATAGTAAATGGGGATAAAGACGTTTTGAGCTGTGTTTTTATTAGATAAGTGTATGACGCCTATTATCTCAAACTAAGGAATGAATAAATAAACAAACTATTCCTTACCTTTTCGATCCCTATTCTTGCTTCTTGATGATGTGAATCCGATCTGTGTGTAATCAACTGACACTGAATGATGTGAGTTATCCCTGAAGTCACTCGATTCAGCCCAAACTGCAATAAAAAACAGCAATTTAAAGGATCGATCATCTACCACCACTCCACACAGTCCTATTCTATACACAGTCCACCTAACAGTCGTATCTTGCTAACTAGAATAGTCTAGTATACAGAATAGAGTCCCACTAGGAGACGAGTGAATTGGTTGCATGTCGGTTTACAGTAGGCCTACTATACTTCACCTTTCACTAGATAAGAATCACAATCAATGAATGAAGATCAGGTCTTTTTATCAGCTGGAACGCACCACAACGGCGTTCCGGAACCTCATTTATTCCACATATATTAATTGTTATATTAAACGGGCATTCCGGTATCTCTCTGAAAGCCAAATACATATTCTAAGTATTTCCAGATCTAAGAGTTCGAAAAAAACCTTGATGAGTACCAACAGTATTGAGGAATTCAGTGAACTGTCACTCAAAAATTACAATTTAAATTCAGTGATGAGCTACATCGACCGTCGATCTACAAGTTCAATTATTGTACTTCAACTGCTCCTATTCATTTCGAGATCATCGACCATAAAATACAAATTATATTTAAATATTGAATTTTATTAAAATATGCTACGTATATTTAATTAATTTAATGTGATGGATGTTGGTAATTGAATTATGAACAAGGTACAGGATAAGAACCCTAAAATTACAGTGTAAGTAGGGATCAAGTGAAAATCAACATTGCTAATCAATACTAGTTTTGCCGCAATAAGATCATCGAGAAAATTCATCCCAGAATAGATTGTGTCAGTAGTATAAAGCAAAATATCCCATTTATTATTACTGTCATCCAAAAAGAACTTGAAGAGGCTCGCAGTAAAAGATTGACTTGAAGGGTCGTAATCGTGTGTTGTATGGCTGGTGGATATTCGTTCTGATTGTGATCCTTATTTTACGATCCTCTCCGTTATCCCAAATCAGTTGACCACCATCATAGGGATCTCCGATCTCCTCTACATGCTCAGTGTTCTTGACTTTAGTATATTGTTAACCACTAACATATAGGATTTATTTTTCAATTTCTTGTAGATATTTTATAACTCATGATTATTATATTCTCATTGTTATGAATAGAGTACTTACGTTTTCTATATAAAAGCTGCATTCATTTTTCGTCTCATTGTTAAAATAAAGGCTACGTTACTTTGAAAAGTTTTATCATATTTAACAGCCAAACATGGAGGTGATTCTGTTTTTCTATTGTGGGTACTGCTTGTAAGATTTGTAAACCCCTTCAACTTGGAATATTAGTAGTAGTAGCCTAGTACCAACCCAACAATTTATATATTTTTACATAATTCCCCGGAAATAGTCTGTATGATAATTATAATAATATTATTAAGATACATTATATTGAACGGCCGCCTCGATGAGCTAAGAGCAATATATAAGCTAACGTTTGATCGCGATGAGTCCAAATGAGTTACTGATACAAAAATTATAGGGATGTCTTCATTCAGTTTATTATCCTTACTCTCGACTTCAAGGATCTTCCTTCCTACAAGTTTCTACTAGAAATTACTTAAATCGTATGAGTGGAGGCTATAGACTTCAGTTTTAATTTTTTCATACCAGTGAAAAATGTTTGAAGTTAACTTATAAGAGATTTTTGAGAAAACAGGTTCAAGATTAACGACTGTGGGACTGTCGGCAGTTCTACATTTCAAATCGAAATCAATTCCGAAACAAATTATAGTGTCAGCCAGTAGTTATTATTGTTTTCAAGCTGTATCATATTTCCGGATAGAGGTAGAACAGAGAGCAAGACAAATTGTTGGGGCGGAACATATGTTTTGTGGTAATGGTAATAATGACACTGCTAATTTATGGGTATGGTTTGGGAAAGTGCAGCCACCTGTTCTCATGGTAACGGCCTGACAGTCTAATAATATATCTATTTTATGTTCGAAACATGTATAGTGTACATAGGTGAGTCGTCAGGGAGTGTAAGTTTTGAGAGCTCATTCATCATTGAACGATCATTTTTATTGGGTTGGAAGAGGGTGTTCGTGTGACCTTTGACATGAAGACGAGGAGCAGTGTTGAGTTCATACGTGACTTTTGTCCGTTTCCCTAGGAAGTGTTGCATCTCCTAACCGGATGTCTGTTGAGTCAGATCAATCATGTAATATAGTGTTGAAATTTGGCGTGAGATCTCGTTCCTATTTCGACAATGATTGAGGAACATTGAATTTCTGGTTTGAAAAAAAACATTGAATTTTTAGGAACTTAACTAATCTGCTAGTGTTCGAACCTTCAAATCATATTCATATAAAAATTTGTTTTTCAAATTAAAAATGTGGCAATAATTGACAAAATATACTTTGTTTAATAATCCAGTGAACTAAGGTGAACAAAATTTTCTGAAATACCCTATTCATAATGAATCAGTTAGATGATTCAGCAGTCAAATTGATAAACAGCAGTGGATAACATGCCTGTCTGTCGCCTGGGATTTTGCAAATTTAGGCAATCACGCATGCGTAACCTTAGCTCACGTTTGTTTGCCTTAGCCCACCAATTTTTTCCCCAAGCCTGTGCGTGGGTAACAAGAGGGATGTTGATGAGAGATGACTACTAAATTTTAAGCAGTCGGGACCGACGGCTTATGTACCCTCCGAAAGACGGGGTGGCCGTGATTGTGTTGTGGTCAAAAACTGTTCCCTGGCTGAAGATCGAACCTCTGTAGCTTTGGTTATCAGATCGGCGCGTTATTTTACTTCCTCCAATAAGCCACCCAATTATTTTAAGAAGTATAGTATTATTCTACGTTGATGTTTTCTCATCGTTATATAAAAAAGTTATTTTCTATAACCTTAAAAGGTTACTTTCTTGAAATTTTCTCATGATAAATTATTCTTTCTGACTGTTCAAGACCACACTTTTTTGTCATATTGTTGTTACTATAGTTGGGTAACTCAAGAGCTACACGTTATGCATTTGATGGGTGCTTTAGCACATGGAGCATGAAAAAATCGAAATTTAATGTGGTTCAAATCGTGTAGGAGTAATAGGAAGAAGGACGGGCTGAGGAGCGCGCACAGCTGACGAAAAACGCGTCTGAACAATGAAAACCATAATGATTTCGGACAGTGTCGTCGTAAAAAACGCGAGCCAAGCCAATAACAATAAAGATGACTGGAAGGGGGTAGGGGGTTGATGGAGTGAGGGTAGGGTGATATCTTGATTGGGCCCAAACCAGTCGAGCGATCGTAATACGCTCATAACAAGGCCGAACGGGTCTTTTGTGTGAGTGCGTCATGATGATGATCATCATCGGCATCCCTCCAAAACACACTGTCGGAATCCCATCGACTGCCACCGCCACCCTTATTGTAAACCCATCAATCTACCCTGACACACACCTCCCCTCCCCCCACCATCCCACAACCCTCCTAGATTAGACGCACTTTAAATAAGTGTGGCACAATTGGCACGTGTTGATTTCCATGCCTTACTGCGCTTTGCTTTGTTGTTGTTTTGTTAGTAGTTGTGTTTCAAGCATTGCACTGCTCCCAGGTAATCGCTGAATTGGCCGGAACAAGGGGCGATCTTGTGAGAGTGGATGATTAGTGCTGAGACACTTCATTATTGAGATATTGAGCATGATTATTCCCAATCCAATAGAAGTTTGATACTTGTATTTCACTTGGTATCAAGGATGCTTTTTGTCTTCTCCTATCATATGCATACACTAATCCACTCCTAAAAAAAGTTAAAAAAATATCAAGTATGTAGTAAGGACAAAATCGTGACCAGAATAATCATAATTAATTATCAATGTATCACTAGCAGTATCATAGAGAAATTGAATTTGTTTATACTTAATTTCTAGTTGAAGAAGAGATTGAAAAAATATTAGAGTAAGCTATGATTCAACTAGCCTATATCTTGGGCTTCCATCAGTTCGATCATTCGCATTTAAAATTTTAAAATTTCACTTATCTACTTTATTATTTTTCTTAATTTAATTTGTACATGTCTATTTAATTGGCTAACATAAAGCTCACGAACAGACGAAAAGTCTTGTGAGCTTCTTATTCTATTGAACAATGATTTTCTATGGATTGTGTCTTTGTAAAGATAACCGATGTAACGTAGTGTACAAATTAAAAAAAAAAAGTCCACAGTCTATCAAGTGGCCTGTCGTCTGACGGTTTACAGCTGCTTTTTAAATTGTTGCAAGCCAAACTGCCATAATAGTGAAGGTAATAGTGAAGATCATTAACTTTTATAAGCCTCTCATGATTCAACCTGCACTTCTATGTTTCTGTAATTTATGTTTTACTGTATTACTTCTGTATGTGATAACAAAATATTTAAAGAAATCGTAAGAAATGACTCAAAAAATAAATATCAATAGTCTTTAAGACTGGCAAGTGCTGTTCGGTAAACTATTTAGAAGCCATTTAGAGAAAGATTCATTAATGATATAAAATTAGATAGAACTAGAATAGGAAAGAAGTGAGAAAAGAGAGTAATTTAAGAGCAATTTGAAAAAGAAGGTAGGAAAGAAGCTAAGAAAAGCTCGGCTCTAGTGTTGACTGCACTTGGTGTAGTAAAAATTATCCGAGTGAAGTCTGTACGTACGGTAACGGGCTACATCTTCGCCCCAAATCCCTAAATCCTTTCTCCACCTTGAGAAACTTTTATATGAATACCTCATCTTTGTTTACGACGCTCTGTGTAAATTGTTTCTCTTTTATTCTACTGTTCTACTCTTCTATTCAGTGTCTTGCAGAATGGAAAGTTGGCTGTTCTAGGCACTGCTTTTTCTAGCCAAGAAATAGAGTACTTTTTGTAAAACACTCTTTCAAAGAAGAAATAGAATTGTGATTAATAAAAGCACTGAACAAAAAGCCAGAAGTTGAAAGAATGTACTATCACTTTCTTGGGAGGATTTGCAAGATTTTTGTTTAGAATCCATAAGGAAAAATCTGCAATAATTCATTGGACCAATCAATATTTTTCGCTTCTATTTTGCTTTCTTGCTTTCCAAAAATTATACTGAATATCACTTCTATTCCAAAGAATGTTTGGAGTAAATTTTAAGTTTTATATTAATCAATTATTCATGAATAGCATTGAAATCTACTTGGCCGTCTTTTCCTTATGTTTTTTAAACAATAGAAAAAATCTTCAAGATCAATTTGAATCTATTATTTATACAGACAAATAGAGATTAATAGCCTCTAAATTGTTCCAAATTTTGATTAGGTTGTCAGGTTCGTTACTGAAGTACTTCGATTTTAAATCAAGTAATCGAAAGTCAACAGCAAACCTCTTTACTCACAGGGGTAGACACCAACAAGATATAAGGTAGTCGTTAAAATTTATTCTCCTTGGAATTGGAGACTTTGTCTGTGTACGAATCCAGCCCATATGTGGTTGCAGTGAAGATGCCAGCGTGTCTCTCGCCAAGTCCCATATGGAGTCCTATCGCGGTAAGTAAGCCCCTCAGCCCCTAAGCGCCGAAAAACAAATTACCCTTTGAACCCCATGTGGTGGGTGCGCAAATGACTCCCTCAAGATTCAGGACACCCCCTTAATTACATATTCCCCCGCCCGTGAGCTAAGCCCGAATTGATGGCTTTTGTGGACACTCGATAACTTACTGCGGATTACCGGCCGGGCCGAGTGACGGTCCGGGACCTTTGTGAAATATAACCGCCCTTGCTCACTCTGATGACCTTCGTGCTGAAGGAAGGCGAGCACCTACTAAATCTGTTGACTTCATCTCCCACCATCTTCTCAGGATACTCCTCTTCTTATTTTCTTACTTTCACTTTTCAGTTTACTTCTCCAAGTTTTGGTTCCTTTTCTGTTTTATCAATATTTCATTTCCGTGTTTCATCCTTTTATACTGTCATTTGAATTCCTTCATAACTTTTCTACTATACTCTTCTTCTCTTTGAATACTTTTTAGCTTCATTTATGGAACTTCTATTTTCAGCTTTTGAACCACTTCTTTGCTTTATTCTGCGTTTTCAATCGTAGGTTTCTTCAATCTTAACCATACATACTTTTAATATACTTTCTTCTGGTTTTCCAACTTCCTTGCGGCTTTGACTTTTCCCACTTTTCAATATCTACATCTAACATTTTTCATACATCTTTCCGTTTATCCTCAACTTTCTTTCACTCCATATTCAGTTTTCAAAAAATTCTTAAACACAATCAATACACTGATATGCTATAGAAACTTTCACCTTTTCATCCACCCTTGTCTGTCCTCAATTCCATCTTTCCATCTCCCTGAATTTCCTTCTGTTCCTGTTTGTGTTCGCAATATTAATGGCTTTTGTCGCTTCTATTTGAAGGGTGGCACCCACACAAATCACATGGCAACGATTTGTTTCCGGAAATGAAAGAGAAGTCCATCTCAGTCATGGTTCACCACAAAACCACCTCCTAATCTGTCACGGCTCAACAGCGGTCAACACTGTTATACAAGGCCTCACTATACTACTCTGCTAACTCCTATATACTTTGAGAACCTAACTATAAAGTAAGGCAGTGCAGTGTAGTGAGGCCTTACTGAAGGCCAACCCCAACTGATTGCTTACAGGAACAATAATAACAAAGCTAGCGGTCAATTCAAGCAGACAGCTGGTCTTTTGGTAAACTACCCATTCTAAACACTACCACCCTCAATGAATGTTTACTAATCTGAAGGGCATTATGGAACAGTGTATGAATTGGCAATAATATAGTCCAGTTAATAATTATAATAACAATAACTTGAGTTGCATTAAATATTCAAATATTTTAATCCACCGACAAAAAAATGTTCCACTGAAAAAAAAGAAAAATAATTTTCATTGTTGCTTAAAATTATTTTCCAACAGCACAGAACTGCAAAATGAGTTTCTTTGAGAAAATTTGATGTTGTCTAGCCACATGTCACATGTCAGTTGCATTCACAATATGCATCTTTACATGACAAGTCTATTTCAATTTAATGTCTCTATAAATGTTTTTGAAGGATAAATGCAGGGAACCACATTATATCCACAGTTTATTTGGTATTACAAGATCATAAAACGTTCAAGACTTTTCGAAGAGATGCAAGAGAAGACGGAAGAGGGAAGGGAGAGGAAGAAGATGACGAAAATAAGAAAAAGGAGAAGCAGTAAGTTGTCAAGCAGACAGTCACATTGGAACAAGGAAATAATTTCTCAACTCCTCCGACTAAACAGTTGACAGCAACATATTACTCAGAAACTAAACGATAGACAGTTAAGTTAATAGGGGTAATAATTTGGAGGGCGGTCCTCGTGTTATAACATCCAAGCAAGACGAAGAAAATAATAGGAGAGAGGGAAAACTATCCAAAGAAGAGGAAAGCGGCTTGAAGAAAGAGAGAATAAGAAAAGTTCAATGATATTACTGTAAATAGGAGAGATGTTGATGATTATTATGATTATGAAGGAAAGAAGAGACGGAGAAAAATAGAGTGAAACAAATGAATTTGTTGAAATGATCTATTTTCTATCACATTCTATCTTAAAATTCCAATTTTGAAAATTCAGAATACAAAATAGATAATTTCGAATGGTAGAGAATAGAGATGAATATCAAAAAGGGGAGGATGAAGAGGAATAGAAAACAAAGGAATAAATAAAAATTGTGGTATAAATCAGAATTAGAGGAAACCTTGAAAAAAAAGTAAATTTTACGAACCTGGAAAATAGGAATTAGTAAATCAAGTAAGTGAAAAAATAGAGTTGAGGTAGCAACTAGACCTAGGAAAGCAATCAAAAACAAGGCTAACAAAAACTAAAAAATAAGAAGTGTGGAGAGAGATAAAATGTACGGTTTTGAGGAGGAAAATAGGTGTAAAAACCGAACCGATCGTCATGCAAGTTGAGTTTGGGGTTGATTCGACAGTCCAATGATCAGTGGATAGGCAGAGGAAGAAAAAAGACACTTCAAAAAAGAGGGAATATGTAAGAATTACGTCCAAACCAGCTGTTCACACATTGTTAATGTTCTCAGGCGACAAAGTGTGGCATCGAGTAGACATCTTGAGACATAGTTGTGAGAGGGTGTAAGGAAATGTAGGAGAAAGAAAGATTCAGATGGAAGGACTATGAATGGAGTGAAGGGGAGAAAAAGTCATATATTATAAGCTTAAACGGTGACAAATGTGTTACAAATACACGCATCACTATTAGGTACGTCAGTATGGTTGTTGGGTGGTGGAGGCGTGTAGTAGCATGTTGCACAGTTTTAGATTCCTAACGTTTGTGCTATGTATAGTTTTAGATGTGTTATACTGCAGGCAACAAGGTTGAACATGTCAAAAAAGACTACAAAATACTTGCAGTGTCATCAAATTGAATCTATTCTGAATTGTGAATGGTCATCTCTGGCTATAATTATACTATTTATAGATCACCAAAGTGTATACTCACCTCATAAATCGTTATCCCAATAATCTAGTTACGAATTTAATATTTTATTATAGAGCACTGCAATGACTTCCGGTATTGGCCGGGCTGGGGTCATTTTCCCGTCTTTGCTTGGATGGACTGTATAGTTTAGTGAATATGAAACTGGCGACCAGCTGGTAGGCCTAGGCTCTTCATAGGGCTGTTGCGCCATTGACAAACAAAAAACTGCAATGACTTTTGAAGTTTTGCCTGTTTTTGAATGGTTAACAGGTATATCGGCTCCCCAGTAATCGACTGCGATTAATATCTCACAAGTTACCATGAAAATTATTATGAGTGTGAATTATTTTTCGAGTGAGCGACTTGAACTCTCATGAAGTATTCTTAGTGGAATATCAAGTACGTAACTACAATCACTTTAAATATTATTTGAAGGGTTGCCAGAATAATAGTGTATTAGGATAATTAGCTCAATAGGAATATTCCTGATGGATTATCGACCGGAGGATTGTAATTTGATTATGATAATTTGATCAGACTGCAAAAATATAAATTTTCAGTCCCTCAAAAGTGATCGTGAAGTGGGATTTTTGGAATTGACCATTGTGGCATCAATTGTGTCAGCTTCAGTTAAATTTTAGAAGCTAGTGGATCGAGGGACCGGGTGAATGAGCGTCATTGATAGCACAGTTAGGGCTGAATTGCAATGACTGAAAATTCTTGTCAACGAGAAAAGCTCAGCTCGTTACTCACAACTAAGTGTCGAGTGGTCTAGTACTCTGTGATTTTCGCATACCGGAAATCTTTCTGTAGTACAGAGTGATTGTTGGGCATGGAGTGTGGAATGTTTCATAAATCATTACATGAATAATTCTATAATGTATAGTGGAATAATTAATGTTTTCAGGTGTTCTATCTTGACTTGATTAAGTTTTACTGTTTTAGTGATTTCTTTTCTATGTTTCGCGGCCTTATCCCAACGAAGTCCATTCCTAAGGACAACATGACTTTCGAATAACACATGGATTGGTTATATGGATTTTAATGTATTATCACAATTTTTCATAATAATTGTGAAATATTGTCGAAGACAAGAAGTAGACAAGTTGCAAATAAGCCGAAGACAGTAAGTGAAATTATTATAATATAATAATAAATGCATAAGGTTCTGTATTTCTTTTAAACTTAGTGGAATCCTTCTTCTTTGCCCATTATTAGCTCTCAATTATTCAATCATAAAATTTATTATCATTCATACCATTAATATTGTATTTCTTATTCCAAGTGAAAGAATGTAGGATGTGTTACATCATAGGGTTAATTTTCTTTTTTCACATATTTTGTAAAACTTGTATTTTGAAGTCCAGATTACATCTTCAATTTAATCCAGTATTAGATCAATGATATTAGAAGAATGTTCAACATTATCAAGTACAGTATGTCAATTTCTATTATTAAAGTCATTTATAGCTCCTAAAGTCAATCAATGTCCCCCTTGAACCGTAGCAAATGCATCAAAGCTTCTGGAAAGTTTCAAACTGAAACTTGATGACATAATTAGTGTTAATCTTCTAAAGAAGAGCGGCCCGGTCTTTCAAGTGAAGGAGGAGTTTCAAAGACAACAGAAGACCTCAAGCCTTCTGCTGACCCCAAGTAGGAAGGCACTTAGGCTCCTTGAGTGGCGCCCTTGTAAGCCTACTTGACCAACCAAGTGGCGCTGCCCTTTGAAACCTTACTCCTTCCAAGTTTAGAGCGAAGTTAGGGCTGGAAACTGTTTATTTTCTCGGCAGACCGGCGGCGATTCAAGGGCTTTTGACGGCTTTGTGTCGTCACCACTTGCGACTTGGATGTCTGCTACACTAAAATCAACATTTATGTCTGCTGAAGGAGGAGGAATGAATACAGGCATCCCCTGTGCTCTGAGATTCTCTCTCTTCAACCAGACAAGGAGCACGTGGCATATTACCATGGTGAGAATTTAAAAAATGGATTGAATTTTAGAATGGTATTTTGTATAGAAGATGACATAATTTTAGAAATTACTTTAGATTATAATTTTCTGTGCTTTTTTAAGGATTTGTCACAATTACATTGTTTTATATTCATAGTATATAATTGGAGCTCATTAGATGAAAACGTTTCTGAGTTCAATATAAGTTTAGATTAATATTTTGTCCTCTGGTTGGACCCGAGAAAAATATTATGATGGAAAGGCAGAGACACACTATAAAACTTGATAACTGCATAGAAACGCAATCTATAGGTCTATTTTTCTCAATAGGTCAATGTATTATCAATAGCAGTTTTATATCAAAAACAAATCAATTCATGAATAAATCAAGATATGATTGCATTAATATAATGAGTTACATTTGCATCAACTGGTGGTTTAAACTTAAATTTTTGTTACACTACTATTGAAAATGCAGGCTAAAGTGGAGAAATTTATTGAGATGGTTGCGAAATTTAGTGGCAACCACTGCCGGCTAGTGCCCACGAAAAAGGTGAAGTGCTAGTATCTTTCACTGTTCACCAGTCTCGTGGGCACGAGCCGCCAGTGGTGGCAACTATATGTCTGCAGTTTTTTCATGGAGCAGGGATCAAGGAACAATATTTTGCTATAATTTAATGATAGAACTTTTTAGTTACCTTCCATAGGAAAGTATTCTCTTGACAAATGGTAGTGTCTAAATGTTGAAACTTTGGAACTATGGGACTAGTCCAGTCAAGTATGCAGTATAACTGACTTTTCCAGGTCTATCCTCTCATAAAATTTGTACAAAATTTTAACATCTTAATATAAATAAAAATTATTTTATATGAATATGAACTGTATTGAAGAGGAGATCTATGTAGCTCACAAATGCCATTTCAAATTCAACTCAAATCCTAACAAAATTGACATCATCTGACAATCGAATTCCATCCGATTAGGAAATTTTATTTGAAACATCAATGGAAGCGGTGTCATTTACAATGATGACATTACCTTTCAAATTACGGAATGACTGGCTTGAAAAAGCGTACGGGCCTCTCTCGTTTAGTGGCCTAATCGAGTTTGGACCACATCATCACTTACCAAACCAAAAACGAATTTATCGGCCAAGCCCTTTCAGTGGCAGAGCACCGCACCGGCCATAAATGTTGTTTTATTCCATCGAGGGTATTTTTCGGCAGATACAAACGTTGGCACAAAAAATCGAAATGAAACGATAGCCAATTTTTCTCTCGCCAAATGTCTGCGGAAAACGCGTGGAAAATGGAAAATGTCTGTGGAGGTCCGACTGTTGAAAAATCGATGGGAATGAAGTGAAAAAAAACAATAACAAAGAATGTCTGCCAGCTTCAGGACAGAAGCCTGTGATGACGCGGTATATCCCCCGCTTAATTCAATTGATATGAGGCTATCAAACTGTTGGAAATGTTTTGCAACGTTCGAGTTTTCCCAGCCAATCGCTAAATCGTTGGGGGGCCACAGCCAAACTCGTAGAGGCCTGCCTTTACGAGAACGATTAGAATCAATATTTTTATCATCAATTCTAATTTTACTTATAATCTCATGTGAATGATTTAATATCATAGTCTTTATTGTTTAAATTTTCATACTTGACAGGGCATGCTAATGTTGTTACATTCAGAACAATTATTATTATTATTATTTTTTCATCTCAACAGAATATACTCTATTTGAGTGAATTCATTCAATAAGGCCCTTTATAGAATGGAAGTACTTAGATGAAATTACTCCATCCAATCGTAATTTCCATTTTCCTATAAATTATTTCTTCACAGGGAGTATGTATGTATGTATGTCTGTCTGGCTCAACAGCCCATGAAGGGCCTACCAGCTGGTTGCCAGTTTCAAATTCACTCTACTATGCAGCCCGTCCGGCTGACAGCCCTTCAGGGGGAGTATGAAGTATTAAATATATTAGAATTATTTTTCTTTTTGTTTCTTTTAAGAAACTTCAGTCACTTTAAAATTATCCCATCATAATAACATGAAAATAATAATTATCCCATCATAATATCAAAGTTATCGAACTGTGTATTTAGGATTTTTTGTATTTAGACCACTGCTTCTGAATATTTATTGGATTAAGTAGCACTGTATTGGCATTGCATGTGCATCTACACAAACACTATATTTCACTTGCATACTACACTTCACAAACATTTCTTGACATATGTTTATTTTTTATTTTGATCCTTATTTGAGGGAAAATAGATGTCTGATATTGATTAATCCGTGAATGAGTGTCGATTAATTACCCCGAAATTATATCTTTGCTATTAATCCTGAAGCATTCTTTCAGCTCATACATTATTAGAAATATGAAAAGAGACATATAGAACATTTTTGAGATCATCGCTCCTGTTTAACTTGATGATTTATTAATTACATCAATTTGCAATTAGCGATCGTGCTCAAAATAATAAATCTGGTAGCGGCTACTTCATCAGAGTTGAAGCACAGAACGTGCAAAAACCGAATTCACAGCGAGTCTCTCATTGCCACTTGATTTAATAACGCCGTAATAATAAATTAATATTACTGGCTGGCTATATGAAAGTTTTTGACCCCCCTATCCACCACTAAAAGCGGGTTGAATTCAAAAGCAGCAACATAAATTCATACTTTACTCAGTTCCATATTAAAACATTTGTTCCATTTATAACATTTACATGTAGTTAATAAGAGATAAGAGCGTGAACGGGACCTTTTGTAGGCCGTAAAACACTAATATCTGTCCACCTATCCCTGTCTCCCTCTCTTTATCTTTCTCTTTCAGTTCTCTTCTAATAATTTATGACTCTATATCAGTTGATTTTAGAATGAGTGCTGTGTTTTATTACTGCTATTTGCACACGAATCCTGTGTTTTATCTCGTTCAAAATAAATAAAATGTCTCTATTTGAATAATATTCGTTCTAGTTTTTCTCTATATCAATCATTATCATCTTTGTCAAATGCTTTTCATCCACAAACTAAACTGCAATATCAATGAATAGGATACTTATTTACAAACAAAAATGATCGGATTATTGTTAGGTTACTTATTATAATTAAAAATTGGTATAGCCTATGAAATAGTTTTGTAAATTATGGATCACCTTTTTCAAAAGTTGTTAGAAGTTTGGATTTACTATTGTGGGATGGTCAGCTAATTATCATTTTTAATTATCAATTATCAGTGGATCTTCTTTTTAGTCGCTGAGGGGAGGTTGAATAAATTTCTCGGAGTAGTCAACTAATATAAGTTACATGAATTATTTCCAATAATCTCTTGTTTCTCACCATACTGTATATTCTGATACTTGCTGGTTTGTAGAAGAAATGTTCCGACCTCTTATTCTTTACTATACAAAACTGTGCAGTCAATCAATTATTGAGAATGCAAATTAATCAATATAATCGGCCTGTACTCTTCTCTATTGCGAATCTGATTTTTAGACTCATCTTGAGAATAAACCCTGTTAATCCAGGCATTACTAAGAATCATCCAGGCACTTGAGAGGATTGGAATGAGTAGTTTATTTGAGAGAAAAATGTCTTTCTAGAGTGGGGAATTAGGCGACTTATCCCATTGTTATTGCAAGTATGTTGGTTCATTATCCCAAGTTTATTCAACACAGATTTGTATAGAGGTAGCTCCTGAAAATATCTTACTTCGAGCAAATTGGTTTGCTCTTTTTTTTTAACTAATAGCAAATCAATAATGTTTATTTTCCATCTTACACACACATCCACAATTACTCTATTATTGGTGGTAGTTTTGTTCCTAAATTATATGCTCCTTTATAATATTTATAATTCAATAAACTGTGGACTGATAATATCATTGTATGAGTTTTAACATTGATCCAATGTTTTATCGATGTTCGTCGATAATGGGAGCACTCAGTTGCTTGGGTTCCAAAGCATTAAAGACCAAACGTCCTGTCTTTCTTAAACCGATTGAATACCCACGAATATTATCACGAGCACCATCTACTATTTTTAACGTTCGTTATATGCACTGTGAGTTTCGATCCTTATTCTCAATTATTTCATTGGAGAATAAATGAAATTAGTTATGAATTATTATATTGAACGTAATCAATCAATATCAACTCTAGAAAAACTGATAACATTAGATTTAAAACAAAAGGATGGTGTGGTGACTCACCTCGCTTGAGCTTCTCGAGAGGCTCGTGGTGTAGGACAGTGGGCGCACATGGCACAGGATGGTGGTGCGTGGTGTCGTGATGGTGTACGTGGTGGTGGTGTCCCAGCATGGCGCCGCCCAGACCGCCTGGCGCCACGGCGTCGTGCAGATTGTGCAGGTTGTGGCTGTCGGTGGCGGATGACGACACCAGATCCTGCAGGCACAGGCCGTTGTCCGACAGTCCTTCCATGTCGTAGCAACTGTTGCGCAGGTAGAACGAAATCGTGAAACCGTTTGTTGGCTACTGAGTCCTGAATTATTTCACCAAATCCTCACTGGCCTCTCATGTTTGTAACGAAAATTACGCAGATTTTGTTCAGTGAATATAAAAAATTCGATAGAGAACTACTGTGTTATTATACTAAGTCCTCTCTAGGTCCTCATGTTTTAACTGATACTCCTTGAATTTGAGCCAACAGTAATTGAAAATCTTTAGAGTAGTGTAATTGTGTTAGGAGTTGAACAGAGTCCTCTCTAATTATTCATTCTGTGAAAATAATTATGATGAATTGGATACAGCGAAATTGGGACACTGTTCTACCTTAGTAGTGAACGTCCTCACAATCCGTCACTGATTGTTATTTTTGTAACATATCATATTATTATTCATTCTACTACCTTCAAGCTGACAGTCTTCAGTAGCCTAAAGAATATAGAAGCGCGATTAAATTTCTACTGCGGAAAAATGAATACTCAAAAAAATGATTGCTTCCAAAATTCTATTTGAAAGATACGTTTTGTACTTTGTTAAGTCTTGGCAAAAGTTTCTGTTCAAATCAAATTACACTCACATATATCGCACACTCTTACCAACGATTCAAAACTACTATATAAAATTCTATGTGAGTTCTCTACAGGTGCTGTAAATCGATTATCAAATCAATAAAACTTGTTAGATTATCTAGCCGTAAGCCCTTGAAATATCAAATTCAAGTTATCAGTCTACTACTTCAGAGATTCCATTGTGCTCGTAAAAATTATTCCACTTGGCTTACTCTCAGTTTTGATTTCAAGATTCTTTTGAACGAGGTATTTAGTTTCACTGGTTGAAAATGTACACTTTTGAATGAGATCTAATGATATTTCTACAACGCTATTAAGAAGGCAAAATAATTTGAAATCTTTTGCTAATTTCAGTAAAGTTCAAATGCGAACATAATAACAATGGATAAACTGGGAATCATCCTCATTTGCATTCCTCGTAGAATCGACTCCTCTGGATACTGTAAAAAACGAGAAATTTCAAATTAATTACTTTTGTAAAAAGTGTCGGTTTCACCATCATTTTCAAAATAACGATTCCGAAAAACGTCATTGTTCGAACTAAACACTCGTTTAGTTGACAACTTCTTCTCACTCTTTTCATTGACAACTTCGTCCAGCTATTAGATTTGCAATACTGTACCTGAATAGTGCTAACTGTTGAGTAATCGATAGATCTTTATTTGATCTGAATATATTCTCTGTTCAACACACTTGTTCATTTTGAATCGTATAACTGATCAGAGTAGCTAACTGGACTTCAAAAAAGCTTTTATCTACTTAAAAAAGTTGCATTGAAAATTGTTTTCAAGCACGGTATTTGAAAGTTTTCCGTCAGAGTATTCAGAGTAACTTGTGCAGTATGCACTGGTTGACAGTTGTTCGCCAATGAAAATTTTGAAATTGGTTGGTATCGAATCAGTACGATCCGACGTTTTAAAAAGCTACCTTTTTCAACAAGTTCTACTAGTGACTATATAAGATCTTACTATAAATAAAGATCTTATATAAAGTCTTAGATAAAGATCTTATATAGTCACTGTAAGTTTTAAAATCCTTTTTTTCATTTAAATAAATGCGATTTCACTTTCACCTAGTGAAATGTGGATTATTAACAATATGTTCTTGTTGTAGCACTATTCTATGTACTTCTTCTCATTCATTAATATTTTGTGCTCCTTCATAATCATAATGCTGTCTGTGTTTCATCTTTATTGTAATGTATTTCCTCAAATAAATAAATGAATGAATCATTAGAGAAATAATATAGGTTATTGGGAAGAAGATAACCGATTAGGATTCTTTCACACCAGTGTGGGCCTAACATAGGTCGCCCACCTCTCAGTGTATTTTAATTCGAATAATCCCGAAAATAAACCAACTAATTATGCTCTTGAAATCATTGGTTATTAGCAGTTGTAAAAAAATTGGAAGAAGGCTTTAGATCTAATTCTACTGTTCAATACCTACAAAAGATTGGAAACTGAAAATTCACAATATGAACATGGCTAGCTATTATCAAATGAGTTTGTGTCGATCAAGTAATAACAATGAAGATGGTTTGTTGTATTTCTATAATAATTATAAGGTAATAAAGAATTTGAATAACATGCTCTTATTGAACGATTGCACCTTGAAAGCTTTGAAACACTTTATAAGGTATATCCAATCACAATTAATTATATTTGAATTGAAAGAACTATAATACCAATAATTCCAATCACTATATTTTTAATCAACTAGTTTTCACTCAACTCTACTCTCAATAAGTGTGAAGAGGTCCGGCTGCGCCCTAACTTTGCTCTTCCAGGTAAAAATACAGCCAACGATTCTATTCTATACAATACTATTTTCATTGCAACTTTCTATTTTATTGAATTCGAAGCGTTCACAATATTTTTATGGTGATAAAATCATGAATTTCTAGATGAAAATATTTAGAATAAGTATGATGAAATTATAGTACACAAACCTAACTCTGACATTCAACTTTTATGTTTATTTTGTCTATCTCATTTTAATCTCTTTCGAATCAAAAAGCTTCAAAAAGTCATTCCTCTTTCTACTCTAGAGCCCGTTCTAACTTTCCAATACCTACTGCACTATGAGAAACAAATATAGAAACACAATAGAAACCTATAGAAAAAATCTCAACTGGATGAATCGATGAAAATTTATTCCTGTGTCAATTCATGAAGAAAAAAGAAACACTGACATCGATAGTTTTCCCTCGAGATAAAATTGTAGATTTTTTAGAATTTCTCGATTATTTCGTCATGTAAATTTTAAGTAGACACAAAACGAATGAAGGCAAAAATAGTATGACCAGAGAAACATCGTCTGATATTCAATTTAAAGTTCAAATTTTGAACTCTAAAAACATTAGTTATTTTTTCTAACAAGTAGATTATTAGAAGAAAAATTGCATTGCTACGTCAAATATGGGATATTTCACATCTTGAGAGTCATTAAGAGAGCATTCCAGTCTTCTCAATCTCCAACAATTTTTATTTTTTTAGTTGAGTGCTCTTCCTCTGTCAATCCACATATAATTAGAATTATTGTCCCATTGTCTCGTTTTCTCACATCCCATATTACTTTACTTGGATTTCAGTTTTTTTTCATATTCAACAGAAACTGTTTTGATTTATTATTGTCTGTTTGATTGTTTCTTGTTGTGAGCCCAACTTTGCTGGATACTGGATAAAATATGTTCTCATCCACACTCAGTAAATCAGTCATCTACTCGAAAGACAGGTATTCGAAATTTTATACAGACAGTAAACAAGACACAAGTGAGTTCATCATCAACTAGCAACTAGTTACCCGTGCTTTGCATCGGAGAAAAATCAAGTATTGTTAAAAGTGATCCCCTTTTGAAACATGTGGGTTATTTTAGCAATACGGGTGTTAACCTACACATTCATGAATGCCATAGTAACGAACATAGGAAATTGTGTTATTATATGTTTGACAAGAATGTATCCTCATCAATTAGATATATTATTTCTAAACGAAAGTATGTCAGAAACAATATATAATAATATATATATAAGTTTTTACGTTTTTTTGGAAATTGAGTTTTAGGCGCACATAGCCTACTAGTATATAACGGGGTAATATTTCCCAACTGTTTTCAAAATTCAACTCAAAACAAAACTTTTTTATTGGTCAAATATATGAACTAGATTAAGAAATAATTATTATTGTGCAATAATTATTTGTGCAATTGATATAGCTTATGTATAGGAAATTAAGTTGGTTATCTGTATAATTGTTATTGATGGTTTGCAATGCAGAATATAGGTTATCTCAAGTATGTCAATGTTTACTATGAACCCGTTCAAGATGTGTGCGTGTGTGAAAGATTAAAGGAGTTTCCTGCAAGAGGTTGGACATTGTACGATAGTAGTAGTAGTAATAATAATAATAAGTAAGCCGAGAGATAAGGCGCTAAGCCGGAGTAAGCTTAGTCAGAGATCGGTCAAAAATCCGGGTTTAATGTGGCGGGTGTGTACTTACCGGGTGCGGGCGGCGGACTCCCGTCGGTTATCCGGGGGCGCCCCGGTCGGATCAGGTCGGAGATTTTCGGGGGATGAAAAAAGCGAAAGCCCCCGAGCTGACTAAGTGTTTGTCGGAGTTAGGACAAATTGAGACCAGATTGAGAGAGAGCTTTCGCTAGGGCTTTGGCCCGCCCCTCTGGAGAGATAACATCGTGCCTCACACGCAGGCGCTAAAATCTCTTCACCCCTTCACCCCTTCACCGCCCATCCCTCAACCCCCTTATACCCCACCAATCCCAAATCCCCTCCATATTTTCAGATGCACACACGAACGCACCCGCATCACCACGCAACTCCTCCAAATATTCCACCATTTGTTCGCTATCAAGCGCTCTCACTTCATCGTTATTAGATAATAATGGAATATTCGTTTTATTTTTCTTCTTCATGTATCTTGTGCGTTTTCGTCGATAGCCGCCACCGTTGAGTAGGTTAGGTACAGCTGAAACTCTTCACTTTTAGGCATAATTGTGTTGGGAAATTGTCCATTTTTTCGAATACTTGATCATTATAATCATGTAGTTTCCCAAATTAATTCTAGGCCCACATATAGAAAAAAAACTTTAAAATGAAATGAAAACTTTAAAGTTACCTTCTGAAATGAATGAAAAATATATTTGAGCTCTCAATTAATTAAATGCAGATGAGAATTCCTCCAACGGCTTTAACAAAAATGTTAACTCTCCCTAATATTGGAGTCCGCCAGTCTTAGTTCCTGACTAGAGTAAACTACGGAACTTTTTTTATTGCGAATGATGCCTACTTAAGCATTTATTTTTGTTTGTGCGTGGGTATTGGAGAGTGTGAGGGTGATTGATGAGGTGGTTAAACGACCATACCTCTGGTGGGACTCAAATCCACGACCGGGTAGCGCCAGTGGACTGATGGTTGTGACGCCCCAGACCACCTGGCCAACCCGCTCGGCATTTCTACCGGTGCTTCTACCACTTTGTTGTCCCAGAGGTTTTCAGTGTCAATTCACTACTCTACTTCTAGAATTATATCATTATTCAATTTCTTTATTTTTCACGTTTCTCGTTTCAGCACGAATTTGGAATTCAAGTAGGCTTATTGAAATTCAATAGGCTTATTCCAATCAATAAAAATGATATGCAATAATTTTAATATTGAATAATAGTATCGATGACAAAGATGAAAAAAATTACAGATGAAATGTTAGTTGATGTATGAGACATTAGAAACTGATCTATTGAAAATTTGAATGGAATGAGTATACAGATCAATGTGATTATGCTAAAAGCCACTATTGGGATAACTTCATTCATTCTCGAGCTGCTTCATCTTTCTGTAAATACGGTGGTACGAATTATTAGGCCGAAAATTGTTGATGTACTAACTGGTAGGTGAGAAAATAGGAGCTCAAATTGATCTGACATAATCTGGAGGCCATATTTACAAAGCGAGCCGAGAGTTGTAACAGCGGCGGCAGTTGTAAAGCGCGCACGGTTTATTGTCTCTTGAAGAAGCTTTTCAAACGACTGTTTTCCATAAGGATTAATTTTTAATTCAATGAGGATTATGAATGCGCTTTAACGGCCGATCGATGGCCGGGCGCCGTTCTCAATGAAACCCAGTGTGAGCGTAAAAGTCGCATTCAACTGCTACAACTCTTGTAAATAAAATTATTACGACCGTTCCACACCGAATTACGATCTTATCGGATCATAACTGTAAACAGTCAACGATTTGGAGTAGTAGTACTTTAGCAAACATTCTAGATTCACTATAAAATATAATAGAGCACGGCTTGACTCAATTAACTCACTTTATTCAACGTTTCTTATAGAATTAAAGTGAGTCCTTGTTAATACGAATGTTAATTGAGTCGAGTTAATTAAATAAATAGATATTTTATTTATACAATGGCAAGATTTCTCTAAAAATGTCGAGTAAGAAGGCTGAAAAAAATTTGGCAATGATAGTAAATATCATATTGGAAAAAAACGAAGTTCAAAAAGTGGGAATCAAGAGTTATAGTCCCTGTTGAATGAGGTGTGGTAGGAAATGGAGACTATGCACTGAATATTCTACAAGCGTGGATGGAAAAAGCTTTGTCGCTTCAACCGTTGAAACTATACAGTATTCCACTTAATTTGAATTGGTCGGCCTATTAGGAAACAGACTCTACAAAAAATCAGTTTTATTCCGTTGGTCATTTTGAAAACCATTCCTGTTATGCGTTGAATTTCTTACAAGAATTAAACTCAAATTCAATAGTGCATTAAATCTGAAAACCATTGCTACTTCAAATTCGAGAAGTTATATTCATAAGAGTCAATTCTTAGTACTTAAGTGTTCTCATTTCTATTGAAAATTTGCAGAGGTGATCCAGCTTGACAACTGGCGTGGACGTAGATTCAGTGAACGATTCGAAACCACTATAAATCTCAGTGTGCAAGAAAATAGCCTCGGAGAAACTACGGCTAAGCATATTCTACCATGATGATGATATCCCTAATGCAGTAACAAATTCTTACAGTCTGAAGAGTGATTGCGAGAGAGACAGAGAAAACAACTGCGATGAAATGGAGTTTACTTACTCTTCGTTTCCATCCCTTCAACGATGAGGTGAGGATTGTGATGTGGAGAGGGGGGCGGGAGAGCTATAAAGAAGTTGAACGTTGAAAAGGTCCGTTTTACTTTCTTAGCGAGCCAAATCCGACTGAGCCAGCCCGGATTACGGGGGCAAGGTGAGGTGGTTACTGGCGGGAGGGGGTTGAAGGGAGTATGTGAGAAAGGAATGGGAGCAGAATTAATGCATTCACTTACGGGCGGCAAGACCCCGGGACCACGAGACTGTTCAAGACGAAGCAGGGATAGGACTTGCAGCAGCATCTTGAGGGCCGGGCTTTGGGCTTGGGCTTTGTCTCGGTCTTTGTCTAAGCCCAAGCGCTTAGAGCTGTCGATTGGCTTCGCGGAGGCCTCCTCTGTCTCTATCCTTTGCTCACTCCTCTCAACTCCATTTGTAGCCCCGGCTTTGTTGATCCTGGCGCTCCATCAACGTTTCAACCAGATTTGCTCTCTTCACTCTTTCCAATTAGCCTAAGCACACGCCTGCCAATTTCCAGAAAAAAAAACATTTCCTCGTTTCCTTTTATCTCAATTGCAGATGACTGTCATATAGAACTTCAAGGGCCTTATTATGTATTCTAGTAATGTAGGAAGTAAGCTAGGTTTTCAAAGGAAAGTGACAATCATTATTATCGAATTATGTCGGAGACATGAGAATAAAAAAATAATTTATTGCTGAGAATGATGAAAATTTATCAAAATAGAGTTCAAAATAATATAAATTGTTCAAGATGACGCTCACGTGATTATCAGACGTGGCCGAGAGAAATGATTATATTCTATATGATTATGATGAATGAATAGAAAGTTTATGAGACAGCCATGGACAGTTGGCTTTGTCTGTATGACATGTATGTTATCAAAGTAGGCTACTCTCAGGTTTTTCAATTGACCTTTCCAAAATCTCAGGAACTAAATAGTATCTGCTATAACTCTTGTGGAAGTTCAACCATTTACTATGCATCGGATATACTGTATTATAAGTAAAGTTGACTTGCTCAATAAGATGCATTTCATTCAATGGTAAAGTCGACTTCGACTTGACCATTGATCCAAATGCATCGATGCATCTACTTGGTCAAGTAGACTTAACTCGTGTAAGCAAGGCACGAGATAACAAAATAATAGGCTACCTCTGTAAGGTTAAGGTTCAGTCATTTTAATAACTGTTTGAATGACTGTATGAAGGCAGTGAACCTGCTCGCAATAATTCAATCAAGTGTTGTCTTGATCTTTGAATTTTTTTCATTATACTAGGCTTCTCAAAATTGCTTCTAGTTTTAGTCAAGTCGGGTTCTACATTCATTCATTCAAGATGGCATAAGACAGAATTTCTACACTCAAAAGTCAATCTTGAAAATACAATATTCTGAACGTAGCATAATCGCGGAACTCGCTACTCAAAGTTCAAAATAATTACTCATTCGATCATCAACTTCAACTGATGTAAAACGCACAAATCCCAGACTCCTGATACCAAAAAGTTCTGCATGAAAGAAACAAGATAAGTGTGGACTCCGGATGGATTTTCTTATGGTAAACAATACGCATAGGCCTAACAACACAAACTGTAAAACACACATGCAGAATCCATTTTCATTTCTAAACATCAAATCCTTAAAAATATGAGTTACATTTGATTTTTTTACTGATTTCTTTGAGTAAGAGTTCAGCCTGTGTGAGAATGCTGTTATTTTTTACAAATAAGGTAGGATTATATCAGCATTAGGATCAATGAGATGTGTTTACTTCTAATTTTACCTCTATAAATTGGTTTCTTGAAGCAGATACTTGTTTGAAAAATTTAAATCCCGATTTCATAGAGTGGAGCGTGTGAATAATTGGATAATTTTTAAAAAACATAATTATTATGCTTGCAAATTACAATACAAAAATGGATTATAGAGCCCGTATAAATCGAACGTTTTGTGCGGCAGCTTCTATTTCATTTCAATGTGTGAATACAAACTCGATTGAAACAGATAAACATAAGAAACAGATACTGTATTGTAACATCGTGAATACCGACATGATATTGAAACAGAACAACCTTGATTTTCATCATCCAAATCCATCTTATCCTGAAAACTTTGGCAGCGTTTATAGTGTATCACACTAGTCTATAAATCATTTATTGGATTCTATGCTTCAGGATATAAGAGTTTATCTTTAAATGAAAGGTTTCTAAAGTGTGTTTGGTAGGTTTTCAAAACAAAATTGTGAGATTATTTGGAAATATTATTTGAACCTAATTACTACAAGTTTGTAAATGTGGAAGCATTTATTCTTGAGGCATTGAAATATTCATCAGCATTAGTACACAGAATTTTACTATTCTTTGTTTGAAAAAAGAAAAATAATGTCATAAAAATAATAACCTGAAGTTTATTATACTGAAGAATAGTAATTATTAAATTCATTGATTTGAGGTAGGCCCGTAGGCCTATACTAGAATTAGATTAGGAACAATATATTGGTTACAGCCTAATATTGGCTTTAAAGACTTATGTCGGCCCGGTTGGCGCAGAGTGCTGGGGCGTCACAACCTTCAGTCCGCTAGCACTGCCTGCGGTCAGGGTTCGAGACCCAGTAGCAGAGAGAATAGAATATAGAAGTAGAGTCGCCTTGCAGTAGGGCGGAGTGAGACAATACCCCCCGACTACTAGTGTACTTTCCTCGCCCGGGCTGGTATGGTAATCTCATATTGAAAGGGGTTTGTAAATCATTCATAACTCAAGTTCAAATCAGAATATTAAAACGAAATTGACTTCTATGGCTTTGTCAAATCATGCTCTACAAGTAATGTGATATACTATTTCATTGTAACTAGAATATTTTCCAAGTTAGTATTTTACAAATAAAAATTGTGTAGCCTAGTATTTGGTGATTGCGTGCATCTCTATTCTCTTCAGTGGATTTTTATGTTAGCTTTCGATGGAAAAGTATTGGATGTAATTTATAGTACTAGTTGAGATCTCCAATTCTATGTATGATACCATTAACTTAATGATTAAAGAACAGCAGATTATTGCGTTGAAGATCGGAAATAATAATAATTAGCCAAGCATCAAGGCTTTTAAAAGGCTATTGTCCTGCATAAACATTCCAATATCAGTTGAATGACGTTTGCAAAAAACCTCTCTCTTTATGTAAACAACACAGTATTCATAGAAACGTTTTCATTAGAAACGTTTTAATATAGCTGCCAGTCAACATTTTTTCTATATTTATTATATCTCCAGACGAGAAACTCTGTGCAATTTTCGGTTGAAATCAGCTTAATCAGTTAGTCTGATTTCAGTTGTCGAGAAGCTTCCCTTCAAGCAATACGTGTACGTGTAGAGTACATACATTGCTAGAAGAGTAATTGTGAAAAAGCAAAATAAAATGTGAAGAATGTGACAATTGACAAGAAGGAACAGTAACAATACCAATAGTCCAATAGATCTATCTACAAATCTGATTTCAATTAAGAATCGAGGTGGCTTAGTGCAGCCCTCATATGATGTGAACAGAATTTGTAAGATTTGCAAAAAAAACTTCAAAATATCCTCCCTAAAGCCAAAACTACCAAGTAAAATGAACTATTATACAAATAAACTCCTGATACGTTCCTTGGATTTGAATATTTTCCGGGACACACCTTACTTTGCTTTGGAAGGAGTAGACAACCATAGGGACTGGTTGATAGAAACCGTAGGCAAAATCTACATTTCAATAAGAATTAAAAAAATATATACGTAACCAAAATGAAAAGATTGAGGAACAGAAAATAAGGCAGAAACTCAAAAAAATAATTCATTTTGAAGGGCAATAATACTGTTCACGAGACAAATAACTATTTTTGAGTGATATTGAGTGTGGTTCAAATAATTGTGTTATAGAGTATATAGAAACTTATTAAAAGTTAGGACATAGGAAGAGTACACCATTCTCCTCTGGATTACTGGATTACAGGAGAACAATCAAAACGTTTGTCATTGTATTTATGGATTGTGCATGCATGAATCTGAATTATACATTAATTCAAAGATCTCAATAAGTTCTATAAGTTTTATTAGATTAATTTTTTCTTAAACCATAAATTCTATCTAAAAAGTTTATTGAAGGAAATAAAAATGCACGCAAATACCAAATAATATTATACTATTTAGATTGTCAACAAATAACGTAGAAATCATGATAATTACGATGGAAAAAATCACGATGATAGTCACGATCCTTCTAGAGTATAGTTTAACGAAGCAATCGATTTAAATTTTATTCCAATATTCTGATTTTAACTTGAGTTATGGATGATTTACAAAGCCTTTTAAAAGCCTTGATGCTTGGTTAATTATTATTTCCAATCTTCAACGCGATCTTCTGCTGTTCTTCGATTATAAAGTTAATGGTATTATACATAGAATTAAAGATCTTAACTATTACTATAAACTTCATTCAATATCTCTTCCATTAAAAGCTATCATAGAAATTAATTGAACAGAATAAAGATGCGCGCAATCACCAAATACTACACTATTTTATTTGTAAAACAATAACTTGAAAAGTATCATAGTTACACTGAAATAGTATATCACATTATTTGTAGAGCATGATTTGACTATACTATTGATGTCAATTTCGTTTTAATATTCCGATTTAAACTTGAGTTATGAATGATGTAAGAAGCCCGTACAATATGAGATTACCAGACCAGCCGGGCGAGGTGAGTACACTAGCAGTCGGGGGGTAATGTCTCGCTCGCCTGCTGTAGAACCGGTATTTGCAAGCCCAATCTACTCATATTCTATTATCGCTGCCCAGTAGGCATGGCTGTTTTCCACTTCATCAATCACACCTTCGTACTCATTACCCATTACCCACGCACAAGCTAAAATGCTTATGTGGGCATCATCCACAAGTAAAAAAAAGGATGAGATCTTTCTACCATTATTCTAATCAACAAATATTCTCATCTGACCGTCAAGAAGTCAAACATGAAATCTCGAATTAATAATTCCACTTGAAGGTTTGGTATTCATTATATTCCATATTACAGCATTATCCAAATGTATCAAAATTTAACTCCCATTACTGTGGATTATAATGTAGTTTTAGTGTATCAATTACCTCTGGATATGATGTAGAATTTAAGACGTTGATATTTCAAACAGTTGAGAAGATAGTTGAAAAACTGGAGTAGGCCTGATCTCGGAATTCAAATACTTTTGAACATTAGAGTTCTAGACTTAATTTGCACCTGTCTCCCAAATTTCACCACTTTCTGCCAATTAATTTTTGAAAAAACCTGAGAAAGCGCAAAAAAGTCAAGAAAAACATAAATAGGTGTGTCTTTATAAAAATACAAAAATCTGCTCTAGTGCGCGTCTCAAGGTCCAATCGAACATGCTATGAATGAGCAAGTTTCACTTCGCTTTTATAAAATAGAGAGCTAATGCGCAAGATGTGCAACCCGCGAGACATCAACAACTCTTATAACTCTGATTAATGGCGTAATTTCAAAAGAATTAAAAAAAATCAACGCAACATTATTTCTAGACCTAATAAGAAACCTGTCTACCAAATTCCAACATTATTTTATGCCGATTGCTTGCAAATTAGCCTACAATACAATAGTGGATAAATAGAGTCAGTATACATTGAACATGCCTACATTAGCCTACAGCTAAGAAAACGGAGAAAAACTATAGAAAAACACAAAAATTGACGCATCCTTGAGAAGTTTCAAAAATCTTAGTGGTCCAACTGATTATGCCTACCAAATTTGAACGCATTTGGTTCAGTAGATTTTCAGTTTTGCTAATGAATGAATGATATTCATTCCCTTTATAATATGTATAAATTATATCCATGGAAGGTTATTGATATTGCAATTCTATCTATTATTTAGAGATTATTTAGTCAATGAATTCAAATTGGTTCCGCGAATATCCAATCGAATACATACATAACATTTGAAGTTGATAAACACACTGACGTAGTCCACTGTCATAAATATGACTAATTGATTATTCAACTAATTTTCAAAAATTAAAAAAAAAATGCTAGGCTATGGTCTGAAATGTAATCCACTACTTGGTTCATAATACTCACAATATAATTTGACGAATCTTCTATTGTAAATTATGAATAATAGTTAGTTGAAAATTAGCGACAAATCTACACATTTCGCCGAACTGTCACTACTAACATACCCGACACATCGGTAAAGTATCCAACGCAAAATACGGTAAGTTAAAAATATTGTAACCAGTAAGGTGAGAGGTTATCGATACTCTATATCTTGTGTGAATATGAATCACGGATATGCGATGCTTGGTGAGCCTACATTACACTGGAAACCACAGGGAGCACTGAGAGATGGGATCGCGACTGATGATCGCTACCTGCGTTGCGGATTCAGGTGGATGGAAGCGACTAACCGTCATGTGTGATGTGTCTTGGCGACAGTCCTTGCGCTTAGCACTTAAGTGCTGCCCTGCATGAGTGTGAGTATGTGCCACTACTGATTATATAGATATATTTTTACTTGCCTTGGCAGAAATCCGGGACCGGGAGTGGGTTGCCGTGGTTAATCCGACGGGATCTAGTGGCTGATCTCCAGAAATCTCCTGTAATACTGTGTAGTGTGGAGTAGGCCTGGTCGGGCAAGTCACTCTTTCACTCATCCCCTTCTCACCGATGCCCAGTGGAGGGGGCACTTTCAACCCCTACCACCGGTACCACCTCTCCCCCACTCCAACCCCTGCATTTTTCACACGCCACTCCGCCAATTGTAGTATGCCTTTTGCTGTCTCGCTCTGTTCGGCGTTTCCTACCCCTTGATGATGCAATGCGTGTGTGGGTGTGTGTCTGTGGTAGTGTCAGCTCCTGTCGACATCAAACCCCCAACTCGCAACCCTGAAGAACCTAAGGTGAGAAGGGAAATACAGGGAAACTGTGTCGGTTTTCAGGAAAAAATACATAGAGAATAGGTTGAAAGAACGAGAAAGGTGATCAGAGGGAATTAAGAAATGGATAGTCAGGAAGGAAGGAAGGATAGATAGGAGTAGTACACTACTTTTTTAAGGGAGGTAGAGAGGTACAGAGTGTGAGAGTTAGTCTTCCCTATAATAGCGGCCTCTTCCTTTTTCTCAGGAGTGAAAAGCAGGTAAAGCTGTTCTTTTCTGTGGAAAAGAGGGTGACACAAGAGGATGAAAGAGAGTGAAAAAGAGTGGAAGAGAGACTTACAAGAAGAAAGTTGAGAAAAAAGGTATCAATGATGAAGGAGTTAGGTCTTCAGGTATGGACAGGTGGATTGGGATGAGTTGACAGGAGTGATCTCACTAAAAGGGTATAAAATAGGGAGTAATGTGATATAGTCGTCCAAGTTAGTGAAAAATGTGACTTCTAAAAAGTAGGCTATTTCAAAAAAGTTCTACTGAGGAGTACTTCAGAAGTAATTTGTTTACCTGAGAAAATGTGGGCTGTGCACTCAAACTAGAATGGGTTTTTTAGTTCTGATGGATTAGATTAGCTGCCTAGTTGAACGTTTAACTAGGGAAGTCTAATGCTAGCAAACATTCAAAAGGCATAACAGTAACCTAATGTTAAGTCAGGCTTTGATCAAACTCTCAAGTTCTGTCACATAAATTTGTCAAACTCTCTGCGTCAAGATCTTTTGCTTATTCATCTCCAATCACAATTAATTTTTTCAATGAAATTTGAATGAATGGATTAACTCAATATACTTTCCATGTGTTTTTATCACTTTTTTCACGAACTTCAGTCCAGAAAACAATGGATTAGGATTTTGTTCCAATGAATAGTTTCATCTCTCGCTTTCATGCCATCCAATTATTTGAGCTAGCCTGTACCTGAACGATTTTATTCAAAAATCGATTTATTTCGAATTTATTACTTTGATTTGTCAATATTTTTGCATTGGTGATTAGAGTGATTGAAACTCTTAAGCTCATTGATGTAATGGAGGCCCAACTTGGAAACAATCTTAAACTCAAGAACAACATAGCCTCATAACACGTAACATAGACGCATCACATAGCCTCTCTAATTAGTTTCCTATAGATGTAACATTTATTTCATTGCTAAGATAATAATTGCATTTTGAAAGATTTCTAGGTTTGCCTAGGGGCTTCAGCCTATTTTTTAAAACGAAAAAAGTGTTTCTTCTTTTTTAATAGCCTACTCCTCTTTGAAAAAAAGGCCTAGCTTCCTGCTCTATTTCATTTTCCCATCTTCTTTGACTTGAAAGCAACCATCACTTTCTTGTGATGTTATTCAAATAACTGAAAACTTGATTAAATTTATGTCTTTACAGCATGGAGTAAAATTTTTACAGAGTTATCTGTGGTGATTCTATGGTCATAAGACATTAGGCTACCTATTACGACATAATAAGTTGTCATAAGTCTCTAAACATAGCGCACTAAGAAGCAATGAAATAGCTGAGCATCATAAGAACGTGGATTCCAAATCTTGTGAACACTCTTGAAGTATATCCTCCTACAAGCCGGCAGAGTAGTTTCCGTATAAGGAAGAGATTCAAGGTTGTCTCGCTGAGGAGGAGGACTTGTAAAATATTGCAGGTCGGCAGAAAAACGTCGAGGGTGGATGTCTCACTAGAGAGAAAGGGAAAAAGATAGAATGAGAACAGGATGGGGAGGGGAAGCTAGTTTCGGTAAGCTTTCCGGCGTTTTCTCGGGGTGTATCGTGGGGGGATTATAAAGCGATCATGCGCTCTGGTAGCCCCCAGGATAATTATTTTGCGGCTCCTTGCTTGACGTAGAGGGTGCCCCCCACCCTGCCATGGAGGCTCCTTGGCCCCATCTCCATTATAATGGCCACGGATATGTTATTGATGGGCAAAGGTACGCTTGCGCAGATCTTCCCTTGAAACAATCCCCCCCTCCCCCCCCAAATCCACCCACCCTCACCCACCACTCTTCTGCAAGGAGCCAGCAAGGAAATCCCAAGAAATCGAAACTGCACTCCCTCCCTCAGCCACTTCGCCTTCATCCACAAAATCGCATTTCTGTTTCCTCTTTCTTACACTGCTTTCTTTCTCATCCTCTCCATTCTACTCTTCATCACTCTGATTCCTTATACCATCCATTGATAAGGGACGCTTGGATTTTTCATTGTTCTTCTCTTTTTATTTCCAGCTCTCATGATTCTTTTAGAGTTATATTTTATCATATCTTTCCCATTTCATCATCAATTTTTCTCTCTCATTCATCATATTTTTCTCCACCTTCTCTATTTTCTTAATTTACTCACTCACATATTCTGCGATTAATTATCTTTTCATTCCTGCTATTTTATTTTTTCTCAATTCTAAATAATTATTTCCTTGGTAATCAACTACTCGACTACTGCTCTCTCATTTTCGTTGGCTTGTCTTGTTTTATTTTTCATCTTATTATTTAGATCTGGCTCACCCTGATCCTCTCTGTTAAAATTTTGATCATTTGTTTATTTGCATTAATTTTTTTCTCGCATTGTGATAGAGCGCTACCTGATTTGAGTACTTTTGATAACTTCTATCAATTGTATGTACTCGATTAGTATGGATCGGCGAGGATGAGTATGGATCAAGCCTAGTACTGTATATGGCATTCTCTTGAACTTTTTCAATTCAGGAATTAGATGGCACCTAGCAGCAGGCCTGGAAGTAAAAGACTTCAAAAGACTATTAAATATCTCCTCCAATAAAAAAATAATGAACTATGCTGGTCAACAGCCTTATTAATACAATTATCTATTTATTGTACAACTCAAATTCTTCTGGTTTATCAAGTTCTTCTACATCAACTCGATTTTCTTGCTCAAATGTTAACATTTTTTGTAACTCCTACAATTTTTTATAGATGATGCTTTTATCCATCACAGAAATGTCAAGTTCTTTTCAAAAAACTATCATCTATACTGGGAATCGACTTCCACGTATTTTGTATTGAATGGATTTGATGAATTCATTGATATTTCTACAAATAAAAGTAGAGAAGAAAGTGTGGTTTGGTAAAAATATGAAGAACACATTAGAGTAGAGCATGGAGCGTGAAACAGGAGATGAAAAGGCAAGTTGAGATTTGTAACTTGTCAAGCAAGTCAAGTTGATGAGCAGAATAAGGCCTATATTTTTCCCCCTCAAATAGCCTATGCTCTTCTTGTATCCCATTTCTCTTTAAGACTATCATATTCAATGAAAGTCTACTCGTTGAAATTTCCTGGTTCATCAATGGAAACAGGGTCGATCCACTTCCACTTTTTTCAATAGTCTAATGAAAATAAACTTTTTCCAAAAATCTTCCCAGTACAATATTATATTTTAGAAAAGGAAATATTCTCCTAGGCCTATGCCAGAAATATTCTTCCTCAAACCTTGATGATTTGTTTGAATTATTAAGAATGAATGACTCTCATACATTAGGCTAACTAAATTCCTCATTTACCTCCGAGACCAGGCTTTCAAATCAATAAATTTTCAGATGTGATAGAGATTCTGAGAACTATTTATGCTTTTAAAATCATGAACCTCTCTAAAAGAACGTTTTAGTGATAGGCTGGCTATAAATGTTTTTTCTGAATATTATCTGAAATTACATATAAACATAGGCTATCTGATAATTTTTCTTCTGATACATTTTCTTCTTTCCCAGCGTTCTTCTTTTCTTTTTCTACATCAAGTGAGAAATAAAACTTGAGAAATAGCTCAATGTGTCTCCTTTCAAAATATTATAATAAATGAACTTCTCAGATATTTTACGGTCACATGAAGAAACTAGAAACTACCTGCCATCTTATCGTCTTGAAGATGATACTACTACAGTACTTCATTTAAGAATTAAATTTTAGGAAAATAATAGACTATTAGGAGCTTAATGTCTTTAGCTCCCAAGTCCTTAGTGTCTTTCTTTAACTGATTGGTACCTGAGCTCTCTAGAAATTTAGTCACAGTCTGAGAAGTTTCTCTCCTATGATAGTTCACTACGTATTATTACCTCCACACTTGTTTATCAAGATATAAGAATTATTATAGATATCTCAAGAAAAATAGTATTATCAAGCTCAATAACAATAAGTATACTTTTCAAAAACAGATGAAATGAGAGAGTTCTAGTCTTCCAGCAAAAACTACAGTCTAGCAGTGGGCTGATATTCGATTAATTTTTTGTTGGCAGCACAAGCAATGCGAGAGCAACTAAAAACAGTGGCAGCGGTGGGTCTTCTTGAGAAGATAAGCGACTATTTCGACGGGCCCCGACTATTTCGGTTGCGTGGGTGTGGGGGTGGCTGAGAGGGGAAGTCTCCCGCCTTCACCCGTTACTTCTCAGCCAATGAGAGCGCTTGGCGCCGGTCGATACCAATATGGCGGCTCGCTGCTTGGGCACTCAGCGCTTTGTGCATCATTGCTTCACCGACTTTTGCTCTGCTGCGATGCATTTGGTGCAGTTGCTATCGCGATCAAGTGCACTCGTACTTGGAATTTGGTTTTGTCAGACAACGTTACATTTGTTGCTGAAATAAGTACAGTAGACTCATTGAAGAGTTTGTTCAGCTGATGTCAAAACGTTTGGCGGTTTCGTCAGTCCCTTGTACACTCCAACAGCTGTTCTTGTCGATTAGCATTGCAATTTTCCTTTGCCTAGATCTCTAGATGAAATTTTTTTATCGAAGCAGACAATACATGCTTTAGATCAACTGTTAGAAGGTTACATCACGTTCAAGAGAAAGACGAAACTGCCTAACTTGGCCTCAGCAAAAGTTAGCAATAAAAAAAATCTATTGTTGATAAGGAATATAAAATTGATCGTAGGCCTACAAGAAAAGAGTGAGATTTCTCTATGGGACGCAATACAAGCGTCAAGATGATCGATTTTCTTAGATTTTCGCAAAGTTTTGAAGTAATCTAAAATTGATAATAATGAAATTTTTCAGGGTCGAGAAGGTTTGAAAGAATGTCAATATACTGGAAGTTGTATGGAAACCCCATTGAGATCATGTCCAAGGTCACAGGATGAAAGATTTCTCCGATAAAAAATGAAAACTTCAAAGAAAAGGAAAATCAATTTTATTGAGATTTTTTCTTTAAAGCATATGAATGGATGGATCTTGTAAATCTAATCAAAATAAACATCTGATAAATTCATATCCGGAAATACATAAAAAATAAATATAACAATGACACATCGAGTTGCAACCCTTCAAAGATATCAATTTTCCATATTATTTTCATTTTTCCTGGAGCTATGGAAAAAGATAGAGCTGATATCAAATTAATTTTGTAGGCCTATTATGTAAAAGTACATGAGGAGTCGCATGAGATCGTTCAAGATGAGGAGTCGTTTAAAATGCAACCTCAAGTATTTTTTTTTTTAGATAAGTAACTCGGATAAACACTTCAATTTCGAGATATTTTCGCGTTTATGCCGAACCTAATGTATCCGCGACCATATAACCATTTTCATTTGATTCCTCGTTGCATTTAACATACGAAGAAAAATCAAACACTGATACTGATAGAAAAATTATTGGTAACTTTTTTCACCAAGTTTTCAACAGTTTAGGCTTATGGAAATACAACAGTTTGTACTGAATTGGCTTCAATTTGAGGTGGATAAGTTGGAAAAATTCATTCATCTTACTAATAATATATTGGTGAAAAACAAAATTGGAGGGTATGACGTCACTAATTTCAACAATTAAGAAGAGAACTGGAAGAAACTTTGTATGGATTCAATCTCTTTCAGTTTCAACTTTTTTTATCAGTAATTTTCTTCCTCAGTATATTTCTGGCTCACACTTCAATAAATAAATCTCAGTCATTGGACAATGTTTTTCACCAACATTACGTTTGGCTCTCCACTAAAATTTTTTAAAAGTTTTTCAACGCCATCGTTATGATCTCGTTTTGAGCTGATTTGAGCAACGTTTATTTCGTTTTGAGCGCCCACCTTTTTTGAGATATGACGACTTGAAAATTGGAGAGCCAAGTTAATGCTTTTTTAAATTTTTGTAAATTAACAAAACAAACACGCCATCCTTGAGCTTTTCTTGAGCTGATTTGAGCAACTTTTATTCTGTATTGAGCACCTACCATTTTTAGATATGACATCTTCAAAATTGGAGAGACATCTTAATGCTACTTTTTTCTAACTTTCGAAAATCAATAAAATAAACACACCATCGGTTATAAATCGTTTTCAGCTGATTTGAGCAACTTTCGTTTTGAGCACCCACCGTTTCGGAGATATGATGCCTTGGAAATTGGAGAGCCAACTTAATGCATTCTTAAATTTTCGAAAATCAACAAAACAAACACTCCATCGTTATGAGCTTTTCTTGAGCTGAATTGAGCAACTTTTATTCTGTATTGAGCACCAACCATTTTTGAGATATGACATCTTGAAAATTAAAGAGCCTACTCCTTATCATATTAAGAATCGAAAAAAATTAAAACTCTGAAACCTGTAGGTGCTCAAAACGTTCAAGCTTGCATATCAATACACTACTATGTCATGTTGCTTCCAGGCAAAAATGACGTCTAGTTTTTTATATTCCCCACCTTTTAGTATCCTCACTCCATCATAATTTTATTTTGGAAAACTAGATAAGTTACAACTCTTAAACTGGAGGTTCTCAGATTGTTCAAAATTGCATATCAATAGAGTGCCATGTGATTTTTCTTTTAGGCAAACATGACGATTTAAGCCCTCTTAGTTTATCATATTTTCGCAAATCCTTCAATTTGGAATTCGAATCAATCTTCCTAGTTTTGTTGTCTGCCATTATTGACATGATAATAACATAACCCTTTTCATAGTTAGAATCTAACGGTTCTTGGGGAATTACCTGATTATTCCATTGTTATGAATATTCGTTTATTTGACATACCATTTTAATCTACAATAATTATTCATTCAATTATGCTTGGAATGAATGGTAGAAATTCTACCTGCTTGTAACTTGCACTTGGATGACCTTAACTAAATAAGCTCCCAAAGTATTACACTTTTTGTTAGTATAGTAGTTATTCGTGTTATTTATGCATGCTCCCAGCATAATTTATAAGTCACCAACTTATTCAATTAACAGCGTTACAAACTTCAGTTACTAGCTGTCAAGCTGGCGTTATGTACAGTGATCTCAAAACCAATTTGAGTTATTCCGATGTAATTTATAAATTAATGTTTTCACATTTGGAGTCTTAAATTCCGACATGTTATTTTGTGTATTCGAAGAGAGTAAGACATGTGAGACATTTAAATTTTACCAGGCTCAAGTGCGATTATTTGAGAGCTCTTACTTGAAAAATCATTCAGCAATCTTTACTTGGAGAAGTTCGAATGTGTGGGAGATATCAATTTATTTTTTATACAAGAAGTACGTGGCCAGGTTTTAAAATTTATTTGAAGTATCTTCAAGATTATTTTTGTGCTTTCCCAAGCAAAGAACTAGAGCCCACGTTGAATAAATTCACATTGTGAATTAATGTGTTCAACATACTATTTGCAATAAAATAAAAACCTTTCTAATGAAATTGAAATTACGATCATTATAGATAGCTTGAATATTTGAAGAGTATAAATTACTAATTTTCAACAAAATGAAGCTCCTGCCTCATTCTATTTCCTTGGCTGATTCAGAAACCTGCTCAAAGAGAAGATCATAACATCATAAGTTACTCTACCAATGATAAATTAATAATTAGTCTATCAATGATTTTTCATCAATGATCGATGATGAAGCATCCAGGCTATCACCTTGGAATCAAATTTGAAACTCACCTTCTTGGCCATCATTTACAATGGAGCAAGAGTTTCAAGCATTGAATTGAATTGGAAAAAAAATTATTCATGATTATGTACAGGTATATTAAGAACAGTATCGATATAAACAAATAAACACAACATAAAAAGCATAATTAACTATAATCTGCAAATTACCTGTACCTCACATTCATTACATTAATTAGCAACTCTATCAGCTTCTTGGTTGATGCCTCATGTATGATTGTATAATGCAATTTGCATCATATTGAGAGAAACAAATGTGAATTGCAGTACCCTTTTCAATTATTTTTATTCATGTATAACATTCTTGGACAATTCATAGTCATTTTCAAATTCAAATAGTATGTTTTATTGCATTTAACTTATTTTTCAAGAAACCTATATTTTATATTCGGGCCCCAGCCCGGGCCCCTCAGAGCCCCAGGCCTCCCTGCGCCGCGGGGGCTGCGGGGGTGTACGTTACGCCACTGGATGGGGGATGCTTGAAGTTGGGAAATATGAAAAACTAACAGGGCTCAAAACGTCATATTTGCCTTAAAGAAACATCACATGGCACTCTATTGATATGCAATTTTGAACGTTTTGAGAACCTCCAGTTTGAGATTTGTAACTTTTTTTAGTTTACCAAAATAAAATTATGATGGGGTGAGGATGCTAAAAGGTGGGGAATATGAGAAACTAGACGTCATTTTTGCCTGGAAGCAACATGACATAGTAGTGTATTGATATGCAAGTTTGAACGTTTTAAGCCCCCACAGGTTTCAGAGTTTTTATTTCTTTTTGATTCTTAATATGATGAGAAGTTGGCTCTCCAATTTTGAAAGCATCATATCTCAAAAACGGTGGGATCTCAAAACGAAATAAAAGTTGCTCAAATCAGCTCAAAACAAGCTCAAACTGATTACAAGTTAATTCTGTTGATTTTCAAAAGTTTAAAAAAAAAGTAGCATTAAGTTGGCTCTCCAATTTTCAAGACGTCATATTTCAAGAACGATGGGTGCTCAAAACGAAATAAAAGTTGCATAAATCTGCTTAAAACGATTTATAACCGATGGCGTGTTTATTTTGTTGATTTTTAAAAGTTAGACAGAAGTAGCATTAAGTTGGCTCTCCAATTTTCAAGACGTCATATCTCAAAAACGGTGTGTGCTCAAAACGAAATAAAAGTTGCTCAAATCAGATCAAAACGATGGCGTGTTTATTTTGTTTATTTTCGAAAATTTAAAAAAGGTAGCATTTAGTTGGCTCTCCAATTTTCAAGACGTCATATCTGAAAAACGGTGAGTGCTCAAAACGAAATAAAAGCTGTTCAAATCAGCTCAAAACGAGCTCAAAACAATGGCATGTTTATTTTGTTGATTTTCGAAAATTTTAAAAAGCATTAACTTGGCTCTCCAATTTTTAAGACATCATATCTCAAAAACGGTAGGGGCTCAAAACGAAATAAAAGTTGCTCAAATCAGCTCAAAACGATTTATAACTGATGGTGTGTTCATTTTGTTGATTTTCGAAAATTTAAAAAAGGTAGCATTTAGTTGGCTCTCCAATTTTCTAGATGTCATATCTCAAAAATGATAGGTGCTCAATACAGAATAAAAGTTGCTCAAATCAGTTCAAGAAAAGCTCATAACGATGGCGTGTTTGTTTTGTTAATTTACAAAAATTAAAAAAAAGCATTAACTTGGCTCTCCAATTTTCTAGGCATCATATCTCAAAAACGGGGTGAGATCAAAACGTAATAAAAGTTGCTCAAATCAGCTCAAAACGAAATAAAAGTTGCTCAAATAAGCTCAAAACGATGGAGTGTCCATATTGTCTATTGTCAATGAGTGGGAAACTTGCATTAACTTGGCTCTCGAATTTTCAAGACGTCATATCTCAAAGAAGGTGGGTGCTCAAAACGAAATAAACGTTGCTCATATCAGCCCAATACAATCTTAAAACGATTGCGTTGAGAAACTTCAAAAAAAATCTAGTGGAGAGCCAACTTAATGTTGGTAATATTTTCTCATTTCTATTTATAATTGATGAACTGAATATTAATAAATTTTTTCTCAAATTAGAGATAAGCTCCTGAACTGAATTATGTTATCCAATCTCGCTCTGGCATATTGTCAAATCGATTACACTGTTACAACTCGCATTTTCCACTTATTATCAATTTTTGGATAGCTTTTTGAGGTAAGTGATAACGTGCCGGTCTGATAACAAAGATGACCGGAGCTTGATTCTTGACAAATTGGGAAATGGGATTCTCCTTATTTCTAATTCTCTTACTTATAAAGTCAGGAGACGATTGCTCATGTAATTTAGGAAAATCTTAGGAATTTCTTATTATATTCTCATAAAATTCAGAGAACAATTTCAGCGATTCTATTATCTTCTTCTCATTTAAAATTATGTATTTAATATTATTTCTAGGCTACTCTTGACTAATAATTGAGCTCCATTAGTAACTCTAGCTCAATGTATTGTTCCAGCTTTCCTTGTTTCAGCATCCAGGCAGGGCAGCAAGCTGTGAAAGACCAGAATGTACTAGATCCTATATCTTTATAGGTTACACTAGTTTAACTTACCAGCCCATTAAAAACTGCTGGCTTCAGCTTCTATTGATCCCAATTACTTATGCATCCTAACTAACAGAGTATATAATTCCCTGTTGAAAGTGAAGTCAGTCATGGATCTACGAGTACAACAGTGGTAATTAATTGTGTCTAGTTGATTAGCAAATGGAACTAGCCTCACCCCTCCAAAACGCGCTGTCACTGTCACTATGGAAATCAGCCATAAACTTATTGAATTCCAGCTACACGATCAATTTAATTATTGAATTGCCTACGCATTGTTCATTACTCTATCCTACTGATAGGATATTGTGACATGGACCGTTCTAACGATAAAGGCTAGATGAAAATATCCATTATTAGGCTAGATGTATGTGGGATTAACATACAGTTCAAAATATTATTGGAGCTGAGTTTTGTAGAAATGACACGTTGATAATTCTTTGATGATGATTTAACCTAATTAATAAACTTCGTTCTTGGGGCTAATTCAGCATTAAATTAGATGACAAGAAGATAATGATGCTAGATCATATTGTCAACGTTTTGAGATGAAATATGATCACGAACTAATTCGAATTCACAAATAAAGGAATTCTATTGCATGGTGCTTGAGGATCCCATCAATCAAGCAAAGGAAGGTATTATTAATATGATACTATTGAAATATTAGAAACCAGCCGGCAGGCTCGCTTCGGTCGCCTTCTCCGCCTAGCGAGGGGGCCCCGCCCCCTGGACCCCCGCCAGTATCGGCAGTGTAAGTGAGTCAAACAGGCTCGCTTCGCTCGCCTGCAAATTCCGTTCAGAAGGGGTTCGAAATTTATTGAACACAGCATTTATTGACCTTATAGACCTTATAGACATTTCTAGACCTGTTTACCAAATTTCAACATTTTCTGCCAATTTGTTCTCGGAAAATGTAAGAAAAATTTCGAGAAATAGTAAAACGCTAATATTGAGCGTAACCTTGGGAAGTATATCGGACATTGTTTGAAACTTGATTCAATATCTTCTTAATTACTCCATCTATAATTTCGCTGAACCATTGAACTTACACTAAGAATGTGTCGTATCAAGGCGGAAGATATGCAACCCGCAATACATCAACAATTTTGAAAACCTGATTACTGGCGTAATCTTGAACGGATTTCAAAAATATTTCAACACAACCTTTCTAGACCTTATCTGAACCTGCCCACCAAATATCAACATTTTCCACCGATTGGTTCTTGAAAAAAGTGAGAAAACGCCGAAAACTATAGAAAAACTCAAATATTTAGCGTATCTCTGCAAAGTTTTTAAAATCCGTTCTTAGCGCGCGTCTCAACGTCCAACTGAACATGCCTGCCAAATTTGAACGCATTCGGTTCAGTGGAGTTTTAGTTCTGGTGATGAATGAATGAATCAGTCAGTCAGTGCCATTTCGCTTATACTGTATAGATATAGATATTGCCATAATGAAAAAATTAACTCAAATTGACTGATATGAAGAGATGAGCATGAGTCTTTAAAAAATCTCATAACAATAAAATAACTGAGTAAGATTCCGATAATTTGAATTTAAAATAATAATTTGTTAAAATAATAATAATTTTACTGTACTTTGAGAAGGAATTGATGTTGGAGATAGCTACTAAACTTGTCACTTTAGCCTTAGCCAACTTGAGTTCTTGGTGGGGAAAACTTACGGATCCACCTCACCAATATGTAATTGGGTGAATGCTAGCCAACCACCAAAAAAATTAGGTCATAGAACAATAAGATCAAGGTTTGGTTCCATCCCATGTCTTTGTTCTTGAAAAGACAAAACCGTTGAGTTTCAATGATCGTAATATTTTGGTCTTCAGCTCTATCGGAAACAATAACATTGAATTATAAAAATCGAACACACCTACAAAAATCAGTCAGCGTCACGACACCAATACTGCGTTCTATCTGCGTTGTGACACACACATGGCCTAATGTGACACGTGAGCCAAGTTAACGGTCTGTCGAACACAACATATCAAGTCATATGACAGTTTTCTGACAAAACAATATAGCGCTCGAAGGGAGAGCAGAGCAGGAGGAGTATGTGTGCTGTCTGTGATCCTGTTCGGGAGGTCTGATCGCTCCCATCACTGAGCAGTGATCCGAGGTATTGCTACTCGCGGCTATCTCCAAGACACACTCCTCTCCATTCAACCCCCACACCCTTTCTCAAACACTCTCTCTCTCTCTCTCTCTCTCTCTCTCTCTTGCTCGTTCCAGGAATGCGAGACCGTTTTGTATTCCATCTCTCTCCCTTAACCGAAGCCTGTTAATTGAGACAACGTCCGTTTTGAGAGTTTTAAGCTCTTTCCGATAATATATAGAGTCGTAACGCTCGCTTCGCTAAGGAAGGATTAGTTTCCTAACTGACACATTGACGTTTGTTCGCCGCCGCCTTCTACATGCACCGTACGCCTCTCTTGTAAATGTCGTTTCCTAGAAATAACGTGGCATCACAGTTTTCTCGCTTCGGTTTCCTTCATTCGAGCTAAAAATCGTGAAAAACGCTGGGAAATTCTATTGAAGTATAATAGCATTAGAGAGAAATAAGGGAAGGGAAGGGATAATTGATTTTAGTGTAATGATAGTTTGATTAGCCTATTCTGGCTAACTAGTTATTCCCTCATTGGGTCCAAATCGGCTTCTATTTCGAATTTTTATAATATTCCAAATAGATAATGTTTGAATCCACCATCACTATCTATCACAAATTTCTTCCTTCAAAATGAGGCAACTACTTATGGATTGGATGATCAAAACATGATTTTGGTTTTATGGATATTGTGAGTTTTGATTCTAGACCCCTCATGACTGAAGTGTAGGCTTACTTGCTTTCAAATTCTTAGATTTCCACGTATTCTGGTAACACGCATCAACATATATCTTGGCATTGAATAAATCTTCCCATGAATAGGATGATTGGTCACCTAACCATCTCTCTCGCTACCTTCATCAATTGATACTTCGTAATAGCAAATTCAACCGAATTCATCTTCATCAATTGATACTCTGTAATAGCAAACATAAAAGAATTAATCGAACTGGATTTATATTGAATATTTTTCTATGCAATATTGTTCTGATATTGATATCCAGTCATGGATTCTTACTTATGGTGTGAGTGGAGAGATCCTCTAGTTGCTTACTCATTCTCAAATAAGGCCATTGCTTAAACTGTCAAAAATAATAGATTTCAATCATTACCAACAGCCATATCATACTCGAGTTGATAATTGACTGATTGGAATAGTATACTTAACAAATCTTAGTTGATTAGTTACTCCTCCCATTTGCTTGTGGGAAGGCAAGAATGACTTCGTTCAAATTTCGATAACAAGATTGTCCCAAGTCAGTCCTATCATTCAACAGAGTGAGATTAAAAAAATCAATTAACTTGTTGGGAATGTTTATTAGAGTATTAGAATGAAGCGCCAGCAGAGAAAGCAGGAATGGGAAGTGAGCTGTATTGAGAGAGTGAGAGAGAGAAGGCGAGGGTGTGAGAATGGAGGGTTTGCTGAATGTTTGCGGACAAAGGCCCTTAGTGATATTGAATCAAGCTGCCGGCAAACATTATCACAGGCGAATGTAATAATCATTAAGAACCCGAGCTGGATGCAATAAATGCGAGTGGGGTGGAAACGAGAAATGTGGATGGAGAGGGGAAACCGACCCTTGGTACCCTTAGCAGCAGCAACCCTTCTGGAACCCGACAGCACCAGGATAGCGCGTGCTTGTCTGGCCAAATTTGAATTGCATGAATCGCCCGTCTGCCTGTCTGTCGTTCAACGTGTATGATTTTGTTTTGACGAGATGCGACGTTGACATACGAACGATGACCGATTTTCTGAGCCACTGATTCTATTAACGTGTGCTGTGATCTGTCCTAGAGCGTAGATGAGGCGTGAGCTAGCATTGCTCGTGGGAGCTTATCTTGATTCGACACTTAGTTGTCATTAGGCGAAATATTTATGATGCCAGTTGAGGGTGTTTGAATCCTTAGCTTCTCCAAGCTACAGGCCTGTGAAAAGACTATTAGATCGTACCTATTCGATGTTGAACGATTTGGTCATACTGAATGTTGTTAGACTGTCTAATTGATTCTCATTCCAAAATCTGTGTAGCGTGCAACGTTACAGACGATATCATCACTTGCAACAAAGAAATAATAGATCATGGATTATGGTTTTCCAGTTACCTTGATGGAATCATTAGTTACAAATAAAAACTTTAGTAAATTTGTATATATCTGAGCTTGTGACATTTTCTCTGAAAAGATCGCTTAGTATGACTTTCAATAAGGATATACACAAACATGATACACACAATAAGGGTAAATCAGTTATGAGTACTGCAGACTGAGTAAGTCTCTTAAGAGTCATCTAGTAATCTCCAAATAAAGTGTACAATAAACTGTCAGACTCAACAAAAAAGTATGGAGCAAAGACTTTTCTTTTTAGATTGTGTGGCTTACACAACACCCTTTTTATAATATTGAGGAGTTTCTGGAATGTACAGAAATAGAAATTTAGAAGTTATTGTTAAATACAATCTGTTACCGGTATCCTATTTCAAGTAGTATGTTATTTTTGTGTGAGTAATTATTGTAAAAGTATCTTTATGTTTTTGAAATATGTATGAGTTGGCTTGACTGTACTGGCATACCGTACTGTTATTGTTGTACTCAAGTGATTTTAAATTTGACTTTATCTATGACATGTATTAGTTGTCCATGGCAATAAAAACATTTTGATTTGATTTGATTTGTGAGGAAATATTCTAGAAAAGGGGAATAATAATTTATAATTCAGGATAAAATTATATTACCTGACTAGATTCAATATTGTTTCCGATACCCTTTCATTATCGTTAGTGGTGTTGGAAATGCAAGCTACAAAATGAGTATTATTCGCTTACCTTGTACAATTTCTTGAAACAATTTCTGGTTACATTTCGCAGTTTCATTTATTTATTTATTCATGTGCGATTATACATTTTATTACTGTCCAACTGTATTTGAACTGGATATCAACTGTAATTGTGTTATTCATTTGTATAGAGTTGTTTTTTTAACCAGAATAAAAAGAATACTGTTTGATTGGAAATCATTCAGTGGAATTTTGAATAACGTGAACTGTGCTGTTTTGTTTTCAGCCTACTTATAATTTTCAAAATTTCACTAGTGACTGCGAATCATCTACATAGTTATGTCTCTGTATTGAAAATTTATTCAGTCTCCATCGTTTGCATTCCGTAATATTCAGGTCGAACAGATGTCAGATTGATGACCCACTTGAGTTGACTTGCATTGATTAATTGACATCTCGGCAAGGGCGCAAGAAGCTTGCATGAATATCAACTATAATGAGCCAATAATTGCCTGCTACTCGATCACTCATCCTGTCAAACTTGTGTTGCATACTTTTTGCTACCCCTTTTAGTCAGCCACCCCTTAACCCACAGTCAAGATACCTTTGTTGCAAAAAATAAATAGAAAAAGAATATGCTCACTTTGAAAGCAACAGCTGTTCAAGTTTTGCGAATAGGTTCAATGTCTACCCCACTTGTCCTCTAAGTATATAAATTGAACAATACAAAAATCACTGGAGCTTTACTTGATAAAATATGAGTGTAATTGGGAAAGTTGATAGATTGTGCAAATGTTTTTCCTTCCTGATAAGAGAAAACCCTTGAAAATTTATATTGAACCAAATATATATCCTATTATATTAAGCGAATAATTTCTGTATGTATGTATGTTTGTATTTATGTGGAACCACGGATCTAGAAAACGGCTCTAACGATTTCCTCGAAATTTGAAATGTAATATAACCGTGATGGGAAAATAAGATTGCACCAGGTCCCATGTCTGGGAAAACTCGCTGGCAGGATTAATAAAAGAATAAAATATTCCTTATTCAGGCATAGGCCTAATCCCAAGTACTGCGTATAATGGCTGCTATTGTTAGCTGACCAACGCTATCCAGCTGGAGTGAATGGAGTTAAATTCAAGTCTATAACACGTGTTCATGTCTGTTAAAAATCTTGTGAGAGGTGATCATATCAATTTTGAATTTATTTTTTACAAGGAGGTTCCTTGATTTTTCACAATAACATATTTATGTAATTCAACGGTTCGGCCGCAGCTTCAGAGCGAAGCTCGGTACCAGATATTGTTATTTAACGAGCATAATATTGTTATTGAATTGTAATTGAACTTCGATGTGAAAAACATAAACAAACTCGTTAAGTAGCTATGAAGGTGACATTGTGGTAGTTATCCATACAAAATGAAATCTTTATCCCAATTTCTCAATGAATCAGAGGTTTGGTTCGTTCTTATTGAATCACCTGTTCTTATTGACTGCATTTTGATCTCCAACTGTTAAATTAAATCTTTGATGAGACTCTCTGAGTGCGAAGACTATTACCTATTTTCAAATCGTTTGTCGTTTGTATGCAGTCGGTCCAGGGATACACTGGAGGAACAGTTCTACCCCAGGGGTAAAAGGTTTGGTAATATCTTGTTTTTTTCATTTAATTATCAAACAAGTACGCATCCTATTATCTATCACTGTTTTTATAAATGGACCATCACAAATTGATTTATTATAGACTGAAGGCTTATAGGCTTGAAGCATACTGAGAAGATTCATATAATACTTCAGTAATTCAATTACTTTGAAAATTGAACTGTTCGGTTTTAAGTTTTTCAGGTTCTTCCAGTATTGAATCAAATCTCAAATGTTTTCTTAGTGCATTGCCTGCGCTCAAACCAAACCACTCAACTGTGACGATGGGTGGAAAATTGAAATTAATTTTTTAGAAAAAGAATCATAGCCGCACACCCCAGTGGATTCTTTTCCAATTAGACCAGTCGCTGTCACCCTTTCACGTTCTTCTCGCTCTCACCCGCAATCATTCCTATTATTTGTCTCTTTCTCGCCCCTACTATTTGCATTGTACAAAAGAAAACACTTGAACTCAAAAGCATACGTTGGGCTCAACTCAAAGTATTTGATTTTGATTTGCAGACGTGCGTTTTTAAAATTAAAAAACTGATCCTACATCTGTATGGTGGCAAACTGTTCACCACTCGTGCTCGAACTTGAAAACCCCTTATCAATAGAGGTCCCCTCTCCCTCCCACTCTGACTACATCTTAAAAGGATGCTGGGAATTTTTGCAAGCTCACTGAACATTCGAGGGTAACAAGAACAAATTTTCTCCGTGAAAATAAATGACGATTCTGCTTCACTATTGTACTTGTACAATTGCACGGTATTTGTCAAAGTCACCTTCAAAAACGTGTGTAGGCTGTTATAGGGAAATTATTAGATATTGCAATAATTGCAGTCAACTAACTAGTTATTCGGCAATTATTTGTGGTAGCAGAAGCCCTCAGTTCCACTTCTCACTTATGAGTTTCATGTACGCGTACATAAGAAACTATCTCGCGTGATAAATCTCATATTGAGCTGTGTCAAATTAGAATACAAATTGTGGAACTTTATTTATGTAATATTTTATTAACATTGTTGGATGTTCCCAAGCCTGAAATGCTTATTTCGAATAAAAAGACTAGATATTGTCAAATCACAGATTTATTAAGATTCAAGATATCGGTTTTGGATGTTATAACATTCACTGGTAGGCTAAAAGTACAGATACTTCAACTGTGCTCTGCTCTTCAGTTCTGGGTGGACCTTAGCCTCTTTTACATGGCGCTCCAGGTATCCTTTGATCTATCGTCAGAGCTTCAGCGTCTCCACTTATGAGCTCTCATACGATAGTTGGCCACTCTCCGCACACGGAGATCACCCACTTTATAATTCAGCCATTGTTTTGTCTTCTTCTCCTCGCTTCTCCTCGTAATCACAGATACATCGAACAACTACACAAAAAAATGCTACTATGCTTAATTGCTTAGCATAGTCTTATATGTATGCAGGCGAAATCTAATATTATGGTTAGCTTCCACCTTTCAGTGTTTCTTCCCGACTAGACTCAGTGTGAACTGAGGAGGAAATTGTGTTTTATTTTGTTCGGATGCAGGAAACCGCTTCCCTACTACTTGGGCATCCATGAAGGGGAGAGAACTGTGTTACCTCTCTTTTCCTCTTGCACAGAGAAAGAAGAATGAATTGAGGATGGAAGGAGTCGTAGTAATTCCAAGGGATTACATTCCCCCCTCTCCACCTCCTTCTCCTCGAAAACGTTCATGGTGACCATAGTCTGGATACAGATTTCTGTAGCCACGAAAAACTAATTAAAAAGGTCGTAGAGAACACCCCTCCCCCCTCGACCCTCTGCCATGTGCACAATGTATAAATACAATAATTGCACGCTGTTCTGGTTTTTCTTAATGTTTGTTTATTATCGTTTTCGCTAGCACAGCGGTCTCTTTTGGTACGGTTCGTTTGAAATTCGCAACTAAAGATATAAAGAAGACTGGAACTAGGACTTCTGTTTACTGGAGCGGTTTCACTTCTGAATTTCTATCTATAATTGGAGAAATAACCAGTATTTTGGAGTACATTGAGTTGCACACAAGTGATTAGTTACATAAATCGGTTGTATTTGTTAACATCCTAAATTGTATCCTGGTTGCATCAATTTTATCAATCAATGGTTGCATGAATGGGTTGTATGATTGATAACATTTTAAATTGTATCCTCTCCTTGTCGATTGATGAAGAATGTATGCATTGATTTGTTTGTTGAACGTCTGTCCAGTTAGCCTTCTAACCTCAGATCTCTTTCCGATTATGATTAATCCGTACTTGCCCTAAAACGTTCTATACACGTTCTTGTTTTTACATGATCAATCTCGTTAGCTGGAGAATGACAAAGAGAGGGGAGATTAAGGGTGAGATTAAGGGGAGGGGTGAATGATGAGGGGAGGTTTTGAGAGAAATGAGTCGTGTAGGTGTTGAGGGCATCGCTTACTTCCGAAGTCACCCTCAATCTCCAAACCTCTCTGTCCCTCTTCCTTCTCATCATCCTCTCTTTCTCCCTCAGTAGCCGCCACCCTTTAACTAGCTCTAATGAGACTTGGATGTTTTGTCTCAGTTAGTAATACTTCCTTGATTGGATTTTCCAATCCTCTTGGGACTGGCAATTCCGCCGTCTGTCATCTATTTATTTTTCTTTCCGCGCTTATTCAATTCAATTCCGACCACTCCTAATTACTTTTGGTTTAGAGCTGTTCTCGAATACCATTCTGGAGATAGATTTCTGTAGCCACGAAAAACTAATCAATCATTGTATTGCTCCCAAATCAATGTATTTTTAGTATGAGCTGCATTAAGTTGCCTAGCCGACTTATTTTGAGTCATGTGTAAATAATCCAATAAACGAAAATTATTACTCGTATCTACACAAAAGGCTACATAAAATTTCTGTATCATTCAATGCAGAACTATACTACTTTCTGGCATTAAGCATCAGTGTTCGAAAATTCAGTAAACTGTTAATTCATGCTACTTTAGAAAGTAGAAACCACTCGATTCATAATATTTTTATTTTTCCAATTCCATATTTTCATGGACGTAACGGAAACCCTACAAGATAGCAAAGCCATTAACGCAAACAGGTGAGTGAGTTGAGAATTTCCATCAAATCGATCTGAGCCATGAATCATATCTATGAAATTAAGATCAGATCAAATCCGTTTGTGTTGTCTATTTCGCTTCTAAGGCAATTTAATTGTATTAGGCTACATTGGATTCAATCTATTTATGTACAATAATTTAATCAAGTGAGTCCTTCTGGAATTGTACCAAGAACTTCTCATCTACATCTAGAGACCAGATATTTAATGACTCCTTCACTTCTGTGTTTTCAACCGGAATTATTCCTGTAAACAGCCGAGAATCTGATGACTTGCTGCGTACGGAATTTATATTTTGCAGGCAGAAACAACACTCGCCTTTCTGTTGTCAAGATGAAGAAGAACCATTCCCGCTTTTTATCGTGTAATCTGATTAAACGCTTCTTCATACATAACAACACAAGGGGGAAACCACCTCTCACCTTCCCTTGTTTTACCCTTCCTTCCTTAATTCATCCCTTCCCCTCTAGCTTCTCTATTTTGAAACTGTTCTTCCTGTTTCTTTCTTTTTCTTCTTTCGTGTTAGGCCTGTATTCCCATCTCTACCGATTATTCTCTCTGATTATTCTTCTACATTTCCATCTAATGCGCCATCTTAATGTTGTGTTTCCCTTTCACCGTATCCTTGACCAGGGCTCATTTATTATTTCCTTTTTCCCACCCTTTTCCACTTTTACTTTCCAAACTCTTTCTCTTCACTTGTCTTTTCTTCTATTTAGCTCCATTTTATTACTTATTTTAGCCTCAATTCTCTCTCACTCCCACTCTTCTCCTCAATTACTCTTTATATTTCTTCTGAAATTACTACAGAAGTCATCATTTCCTCCCGTTTTTCAATTCTGATCACATCGAGCATTCTCTCCTTTCCAATATCCAAATCGAGCATTTTTCCTTTGTTTTTAGATAAATCCTTCTGATCTTTTTTCATTGAATCCACTTCCTCTTGCTCTTTCCCAGTCTCTTCTCAACATTTTATTTCCTCAACGATCTTTCTCCGTCATCCATCTCATTCAATCACACTCTTCCTCTCAAACACTGTTTCCCGTCACTTTTTTTCTCCAATGTGCATCTTATCAGCATCTCCATTCTTTCTTGTACTATGTCCTCATTTCATGCACTTGATATCACTATCACTCTCACTTGTTCCATTTTTCTTCCCTTTCTGCTTTATAAATGTTTTTTTTAATATTCAACCCAACAATCTCCCACAATTTACTGAATTAACATCGCTTTGGTTTTTATCGGGGTTTCTCTCCACTCTTCCTAACTCCAACTATTCTTTTAAGGTTCATGTTTTCTCCTCAACTATTTCATTACTCTTTCTGAGTTATTGCAGTCACTATATCACAAGCTTCAATCTGTATCACTCCATGTCCATCCAAGTTCTTCTTCCTCTATATCTTGCTTTAAGCATTTTATTTTCTCATACATTTACTATTTTCTGACTCCATGCATGGCATTTTCCCACACCTTTATTTCCGTCACGGGAACCGTTTACACTTTTTCCTCAATCCTTTTTCTTGTTATTTTCTACTCTGACTCTCTCATTTTCCCTTTTCCAACTACATCATGCTTTTTTCTCTTCGCATGTTTTCTTACACACTTTCTCACTTTCATTCCTCACATCTGTTCTTGTTTTCCCTTACACTTTATCACTCTTTCTCTATCACTTATTTTTCTCTTGCGGTCTCTCACATTCCCTCCTCCTCACATTTTGCCTCATCTTTTCAATTATCTCGCTTTCGTTTTACATTCTGCTTCTCCTATTATTTTAGTTCCCCTCATCCTCATTTTCATCCTGCCTTCCCTTTCACATTCCCTTCCTCATGTCTCCCCTCTTCCACTCACCCACTTCTCTTTCTCTCCCCTGTACTGTTCACTAGCTGAATCAACAGTAGCCATTGTTATGCATAGAAGGACCGAAGCTTGTGATACGTGAGGGATTAGGAACCAGTGAGTCCTCTTCTGTCTCTCATCTCTCACTCTTCTACCACCCCCTTCTCCTCCTCCTCCTCCTCTTTCTCCTTTTCCTACTACACCTCCTCCTTCCTCTCCTCTTCCTCCTTCCATCCTTTATCTTTCCTCCCTTCTGTAGACTTCTATCCTCACATTCATCCCGCTCCTCTCCTCCCTCCTTCTCTCACACATCCCCCTATTATTATGATTACAACTACTATCACTACCGCCAACTAATACTATAGCAATTATTATTACTTGCATAGCGTGGTGCGATGGAACCCGTATGATCAAATGCAGCACTGCTCCTGGCCTATCCATCAGCTCCTGCTTCATTCGCCGTTTGACTACCAATTAGGCCTGTGCACTAATACTGTGCAGATCACAGGTTGCATTGAATAGAATCTCAATAGCTTGATGAATCCGGCTTGTGATGTTTCATTCCTAGATCTGCTGGTCGAAAGTCGAGACTGCAGTTCTCGTTTGGGTGAATCATAGTTTTCAATCAAATTTTGGGGGGTGGGGCAACTACATCGATGTATTAGTAGGTGTTGGGTAGGGAGAGATTCCACTCGTACAATTTTTTCCAGTGATGGAATCTACTTTTTATCATTATGTGGTTCAAACTCGTTAAGAGATTAGCTTCTACTGTAATCCCAAATAACTTGAACTTCTGTTATAGCTCATAGAAATGAGAATTGAGGGTTCATTCCTTTGCATTCTATCTGAATAAAAGCAATATTCTACTCTATAGTTGGAGAACAAAAATATTTTTTTTCGTTTCAGTTCCAGTATTTCTCTCACAATATCATATCCATGATAATCATACATTTTAATATACTAGTCATAACACATACTACATACATAACATTTATACTGTAAATTGTATATCAACATAGGCTATAATTATTTTATCATTTATTTATTTCGTAATGTACGAGATCCACGTTGTTGGTTTTTTCGTTCTGTACAAAATCTAATTAATCAATATTATTGTTCTGTACAATATCTACGTTATCTCTATGTTATTCGATTTGTCAGTTTCAAATATCAAAATGAGACAAATATAAATCACTGGCGACTCGTACCCACGAAACAGGTGAAGTTCCCGTATCTTTTAATGTACAGCACTTCACCTGTTTCGTGGGGACGAGCCGCCAGTGATATAAATAGATCGAACAAATTGTTTCAATTATAATATTAATGACTTGTTAATCCCTGGTGATTTCTTCACAATTCCATTGAAACGATAAAAACCGAAATTCCGCATTTGTTACTTTATGGATTACAAATAAACACGCTCTTGGGGGATGGTCATTGTTTTGCGTTGGCTGGAGTTGGTCATCCCAATTATTGAAAGTAATGATCAGCTCATAACAGTGGTAGCAGTGGCCAGCCAGTTCATAATGATAAAATAATAATGGTGCAGTGATTATATAATTCCGGAACGTTGACTAAATAAAATCGATGTGACATCTTAATCCCCGTCCGTTTCTCTTGCGAAAAACAGTGTGGGAATTATTCAATGCTGTGGTGGAGAGGGAAGAGAAAGAGAAAAAAGTGAATGTTGTGTCTGTGAGAGAGAGAGAATGAGGATGATCAGTAGTTTTTAGGAATAATATTCAATTCCACAATTTTTTGCAATAACTTCTGTGATTTTAACTGTGAAACTATTGACTATGATTCGAACTATTGAATCGATTAATATTTAAATAACCCATCTTGAAGCCTCCTCGCAGACATAACAGATCTTTCAGAACATTTAGAACGTACTTTGAATTCGGTCCATGATAGTTCTGGAAGACACTGGCGGCTCGTATCCACGAAACAGGTGAAGTGCTGTACAGTAAAAGATACGGGAACTTTACCTGTTTCGTGGGTAAGAGCCGCCAGTGATTTATATTTGAAACTGACTAATCGAATAACATAGAGATAACGTAGATATTGTAGATAAGTTTCACGGGCACAAGCCGCCATTGCTGGAAGAATATTATTTCAGGAACATCAGGAATTGTTTGAATCTCATGTCTGTTTTATTAGATTTCTACTTTTCTTGCAGATTTGACGTCTAGTGAGATCGGACTCTTGTATGTATGTTTACAAGAACGTTGTTGTCATTGCTGAGTGTACCTTACAAACGTAATCTATTTCAATAATCCAAAGTCTTGGTTTCGTATAAATTGAAGTCTTCATGTATTGGATTCTTGTTTTTCGAACTGATAAGCATATCACTCCAGTATATATTCATCGATCCATTTATGAGTATCGTAGAATATGAAACTGAATAAACAGGGATTTATTTATTTATTCATTCAATCAAAAATACAAAGGTTAGTACAACAGGCATAATGCCCAAAACTGCTCCTGAACCAATTTATAGTAAAAGTCCAAATTAAGGTTATGTCATGTAGTGAATCATGAAACTGATTTTCACCATCGAAATAGAAGACAAACAATTTCAAATTTAGAAAGAGGTTACACTAAAGTTCCAAGAAAAACACTAAATAAATAATTCGATAACTATCAACGTTTTGAATTCTGTTCACTTTAAAATTTTAAGCAAAATAAAATTGAAAATACATCCACTCACTACAAGACATTACAGCTGAAATTATAATAATAAAAGTAGTAATAATTGAGCTTGCAGAACTTGTAGAACTAACCAATCCAGTTTCTATTTCGCAGAAGATAGAGAATTTTTGAGCAATATTTTTAATCCACTTCTATCCAGTTTGTTAACAGTTCAAAAAAGCAGCTCCTTTTGGAAACATATACTAGCCCTTGTATCTCACCATAAACATCATACTTTTGATGCAGTGAATTTTTATCAATTTGAGCGGTTCCGTGTAGTGATTAGCCTACAATGAAACAGTATCTTCCTTGAATTAGGGAATCTTTTTTCTAGATGAAGCATAGAACTCGAGTACCATGCGTAACCCAGTTTAATATTTCAGAGGTTTCAACCCCGTTATTTAGGCCTACACACCCTTCTACAGCATCCAACTCCACATAATAAGCTGCAGTAGCAGTACACAATTCTGCTTGGAAGCTGTGCTCCTTATCAACCTGGCTACTTTATACCTGGAAATTAAAATAATAATAAAAGAGAATATTTGAAAAGAAAACAACGAGAGGAAGCAAACAGAAAGAATAATTCGTGTGCAAAAATCGAATGAATCCACTTGTTGGGGAACGGCTTAGCGTTTCATCGTAAAATGTTGCGGGGGGGGTCCAGTGAGGGGGGGTTGGTTTGCAGTAACGGTACGCGCTGGTTCTAATCCCTCAGACAAAGACTTTTCAAAATGAATTTGTGTAATCACCGCCGTAACACAAGCTGACATACCACTCGGTCTCTTCTATTCGAACCTCCTCCCCAAAATCTCCCCCTACATTTCTTGCCGCTCAAATTTTTCATCGCCACATCTCGAGTTGTATGTTTTTCTTTTTCTGATATTTCGAATTTTTTCACCTTTAAAGCAGTCTTTTGCATATTCAGCATCCTACGGGGTGAAAAAAGGTTTGCAGTTTTCAAAATAAAGTGGAATGAGAATTCCTTATTTTTTACAGTAAGAGTACATTCAAACCTTGATCCTCCATCCTGCTCTTTCGAATGTGCCTCCTACTTTTCATTCCAGTATAATTTATGCTCGTGAATAACCACTATAGTGAAGATGTGAATATACACTATTTTTGTAGTAGTTTATATAGAGAGCTCTGGAGAAAAGAATGTTATCCGTTAATGTTTTTTTTAACTTGTATTTCAAATCATAGTTGATAGTTCAAATCATTTCTTATGCTTTCTAGACAACTCACTCAAAATTTTATCTCAGTATTTGAATAATAGGAGAAATTTTTTGTCATATATAGTACATTTAAGTGCCCGCACTTCCTGACACTTGTGGGTTTATGCACACTTGCCGTCATCATATACTTTTGATACAGCCACGGTGAATGCTTCCGTCCGGACCCTCAACGATGCTTGCACACGTGCAATGTGCGGCACGTGTCGCGAACGGCACACGACTGGACAAGCAGCGTCGCAACGCCCCGCCAACGTCGCTCTCGGCTTGTACCGACATGCACTAATCCAAACCCGGTGACGCCTACCAAAAATGTAACTTCAGTTATTATCGAAAAGATTCCCTACTAAGGAGTGATGACTCGAGTCTTGGTGGTGTTTCTAGAGTCGAGCTACACTGCTTTGATTTTCAAAAACAATTTAAAAGATCACATCATCTCACCATTCAATGAATCATCTCAGAGAATTATAGTCTACATTACAATTCAGATATGTAGAGCTCTCAATGTAGAACTCTCAACTGTTCTAATCGTATCTTGAAAGAATTACTGAAACGGTTTTACAGTATTTTAGAAATTAAAAAAATATTAATTTAAGTTTAGATTAGAATGTCAAAGAATAAATACTGCATTGAACTGTATGTGAATATTCAGAGAGGTCTATCCAAGAAATTTTCCAATAGAATTCAGTATTTTCCTCTAATACTAATAGTATGTACTTGATGTATTGTATAATCCCTGTAGAACAAGCTACTGTAGACTCATCAATCGCAGTATCATCAATCAAAATTGGAAGCTTAAGAAACAATAACACATATTGATGTCGTAGGATGTATTCTAGCATTCGTAAATTTAACTTTACTAGGAAGAGGTTTTCGTAGTTAACTTGAAAATAATGTGCGTCGAAATTAGAAAGGTTCTACTTTTCCTCACAATGTTATAACAAAGTTATCTTATCCTCACAAAGTGATATGAAATCTACATTAATATTACTGACCATTAAATAGTTTTTTTCCAATCATAAGACCTACTAGTATGTATCCAGGTTTTTCGTGTTAATCTGTTATTCTTCTGAATCTGTGGCATTTCTCCTCCTAAAGAAATTTGTTCAAACTTCTTTATATGAGCACAATCGTTATGAATAAATAAATTTTTCCCCATCCACATTATCAATTAATCAGCTCAATTGTTTCCTTGCCTCATTGTTTTATCCATCCAAGTATTGAATCAAATGAACAACCACTGTAGCTTAGTTCTCATAAAAAACATAATTATCTTCTTTATTGGTCTATCTATACTACTTTACAATCGTTACCTCTTCTTACTTTCCTTGCTCCTTGTACTACCATAGGTAAGGAAAGTATTGCTTTCCAAAAAAATGTAAGGTACCCCGATTTCAAGTTTTCTATCCGTTTCAAGACAATACCTACTAATACATCAGGCCCCACAACTGAAGCTCTCACAGACTATGACGTCATAATTATTATGTAGACCAACGGTATACCAACAAAATAATAGCGCTAATGTTTGTTTACTTTTTCATTTTTATCATATTACATGTGATAACCAACAAAATACAAATTTCATTATTGCAATCTTTCAAATTTATAGCATTGAATAGAGTTTGTTCATGAATTTATCCAACTTTTCGTAAAAAGTGAATGAGCTAATGGTGAATTAGAAATTTTAAAACATGGAGTTTTATTGCTTGTTTTTGTTTTTTTATTCTCTGAAAATTTGATTTCTTTTTCAAAAGAAAAAATATTAGCCTAGAACAAAAATGAATTTGAAGAAAACAATCCAATCTTACAGGAATTTTCAAGGTGAGTGTTCTTGTTATTTCTGTTCTTATTTGCTCTACAATTCTCTACAAAAGCTAAAAAAACATACTGTGAAGGGTGTATTAAAATAAAAAAATATACATAAAAATCAAGTTAGAATATAAACTACAGTTCAGAATAGTTTTGTGTTAATCAAAGCTAGTACCCATACTAACATTGAAACGAATTATTATGTTCACAAATCCAAAGTTAGTTGATATGGGAATTCTAAGGAATAGTTATCATAATTATCTTTTCTTCATTTCAAAACCTATAGCTCATAGTAAATTATTCATTTTCAAAATATAAATAAATAGATGTTTGATACCTTCAGTAGAGAAGAACTCAATCTATCACTATTTTCTGTATTCAAAAACCCACTCTTTTAGTGAACATGATGGAGTAAATTCAAAAGTGAAAAAATGAAGTGTCAACGTGTTGAAAGTGTGAAATGTTGAAAACTGAATGTTGTGAAAAAGACAGTGTTGAAACTTAAAGTGTATGAATAAAATTATTCAACTTTTATCAAACAGGTTCAATAATGCATCAAAGTGTCTATAAAATAGTTTCTGATAAGTGATGCACTGGAAAAATAGGTAAAATTTGAACTATGTATCATAGAATTTGATTTGGCTACTTGAGACAATATGCATATCAATGTAAACTTTCTATAATATAATATGAATAAAGTGGAATGTTTTTACTGATTTGGATACAAATTTATCTGTTTGGTAGTTTCTCTGTACCTCTACCACAGATCCATTTTTTATTCGAGTCCTTAAAAGCCTCTTCCCTCTAAAAGAGTTACCCCTGATTTAGTGGTGGGTTTTATATTATCTCAGAGGCTTATCACTCACTTCCACCATCACATATGATAATACTTATGATAATAACATATTGATTAATTTATTATATTGCACATACAGAACATATCAAAAAATTTTGAGTTACAGCTATTAGTAATTGGTACCATCCATCAAGGCTAGTTATTAAAAAAATTAATATATTTATACAGCTTGCCATTATTCTAATATTGTATCAATATATACTTAATTTTAGTTGAGGTGAGTTAAATTTATCAATAGCTTTATCAATGAATCAAAAATGTAGCCAGCAAACTGGAAGACATGATAGTCTTAAATAGATTGATGCTTTTGTGGAATAAAGTGCTTTAATTCCAATTAAATACTAGTAAATAAAAGACAATGTCTTTTATTTAGAGTTAATAACGCATTTTACTCATTAGAAGATCAATACAGGAAGGAAACTTGGAGAGTTTACATTTAAAAGATGGGAAGCTATACTGTGATTCCATTGGGAATCGGTCTACATGTTATGACGTCATTAAATCAGTTGTGGGGCCTGATGTATTAGTAGGTATTGTTCAAGATCCCCCTGAGTGCAAAAAAGTGGTTTTTGGGTATTGGTCTGTGTGTATGTGTGTGTGTGTGTATGCAACACCTACTAATACATCAGGCCCCACAACTGATTTAATGACGTCATAACAAGTAGATGGATTTTCTCTAGGATGACAGTGAAGTTTCCTATCATATCACTGTAAACTCTTCAATTTTACTTGCTGCATTGATACTTTAATGAGTGAAATGCATTCTTATCTCTCAATAACGTGTCTCTCATTTAGTAGTATTTAATTTGAATTGAAGCACTTTATTCCACGAATGCAATAATTAAATAATTAAATAATAAATATTCATAACTTAGCTATGTTAGGATATGTTGGATCCAATAATAGAGCTATCAGCCTAACGAATTCAATTCATTTCAACTGAAATACTCAAGGATATAACTATATAATATGAGAAATGGAAAGCTGGATTAATATAATCAATTATTTCCATTATCAGCCTTGATGAATGGTACCTATAATTTGCAGTAACTCCAAAAATCTAGGAAATATTTTCTATAATCTATGTTTGTGGAACAAAATAATTAATGTGTAATTATAAGAATCAAGTAATACTGTGATCGGTCGTTATGAGTGATAAGCCTCTGAAGGAATATCAACTCCACCACCAAATCAGGAGTAACTCTTTCATGGGGAAGAGGCTTTTAAGGACTTGATTCACAAATAAATCTGTGGTAGAGGAACAGAGAAACCCATCAAACTGATAAATTTGCATCCAAATCAATAAAAGTATTCCACTTTATTGATATTATTTAGACAGTTGACATTGATATGCATATTGCCAAAAATAACACTTTAAATTTCATATATGAAATAGTTCCAAATATAATTAGATTCTCACTGCATTCCTTGTCAGAAACTATTTTATAGTTACTTTGATGTGTTCTTGGGCCCGTTTTTAAAAATTTAAACCGCTTTTTCATTCACTATCTAGTTTAACCTATCCAATTAATAGTTGACACTTCATTTTTCTTTATTCACTTTTCCAATTTGTAAATGTTTGTTCTTCATCCTTACGTTCTTGAGCATTATGCTTATCTGGTTTGTATCATTGAACACAAATTCTTTGTTAAGTTTAGTATTAAAAATCAATTCTTGTCATCACTTAGTACAGGAGAACCACACTATTATTTTCCAAAAAAGCTCTTTCCTTTTCATTGTGAGCTTTTACTACTTCAATGATATCCTTTTCCATCAAAATTATTTTCTCAAACCTGAAACAAGAATTTATAAACATTATAAATGGAATTAAGAGTTGATGGAATGTTCTAAGTACTTTTCTATGAATTTCTAATTCAAATTCATAAATTTATATCAATTATTATAGTTTTAATACAAAATTACCTGCTGTGTACGTTTTTCAATACAGACAATATAGCTAGATATAGTTCTCTACTTGAGCTACAAAACATCAAATTTTTGAAAATGAGTCATTTACTTCATTACCTACTTTTCATGACAAAGAGAAAAAATCGATCATGATGAACTATTCCTTATGATTTTTAAATCACCTATCAGAATCTACCTTCAGATTCGTAAACAAAAGTACTTGTTGCAAGGTTAGTTCCATATAGGTACCTACTAGCTTCATCACAAAAACTATTCTACTCTGTAGCCTATTTTATATTTAAACTTGTATTGAAATATTTTTTTAACAAAATCTTTATTGTTACATGTTTTTCAGCATTTTTAGGGTAATTAAGAGCAATATTTAGAATGGAAATTATGAAAAAACTCACCTCAAAAATTCCTAAATAATTGCAATGTGTTCTGCAGATTCATTTTCGTTTTAGGCTATTTTTTGTAAAAGAAAAAAAACATTTCTGCTACAATAATGACACGGCGGCAAAGTTTCATGTTTAAAAATGTCAAATCCACCATCAACTCACTCATACAAAAATTGAAGAGAATTATGAATAAACTCTATTCAATGCAATAAATGTGAAAGATTGCAATAATGAAATTTGTATTTTGTTGGTTATCACATGGAATGGGATTGAATAAAAATGTAAACAAACATTAGTGCTCTTATTTTGTCTATCTACCGTCCATCTACTTATGATGACGTCATAGTCTGTGAAAGCGTCAGTTATGGGGCCTGATGTATTAGTAGGTGTTGGTGTATGTCTGTATACACTATATCTCGATCCCTAATTGACTGATTAACTTGAAATTTTGAACATATAGGGTTCTTAAACCATGAGGACCCAACTCTAAGAAATTAAAAAAATTCGTTGAAGAATGGCGGATAATATGCCAAAAATTGTGTTTTTCAAGATTTTCTTGAAAACGGCTCTAATGACTTTTTGTAAACTCATGCCCAAAATAGCCCTATATAAGCCCTATCGACTGCCATGAGTCTCGTTCCTGGCAAAATTGCAGAAGATCTGCAGCATTGTTGAGAAAAATGGATTTTTCAATATTCCTATTCCTAATTGACCAATTGACTTGAAACTCTGAACTTAGGCTGAGGCCGCACTGCCGGTGGGTAGAGCCTGGAGGGGTGAGGGTAGTTGGTAAATCTATAGAACATACACACCATCCACAGTAATACATCACATGAATGGTATGTGTTCAGCCGCCATCTTGAAATTCTTAAATATGGACAACATAACCTCAAAAAACAGAATGACGTCATACCATTCATGCAATGTATTACTGTGGATGGTGTGTATGTTCTATAGATTTACCAACTACCCTTCACCCTCCAGGCTCTTTTCACCTCAGCCTTGGGGTTCTTATACCACAAGGACGCGACTTGAAGTAATTAAAAAAAAAATTCATTGAAAAATGGCAAATAATATGGAAAAAAGGTATTTTTTACGTTTTTCTCAAAAACGGCTCTAACGATTTTTCTTAAACTCATACCCGAAATAGTCCTATATAAGCCCTATCGACTGCCATGAGTCTCGTTCCTGGAAAAATAGCAGAAGATCCGCAGCATTGTTGAGAATAATGGATTTTGCAACATTTCAATTCCTAATGACCAATTGACTTGAAACTTCGAATTTAAGGTTCTTATACCATGGGGACCGACTCTAAGAAATTAAAAAAAAATTCATCGAAAAATGGCGGATAATATCCCAAAAATTGTGTTTTTCAAGATTTCCTCAAAAACGGCTCTAACGATTTTTTTCAAACTCATACCCAAAATAACTATATCAGCCCTATCGACTGCCATGAGTCTCGTTCCTGGCAAAATCACAGAAGATCCGCAGAATTTTTGAGAATAATGGATATTGCTACCGGTAGCTGAAGCTCCGACAGGCGCGAGGCGTCATGTGCTAGTGATAATTGCAAATCATACATATGATGGGCCGAAGCGCCGATAGGCGCGAGGCCTCAGCCCTCAGCGACGAGTGAAAAATTCACTGTTGGTACCAGAAGAAGGGGAAGTAATAGCCTAAGGCCGGTATTACACGATAATAGTTCTATTATCATAGTTGACCATATGGAAAGAGATGAAAATATGATTTTGTATTTTCATCTCTTTCTATATGATCATAGAACTATTATCGTGTAATACCCGCCTAATGCAATTTGAACTTGCTGATGACTATAAGTATACATAAGTATTGAAGTATTAATACGTATAAGTATTATAAGTATAAATACGTATAAGTATTATAAGTATAAATACTTGTATTAGGTACCACGTATGCAAATATGAATGGCAAGGAAAGTTGTGTGAGTCATCCAATTATTATATCAATCCAATAAATCGTAATCTACCCCTCTGCCCATCCCTTGCAAATGTAAACTTATCAAGAATTTTTATTTATTCATTTTTTGAGTTGATGCAATGGACTCGAGTCTTCTCCCTATTTCATGAATCTCTTTCCCATCTCGATTCAAATGAGTCGTGAGTCAACAGAACCTGACTGTGCGTCTGCCTGCTCATCACTCCCCCTGGTGTGTAATCGCGTAAGTAGGGTATGCGACTACACGCGCCGATTACACATCTTCAATTACCAGTGTCAACATGCCGAGTACTGCTTGCACTGAGGCAGCGGACGTGCATCCATTTAGGATGTGGGATCACTTGGAAAAATATTATTCCTACTTGTAGAGGCTCTGCCTCTGCCCCCTTCAGCAGTGCTCATCATCTGGTTTTTCTCATGATAGTTCGTTTGAGTCGACACATACTGATTATCTCTTACTCGTGTGTCGCGACAAGGAATAAGTAGATTTATATCCACTTGAAATTTATTCTAGTAAGTTTTAATACCTTCGAAAAATTTTATTTTTTTTAATGTTATTAATATTGTAATGTAAGGAGGGAATATTATAAATGAGTATCGGTAATTAGAGTAGATTGAACCTGAGATTTATAATGGTGTAACATCCCTAGTGTATCTAGCTTCACAATAAATCTGTGACTAGATCTTTTTATTCTATGACTAATACAATATCAACTCCACAGCAAACATAGATTCAAGCATATTTTTAGGAAAGCGGTTTGTCCCAGTGGTAGAGAGCGTCTAATCGGTGAGATTAGATAAGCGACGTGCCTCTACCACCACTGTTGTAATGGTGACCGGTTCGTCTGAATTCAATTTATGAGCCTGAAAAATCGCTTCCCAGTGGTTCGGAACCCACCTAAAGCAGTAGGTCCATTCATCTCTCATCATCATCCTTCCCATTACCCACGCACAGGCCCAAGAGCCCATGTGTGCATCACCCTCACAAAAAAAAGCGAACATCATCGTACCTTGAAAAACGTTACCATCATATCTTTACCCACAGTTGCAACGCAAACAGTTCTCTATTTTTCCATTCATTTTTACATTTATTTCAAATTAAGCCCCTCGCCACTTCCACTGGTTACATAGTGATTTTTGAATAAATGAATGCGAAACGAATAAACTTGAGGCGTGAAACCGAATCTGCCTCAAATGGGTGTAGAGTAGGGGGTGAGAGGAGGGTTGGGAAGAAGAGAAGACAGTCGAGCGACGCATCTAAGCGCAGACACAATGGAGCGGTGGACGCGCGCGGTTTTGGTCGCGTTTTCCATGACAATGGACGCCGAAAGCGTTTGTTCCATGTTTATGCGGCAGACGCGTATTGTGTGCCCGACTGTAATTACGGGGCCCCATTGTTGAGTGAGAGGGCCGGCCTACCCCTTGTTGTGGACGAGGGGTCACAACTCAGATTTATATTGCGTTTGATGCGGTCCCCCTGCCCTCCCCTCCCCCGACCACCCACACCCATTATTTGCTTAGTGCTGCATTTATATTGGACATCACTATATTGAACAGACAAGAGCGGAGAGGATTTTGACCGTGTATTCTTCTTTTACTTCTCTTCCGAGAGTTCGTCTATCTATCAACTCATGATTTCCCGATTCAATCCACTGGTGACGGGAGAGCACCATTTAGGTGGCGGGAGGGGGGTCACTACCCAAAGAACACAACCAGGCGTGAAATGATTTATCCGTGAGCTTCACCACTCACCCCTATAATGTTCAATACCACCAGCCCCATAGACAACACTGTTTGTTTTCCTATGATGAAAGTCAACTTCTATAATCTTCCGTCCCCTCTTCATTTTTTCATCGTTGTGATTTATGTATTGTTTATTCAAATATGTTTGTTGATGATATTCTATATTTTTTTCATGGAAATGAATTGTAATCCTAATGGTTCATCAATATGGCTATTGGTTTTGCTCATCCATTTGTGCATCTCTGTTATTCCATCTCCAATCATTTTATTTATTGAAATTATCTAAGATAATTATTGTAGTAGACATTATTTTGTCTGGAAATGTGTTTTGCAGGTAGATCACCAGTATCATCCAGTGATATTTCCACCTTAATTAGATCATTGGAGAAATGTGGTGATAATTTCCATATTTCTAATATCGAAAAGACGTTACTAACAGTGAAAACCAGAAGTAGGCTATTGCAAATATTTTCAGAAACATTAATTTATGTGGCGTAGAGGAGCACACAGAGTTACACGTATCTCTCGCATTATCCACCAACTTTAATAATGTTATTCACTTTCACAACTACAGTCCATTCACGATGGCTTGAGACAAGATAAACAAAAGCTCTGCATGTGTGTGTGTGTGTGTGTGTGTGTGTGTGTGTGTGTGTGTGTGTGTGTGTGTGTGTGTGTGTGTGTGTGTGTGTGTGTGTGTGTGTGTGTGTGTGTGTGTGTGTGTGTGTGTATGTGTGTGTATGTCTCGATCACTAATTGACCGATTGACTTGAAATTTGGAACTTAAGGTTCTTATACCATGGGGACCCGACTCTAAGAAATTCAAAAAAATTCATCTAAAAATGGCGGATAATATGCCAAAAATTTTGTTTTCAAGATTTTCTCGAAAACGGCTCTAACGATTTTTTTTAAACTCATACCTAAAATAGCCCTATATAAGCCCTATCGACTGCCATGAGTCTCGTTCCTGGCAAAATCGCATAAGATCCGCAGCATTGTTGAGAAAAAGGGATTTTGCAATATTTCGATTTCTAATTAACCGATTGACATGAAATTTGAAACTTAAGGTTCTTATACCATGAGGACCCGACTCTAAGAAATTCAAAAAAATTCATCGAAAAATGGCGGATAATATGCCAAAAATGGTGTTTTTCAAGATTCTCTCGAAAACGGCTCTAACGATTTTTTTCAAACTCATACCAAAAATAGCCCTAGATGAGCCCTATCGACTGCCATGAGTCTCGTTCCTGGCAAAATCGCATAAGATCCGCAGCATTCTTAAGAAAAATGGATTTTGCAATATTTTGATTCCTAATTAACCGATTGACTTGAAATTTGGAACTTAAGGTTCTTATACCATGAGGACCCAACTCTAAGAAATTTAAAAAAATTCATCGAAAAATGGCGGATAATAAGCCAAAAATGGTGTTTTTCACGATTTTCTCGAAAACGGCTCTAACGATTTTTTTCAAACTCATACCCGAAATAGCCCTATATAAGCCCTATCCACTGTCATGAGTCTCGTTCCTAGCAAAATATCAGAAGATCCGCAGCATTGTTGTAAGAAATGGATTTTGCAATCTCGATTTTCTCGAAAATGAATTGAACAATTTCTTCAAATTGACCCCCTATATATAGTCAATTATGTGCTCTATTAACTGAGTCCCCTTTGCGTCAGATAAGCAGCGGCGCCACCCCATACTGGAAAACTTAAGGTTGTGTAGGCTATCAATGTCACTCCAAACTCGCAACAAGGCAATCCGCATCAGGGTTTAAAGGAGACAAAAATTACATTCGAAAAAAGTATTGGTGTTTCATAATAAATTATTGGTAAAATAGCAGAGTTATGGATTCGAATGATCAATTATCTATTCCACCTCTTTGATCCGATGTATTGGAATATTACAGAAAAAAAACTTTCATTCAAAATCCAAGTCAATTCGGCTAACATCTAGCCGAAGCGCCGACAGGTGCGAGGCATTTTGGGCTTGTAAAAATTTCAAATCACACACGATGAGCCGAAGCGCCGGCAGGCGCGAGGCGTCATCGGCGTGGGTGAATTTCACGGTATTGGAAGATGAGGAAGTAATAGCCTAATGAAATTTGCACTCGCTGATGGCTAGGTATAGATAGGTTGTATATTGTACTACGCAAATGTAAATGGCAAGGAAAGTTGTGTGAGTGTGCCACACCAAATTTTTGCACTTGATGTTCATGTATTTTCTTCTGTATATGTGCATCCCTTCAAGACTATTCAAAACTACTGGCTAACTTGAATATCTTTCATTACTATCCAGTATCTCTGATTCTGTTACTCGACTTACAAGTGTAAGATTAGAGTTACACGAGTAAGAATAAGTTGGGAATTCTATGAGTAAATCTCTTACATGTCTTGCAAAAATCACGTATTTGACACATTGCACCAAGTCAGGATATCATTAGATCTCTCTGGGGACAAGACAATCTTTCATCGGATATGAACCTGTAGGGACAGAAATCATATTCCGTATCATCATTCTGAATTATTGTGGGGGCCGCCGTATTGTTGTACAACTAAGATGAGCGATGGACATATGTCGTATTATGGTAGGCGTTATAGCCGACTCATAATAAATTGCCTTCACGAATAGACAACATAGGGAGGTATAGTATGAGAGGGAGGAATGAGACAACAACGTCTTGACTACTTTTGGTGTGAGGGGGTGAAGCAGTATTGTGAGGATGACAAAAAAGAAGGTTGGATTGCAAGGGGCGCAATTGTATTCAGAGAGAAACGGAGAGAGAGAGAGAATCTAGAACAGTTGTTACAGTTTACACGGTACACGCGTACATAGGAATAACAGAGACAGAGAGGGGAGACTCCATTACGAACAATGGAGGTGCTACCCATTCATACATATTCACCGTTCGGCAATTAATCATATCACAGTAAAGCCCGTATCCTCCCTCCCTCCTCCAGTGAGGCACTCCTCCGCCCTAACTTTGGCTAGCTGAATCTCTTGCGTAATTCGACTCTACTGCGGTAGCCCAGCTCTCGCGAAGTGGACACGTTTATTAGCAAACTTTCTCTTGTGAAAATTATACATTCGGAAAGGATTTTCGACTCATGATTCTAAGCTCGTTGCCGACTTCTGCACTGGCTGCGTTGTCCTTACAAAATCGCGCGGCCTTGTTTTAAGGGCGAAGTCTGTGTATTATCACCCAACATTGAACCCAATCAACAATTCAAAGCTTCAACTCACCGGATTCTGTACTTTCTTTCTGGAAAATTCAATTTTCGATCTTCAAATCGGACGAGTCAAATACGTAGCACCGTAGGGCTGTAGCCTACTTAATAATGATTATCATTTGAGCTTGTTAATTCAAATTTTTTTTCTTAATAAGCTCATCTTCTCAATCTTGCTTGAGATAAGCATGTGAGAAACAAACATTATTCAAATGATCTAGAACAAAAAGTGTTGCAAGTTTGTAAGAAAAAGTTTTATTGTAAAGTCCATTCACGATGGCTTGAGACGAGTTAGACAAAAGCTCTGCATGTGTGTGTGTGCGCGCGACTGGAGTGGCTGCGTTTTAGCCACGATATAAACAAGTCACAGCAATTAAATGCCGAAATCCCGAATTTTGTTGTAGGCAATTCAGAATAAGTATCTTCAAGTAATCTTTTTTATAGATACACATTGGGAAATTGCTTGTTTCGGTTGTCTCACGACTGCATGAACCTGAAATGAACAACAATTATAGTAAAACTTTTTGTGTCAATGCTTTGGTTACAGTCCCGACAGCAAAATTCAGGATTTCGGCAATGCTGTGACTTGTTTATGTCGTGGCTAAAATGAAGCCACTCCAGTCGCACACATTCACACACACACACACACACACACACACACACACACACACACACACACACACACACACACACACACACACACACACACACACACACACACACACACACACACACACACACACACACACACACACACACACACACACACACACACACACACACACACACACACACACACACACACACACACACACACACACACACACACACACACACACACACACACACACACACACACACACACACACACACACACACACACACACACACACACACACACACACACACACACACACACACACACACACACACACACACACACACACACACACACACACACACACACACACACACACACACACACACACACACACACACACACACACACACACACACACACACACACACACACACACACACACACACACACACACACACACACACACACACACACACACACACACACACACACACACACACACACACACACACACACACACACACACACACACACACACACACACACACACACACACACACACACATACACACACACATATATATATATATATATATATATATATATATATACAGACCAATACCCAAAAACCACTTTTTTGGACTCAGGGGACCTTGAAACGGATAGAAAACCTAAAATTGGGGTATCTTAATTTTTTTTGGAAAGCAATACTTTCCTTACCTATGGTAGTAGGTAGCGCAAGGAAAGTAAAAATATGTTAGATTATTCAGTAGAATGCGTCAAGAACCAAATTGCTTCTTTCGGAAATGGATTGATTTTGGCTCAGTCGCACCCGGAGTTCATATTCTAGCTAGGGACGTCTGAAATCATTCAACAAGGAGGTTCAACAGAGAGGTTCAAAGAGGTTGAACCTCCTTGTCATTTAAATATTTTTATGGTAGAGACGTTCAACAGATGTTTATCAAGTTGAGCAAATGAATTAAGTTATTGTTTTATATTGCTTCATATTGCTTATTATTAATTATCTTAGTATATTGCTTAGTATTAAATTTCAAAAAATATAACTATTTTCATAATAAAACTAAAATTTGAAAAATACAAATCTGCCAGATGCAGGAAGATGAATTCAGGTTGAAAGTTTGACTTGAAAATTGTCAAAAAGATCTCTAAAAAAAGAAGACTGAACACCAATACAAATGCAAATTCAATGCTCTGTAAAGTGATTATTATTATTTTTTCTAACATAATTTCTATGATTACTCATATGTTTGACTGTCGAGTTGAATAAATTCAAATTTGTTGCTATTAGTTGATCACAGATTGGCGGATGGTGCGTCTACCCCCTTTTTTATAGAGCCAGGACCACCTAAATACCTAAATATTTAGGAGGTCCTGATAGAGCCCTAATTTTAGCTAGCTTTTTATAGAGCCCTAGCTGGAAGTAGTTGAGTGTGATATCAGCTGTTTACCTAGAGCTTAACAGTATAGTATGTCCAAGCAAAAGAAACATTCTGAGAAGATAGAAAAATTACTCCAGCTCGGTCGATATTGGTTGAAACATGATCAATTTGATCTCAAAAAGTGGGAAACATTCTGCTCTACAATTTTATACCAAATTTATAATATTTAAACCAATATTAAACGAGCTGGAATTATTTTTCCATCTTGTCAGAATGTCCTCTTCGCATGGACAGACTATACAATCCATCAAGCTAGGGCTCTATAAAGACCAATTTATAGAGCCTTATAGCAAGCTAACGCCTATAAGAGACCTAATATCTGGTACCGAGCTCCGCTCAGAAGCTGCGGCCGAACTGTTGAATCATAGTCTGTCCAAGCAAAGAAGACCCTCTGGCAAGATGGGAAAATGACTCTAGCTTGGTCAATATTTATTCCAGAATCATAAATGTGGCATTAATTGTAGATCAAATTGTTTTCTACAATTTGAGATCAAATTAATAATTTTCGAACCAATATTGACCGAGCTTGAGTGATTTTCCCATCTTGCCAGAGGGTCTTCTTTGCTTGATCAGACTATAGTCTACATGAATGTGTTATTGTAAAAAATAAATTAAAAATTGATCACCTCTCAATTTTTGACATGAATATGTGTTGTAGACTTGAATGTTACTCCATTTACTCCTGCTAGATAGCGTTGGTCAGCTAACAATAACAACCGTTATACGCAGTACTTGAGACTATTCCTGAAGGAAAATTTAATTCTTTTATTAATCCTGCCAGGGAGTCAGGGTCCTCGCGTGGTTTTTTGGCACCCTGTGCGAGATTATGGCAGGCACCCCTCCCCCCATTACCAGACGAATGCAATCCAACATATTATAAGATATTGATATTCAAAGCCAAACATTATGCAAGCTACCTTACATGTTCTCAGTTTTCTCATAAGCAATCGCAATGTTGCATGTGGTGTAGCAAAAAAATGACTATAGGGACTTGCTTATTTCAATGAAACTTATTCCAACGAATTGTTTCGTATTTTTATGTATTCGATACGTGATAAGCGAAGTTTTGATTAATAAAAAATAGCTACATTGAGCAAAATGTCACATTCGCCTGTAATTTATCATTAAAATATTGAATTTTTAATTATTTCATTTTATTAGTTTGCTTAATATCACATAAAGAAGGAAATAATAAATTTTCCACAGAAAAATATTGGGTATCATCATAAATATTTTATTTCACTGGAAATAAAGATGTTTTAACAAAAAATCGGAAACTCAATAACAAGCAAATTGAAGATTTCAGCCATTTTTACTGCTCTACCCAACTTTCTTGAATAACATTCGAAATAGTTCCGAATTCAGCCAGCAGATGGCAGTAGCAATAGGGTGACTTGCTTCGACTTCCATTGGACACGCCTCCAAGCTCCGCCTACGATCGAAATGGCTGAAAACATAGGTTAGAAAAGTTTCCAAATTCAACCAGTAGATGGCAGCAGTTGACGGGTGATGCTGATGTTTCATATTTGACTTGGACACGCCCTTGGTCGTGGCGCCCTGTGCGGTCGCACACTCCGCACACCCCACGCGAGGGCCGTGCAGGGAGTTTTCCCGGACATGAGACTTGGAGCAATCTTATTTTTCCATCACGGTTATATTACATTTCAAATTTAAAGGAAATCGTTAGAGCCGTTTTCTAGATCCGTGTACATACATACATACATACATACATACATACAGAAATTACTCGCTTAATATAATAGGATGAATATCCTATATAAGGATATTATGAATAGCCTATAAAAGACCTATAACGCCTATAAAGACTTCTTTATAGAGCCGTATAGCAAGCTAAAGCCACCAGGAGTGACATAGGCTTGATTATGTAAAAGGGAATGCTAATTTGAATGAAAACTACTTCCTATTTAAGTTGAGTGGGTCCAGGGCTAGGGATTAAATCGTAATATGGAAACATGTAGAATCATCAGAATAAATCAAGAAGAACCTCGTATTATGCCTTTTTTGTGGAAAATACTCAACCATGTTACATGGTACTTTGCTGCCTTTACCTAGTCAGCAAGAAAAATAATTAACAATTTGGAAGCATCCCAAACACATCCCAGGTGGATTTGAGGACTATGTAGACTAGCTCAAAGTAAATAGATCATAGATGACGATAGAGATTCAAGATAAGCCTTCCAGCTTCAGCATTTGACAATGCCTAATCGCTATCGGTAAACAATATTATTTTTGGAGGGTGGTGTTGGAGGAAGAAGAGAAGGAGGAGGAGGAGAAGGTGAAGTTTAGAAAGGGACTACTTGCACGCGTCAGGATAATCGTGTTAGAGGAGTCGGGTTGCGGATCAAAGGGCTGCAGGCCTCAGAGGTGAGAAATGAGTCGTCAATTGGTCCAGACAGGTTAGTTGGAGCCCGCTTCCCCTTCCCACCACCGATCATCTACCCTCAACTCGATTATCGGTGCCCTATGGCACAGGGTTGGTCCCACTTGTCCCGGGGCAAAAGCATCCGGTAATCTGAGATGCTGAAAGCTGCTGCTGCCCTTAATTCGCCCCCTCTCATTCTCTCTTATTTTCTTTTCCTGTTGCTCTCCAGCGTGTGCACAATAAATAATAAACGTACACAATGCTGTTGATGTGAGGCACAACCGAACATGAAAGGAAGAAAGTTGTGTTTTGTGTTACATGATTTTGGGCCAGACGGGTGCTGGTGCCGGTGCCTGTCTGACAGCGGCCTGCCCTCTCCGCTAGCCGGCTGCTAACAAATTCTGTCAAGTAATATTTGAGCGATAGAACGGTGAAGTCGGTTTCTGACTGATGTAACTTTTGTTTGACGTTTTGTCGTACAAACATTGAGGCCGCAAATTTTCTCAAGCTTAATGGTTCTGATGTTACCTATGTGCATAGCAAACTTGTTATACTAACTTTGATTTGAGTTATGTCGTAATTTTCAGTCAACTCTCGATTGCATTAATTACATAAGAATCTACATAAGTTGAACGCATGAAAATTGACCAATGGAAACTGGAACAGCATATAAGTGAGAAAAAATTGAACTGACGAGGAACAATGAATTCTATTATTTATGAAAATACATTATAATATTTCATGGAAAATGGAACAGAGCTCCTCTCATAACTCCTCCTCATCCACCTCTCACATAGGCGTTGCCATTTTGTCTGATGTATTGTGGAACTACGAATTGATATTTTTATTTATAATCAGCTAAACTGTCAACGATGCAACAAATTTCACTAAAATATTTTTATGCGTTCAACTCCAGAAAGCACAAAAATGGCCAGTGAGAATATTGATCCAAAGTTGCCAATTCTGCTGATTAAAGGCCTAAGTAGAAATTAATTTATATTTTTATGGTACACCTCAGGAGGGACTCTGCTGCTCCAGATTCCAATGGATTATTTTCATGCTTTCCACTCGATTGAATGATGAAAATAATTGAGATTTCATCTTTTGGAAAGACTCAACCAAATCTCACATCAACGTTTTTTTACTCTCATTTTTTATAGTTTCTTCTCCACAAATCTGTTTCATTTTTCAGGTAATATTATAATTTATTTTCCATGAATAATATAATTCATTGCTCCTTGTCATTTCAATTAATTTCTGCAACTCCTTCATTTGAAGATTCCCTTTCCATCCATATTCTTGTCTGATATTACCCACTACTATTCTGCACGTAAACGTTATGAGTTGAGTTCACAAGAAACAGATTTCATTTTCTATCAGTAGCCTGCCTCATTTCACCCACCCCATGCACCCACAACACAGACAGTCATCACCAACAGATGGGCTTCACGACGACAAATAGCACCCATCGGATCAGTGTTTTAATAGACCAACAGAAAAAAATACGCCAACACATTACAAGCGAAAAACCACCGGCGCCCCAACTCGCTACTATTCCCTGCGCTATCATTTCGAAAACAAGGGGTGTCAGTGTCATCGTCATCGTCATTGAAGGGAAAAAGGATTTGTTGCATCTGGGAGCTCCAAATGACCCTTTTTGTGTGTTATCTATACCGTTATGCTAATGTCACCCTCATATCATCACCCTGCCCCGCCGAACCAAGCACTATTTATGGCCGTCGTCCTTTTTACGACTCGCCAAATATTTATCGCGATCGTTCGCCGAGACAAAAGTGTCGCCTTTCTCGCGCCGAAATTGAATAGTGGCCCGATAAAATATCGAACGTATTAGCCGAAAGAAGTTATCGTAAAATCCGAGTGTGTCAGGTACAAGGGCACGGAACTCATGTAAGGATTGGAGGGTTGTGGGAGCTGCAAAATCAAGTTTCATGGGTGATATACTTAAATAGGGGATTATGATAGTTTGTTCTCTTGATGCAATATTATTATTAGCTCCACAATTTCGCAAATGAAAGCTTTTTTCACAATGTTTCCCCTTCTTGCAAAGAAGAACCAGAAACTGGAATCACATTTTCAGTGTGTAGCCTAACGATTCCACAAACTCTTATGGTTCAGTTCCAACATTCTTGAGTGTACCAAATAATGAAACAAATATTTGGAGAGGCAGTAGCCGAGAGAAATACAGCGTCGGTGATATGAAAATTGATTCTCTGTTCAATCCTGTCTTTTGAAGCAGATATTAAGCCGTCGGTCCCGACTGCTAAAAAAGAAGTTTTCATCTCTCATCATCGCCTACGGCTATGGCTTGATAGACTTTATGTAACATGATATAAGTAGTCTATTGGAAAACATGTCATGTATGGAGATTAATTCTATAAGTAAAGTCAAGGTTTAATATTCCCTTTTAATCTGTGTGGAAGGTGTAAAATTAACGTCTCCTTAATAATTTCAAATAATCGTACTCAGTAATATATTCGTTTGGGATCCAATTTTAAATCACCACCAACCACTGAGAAACTAATTACCCGTTTTACTGATACATTACTTGGAAAGGGCAGGGCAGTAAAGATCATAAGCTATTAAGCTGGTAATGTAATGCGAAAACTGAGAAGCCCCTATTCTGGTTTATTGGATCGGCCTCAAGTCAGTCTGAATATTGTGCTGGGGACGGTTGCTCCTTCTGCTGCAGGAAGGTTGCACCCCAACTACGGGGTTCTTAACGGTGATGGATGGAATATTTGGGCAAAGTAATAAAGACTATTGTGTGAGGAGACGAGTAAACATAGTAATGTTGTGGCTATTCACTTGCAATAATATTTATGCTGAGAATATATCAATGAAAGAATATCATGGAACTTATGTGATGTAACTGAGATCCTTGTGTTTTACTTTTGAAGTTCATGGAATTTGATTTCAATTCATCGTTCCAAATTATCAAATATTGAGGATATTTTTTCAGGTTTATGAAAAAACATGATAGATGAGACAATGATAGGTACTAGTACTGACTATTAAATTCAAACTACTTTATTGAATAATAACTATTGGCTATTCTATGATAACAGAAAAATTGTTGAGTAATCATAGAAAGTGATATATTTGGGATTATTTTTATTGAATATTGTTTTACTCTGAAACCTTATACTGCGCATGTATAGTTTTGATTATAATGAGCAGTGAGTTGCCGAATTGCGTTGGAAATAAATAAGTTTTGTTATATTAATAGTATTGGTAGAATATGAGATCAGATAAGTGGTGATTTCGTTGAATGCTGTACTAGGAGATCAATATTGAGAACACATCTCTATCCATTAGTACTGACATCATTGGTAGGCCTATTTACAGATCATTAGGATTTTATAATAATAGGAATGCAAGTTATCGGCGGTGAATATTGTATGGCTTCTACAATTGAATAATTTTCACAAAATAATATAAAATTCAATATTTCTCTGTAAATATTGAATCACGAATAGCACATATAAGTGTATCATAACCTAATAATATATATATATATTTTCAGTCTCATAAAAAGTTTAGCTATCAACAAATAAATTACACTATAAAACTTTTCTACTCTAAAATATTTACAGGAATTTCAAGATACATCATTGAGGATTCAATTCTCCTCATTGATAACATTACATCATTATCATCATCTTCTAGTTAATTTGACTCTGATGCCATTCTTTGGACGCAGGATCAGTTCTCCCAAGAGTGTGAGATCCTCTCTCCTGTCAACTGCTTCTATGCGATATTTGCGAAGAATACTTGAAGCGATTGATTTCTCCTCTAATAGAGCAAACTTTTGACCTGTAATATTGAAAAGTTCATTCATTGATGTAAATAGCAAATGAAAGAAGTAATTAAAATTCATAAGTTATATCAGTTACTAAATTTTTTCAGTGTTCAAGAGAATTAACGGCTATGGAATGTTGAATTATAAATTTTGTAAAGGTACATACGGTACTACTAATATCATTATTATTCGCCTCATGAATTTTAATACAATCTTATAGGCACTGAATACTGACAAACTATCGAACATACTTGACTGCAGTCTAGCTAATTTCATTGTTTAAACAAAGTGCATGTTTATTATTGTATCAAGAATCTCAATTCATGAATTTTCAAGATTGGTTTTAATTTATGTCGGTTGGGGATGTGCATGTGAGACCAACGAATACATAGGAAAATATTGCTCACAATGAGATAGACCTAACTTACTGTATTTTGAATGATTCGCATGTCACTGCATCCAAAATTAGCATATAACACCAAGTTGATTATCATCAATTTACTAAAAGAAAAAAATCATTAATGTGATGTTTTCTTATTATGTAAGCCAGCAAGCCTGATATGGATAAAGAACTTCAAATTCCAAACCATGTCCATATCATTTGTTGTTTATCGAATTTCCCAACAAAGAACGAGGCCTGCATTTATTTCTTTTCTCAATTTATTCGCCCTTATCTATTTAAAAATTAATATTTAATTCATAATTAACAATTATTTAATCTAAGTTGCTCACCAATACAGTTTCTTGGCCCGGCACTGAATGGAATATAAGAGTACGGATGTCGACCCTGAATATTTTCTGGGAGGAAATTATCTGGGTTGTAGACTTCAGGATTTTCAAAAACATTTGGATCCCTATGTAGAGCGTAGATAATTATCATGGCTGTAGTTCCTGAAGGCACCAAGAAGTTACCTAGAAAATATATTATCAGTTGAATTGCAATTTTTCTGTTAGAAAATATTATTCATCTGTCCACTCATTTAATTCAGCATATAAATTCAAAAATAAGGACAATAATTACAAGTTTTCATCACGTTGACACTTTCAAAATCTTGAAATGATGATTTTCATAAAGTAGCCTATCTGTTTCTCTCAATTCGCCATTGTCAAATCGATAATATTTCTCACAAATCTTATTATTGATAGGCTAAGAACGTTCCAGATCATAATTTTAAATGAGGTAAAAATATTGAGGCTGAACTAGTTTCTATTAATAAGTTTCTATAATTATATCAATAGGGCCTAATTTATGGTTATTGTCAAAATCAATCAATTTCTTCAACAAAAATATACATTTTGTTGTAGTGCAGCATGGTGTAAATATGAAATGTTTTGATGTAATTTTCATGGAAGCAGTTTTTTGTATGTTGTTTTCTAATTATTTATTACTTGGCATGATTCTATTAAAGATAAGTGCAATATTATTGGTTCGGCTTCAGATTTTGAAAATTAAGAGAATGAATTCCAGTTTTGCCCAAAAATGTATACCTCAACTACTCAATTTGAAAGAATAATATAAATATACAGTAACTTACATACCGTATATAACTTACCACATTTTTTTCTGAAATTGTGTCATCAAGGATGAATTGTACTTTGACTACAATTGGTCTAATTATTCATTCTCTTTCTAGTTTATTATGCATTTTCTCTTGTTTTAAAATTATCTTCAGTTATTGAAAAAATATTTCATCTCCAATATATGTGTATTCCCATCTTTCAATTCCATGATCTTCAATTTCCATTGATCTTAAATTCTTTCATATTCACATATTTTCAGGTAGAGTAACTTATGAGTTTGATAGCAGAGAATAATATTATTTTTCATATTTGTTTTTGTGAATTAGGCATCCTAACTAGTATCATCTTACCAATCTTGACATCTTCTTCTATTTGCCTAGCCAACATTGGTACACTGGGATAGAGTCGTAGTGCCTCCTTTATGCAGCATTCAAGGTATTTCATATCGTTCAAGTCTTTCATTGTGAAGGGTCTATCAGATCCCCCAAAAATTGAATCAAGCTCTTCAACAACTCGATCCTGAAAGAATAAAATCCCTTGTCAAGAAATAAGAAAAATTATCAATAATTTATATGCTTACATGAAGTTCAACAATTCCATCATCATCCATCATCACCCAGATGAAACATTCAGAAAAAACATTCAAATGAACTGCTTAAGAATTTTGAAAATTGAGAATTGATGCTAGTACACTCTACCTGATGAAATACGCATTATTTCATCAATTATTACTCACCTGAACTTCTCGATTACTGCCCAAAAGTAGTAAGAGCCAGCAGAGGCCTGCTGATGTTGTATCATGTCCCTGAAAAATATTTATAAGGATGAGTGCCCCAATTTCAATTTATTCATATTATTTCCAGCTTTTGTATTCCAATTTTTTTTACTCAACGTCCTGACGTTATACAAAGTCTATACGTTGTACAAAGTCGACCAATACATGACGTAAAAGTGAACTTTACTTAAAGTGAAAAATATTTGATTGTCGTTTGGATTAAGGCTCTTCAAAAAGTCTCTATAGAGCCCTAGTTTGGATAATACTATTAAAAGTTCATATTATGAAATCTTATCTTTCTCAATATCTAAAACAGTTAACATGGAATCCATTCACATAATATTCTCATGCTGTAAGAAATCGAGTTCTTGGAAGAATGTTATAACATGAAATTTGATAATATTCATGAATTGAGATTAAAAACAGTATCTCAGGTCCACATCTACTGTTAATTCGGACTGACAAATCGTTTTACATCTGATCTTCTATCGTTAAATGGCCTGCCACTGCCGGTTTACAGCTATTTTGGACTGTCAGTTTCCCTATCCACTGTCAGTCTGTCACAGTCTAAACTATCATTTCGAATCGATAGTGGAAGCGGACCCTCAAACTTGTGCTGTAAATTTTCATAAGTGTAATAGGGGTAATAACTTTCTCAATTAATAGCTATGTGATGGAACTTACTCAAATCTCATCTCTGCTGATTAAGAGAAGATATATTTTATTTTTTAAGAGAATTTTCTATTTTATATTGCAATCAAAGATGTTTGAAATAACTCTCTATCATTCGACCTCTCTAACGTTTAATGTAAAATTTAAAAAAAAACCAACAATTATTCTGAATACTATGAATTGTATTACTTTATGAAGTGATAACTATGAATTGGAAGGTTGTTATACCTTAAGCCGCGTATCGACAGTGCGAGGCATGTGCCGCGAATGCCTCTAGGTACACGCAAAGAAGAGTCTTACACCAGTCTCCAGCTCATTCAATATTGGTTCAAACATTATTTATCTGATCTCCATTACAGGAAACATTTCGATCTTCAATTTAAGACCAAATCAATAATGTTTGAACCAATATTGACCGAGCTAGAGACTGGAGTAAGACTCTTTCTTTGCGTGAACAGACTGTATACCTTGAGGCATTCGCGGCACATGCCTCGCGCTGTCGATACGCTGCTTTATTCTCATTTATCATTATCTTTAGTTGTCCTATAATTAGACATTGTCATTTTTTATTGGTGATTCTTTTAGATTATTGTCACTTTTTCATTGGTATCCTATCTCCTTATCCAATGCGTTATAGGCCGGTATTACACGATAATAGTCCTATTATCATAGTTGATCATATGGAAAGAAATGAAAATATGATTTCGTATTTTCATCTTTTTCCATATGATCAACTATGATGATAGAACTATTATCGTGCAATACCGGCCTAAACCCGCCTTTCATTTTTTTGAAATATTCCATCAGTACTATATTACCGTATAGGTAATAGTACGTATTATAGTCAGGGCCGTAGACAGGAATTACGGGCCCCGGGCAAAATCGCCTGACCGGGCCCCTCATAGCAGATTTATACAAAATGTTCCCATGTTTTCGATTTGATACGTCCTATTTCCAAAAGTGTTGAAACAAGGAAGTAACATCCTCTCACGGAAAAATTTCCAAAAATCACACTTGAATTGGAGCGTTTTTAGCAAATCTGGGTAATGTTTTGTAGCTGTTCTTTATAAAACTAATAATACAATTTTAATGAATGAATAAAAATGACATAGATTTTTGACCAGGCATGGTTTCCACCATTTTAACAACACTGTATAATCTACATAGGCCTAAATTTTCCTCAAGTTTTAAAATATTCGGATCAAGAATAAAAAATTATTCAGAATAAAATTGCATTTCGTTGGAATAACAACACTCTTTACAAGCAACTCTTTACAATAACGTGTAATAATATTTTCTGATTAAATACAAAGTTATCAAACATTTTTAAATTAGTGAGTGACAAAAATAACATTGAAAATAAAAACCGAACATGAAAAATTATTGTTGTTTCTAATTTTTTTTTTCTTGAGAAAAAAGATAAGGGAGCTTCGCTCCACGAAATCAAGCCCTGGTTAGTATAGTCTGCCCAAACAAAGAAGACCCTCTGGCAAAATGGGAAAATGACTCTAGCTCGGTCAATATTGGTTAAAAATTATCAATTTGATCTCAAATAATAGGAAACAATTCGATCTACTATTAAGACCACGTTCATATGTCTTGAATAAATATTGGCCAAGCTGGAGTCATTTTCCCATCTTACCAGAGGGTCTCCTCTGCTTGGACAGACTATATTAAAATAACAACTACAGACCGGGGCAAAGAGAGCTTTCATGGGCCCTTGGTAACTGACAGGTTACCACTCAGGACGGACTGACTGGGCCTGAATAGGCCGGTATTACACGATAATAATTCTATGATCATATCTGATAATATGGAAAGAGATGAAAATACGAAATCATATTTTCATCTCTTTCCATATGATCAGATATGATCATAGAACTATTATCGTGTAATTCCGGCCATAAATAGGAATATTATTTTTTTAATATTCAATATAATATATTATGGAGTTTTGAAATTTATTCCACTTTGTATGTATGGAAATGTATGGTATGCTTGAAACAATTAATGGTTGAGTAGATAAAGAAATCAAGTCTAATTCAATTCTAGTTGAAAAAAAGATCATTTTCATGAGCTAATCATTATGAACTTGTATGATTGATTGAAAAATTTTTTAATCTAATTTTTCCGGGCCCCTGCCAACAATTTATGGTCCCGGGCCCCGGGCAAATGACCCGTAAAAACCCGTCTGTCTACGGCCCTGATTATAGTCCATTTACGATGGCTTGAGACGAGATAAACAAAAGCTTTGCATGTGTGTGTGTTTGCGACTGGAGTGGCTTCGTTTTAGCCACGACATAAACAAGTCGCAGCAATGCCGAAATCCTGAATTTTGTTGTTGGGACAGTAACCAAAGCATTGACACAAAATCTTTTACTATAATTGTTTGTTCATTTTAGGTTCATGCAGTCGAGAGACAACCGAAACAAGCAATTTCCCAATGTGTATCTATAAAAAAGATTACTGTCTTAAAGATACTTATTCTGAATTGCCTACAACAAAATTCGGGATTTCGGCATTGCTGTGACTTGTTCATGTTGTGGCTAAAACGAAGCCACTCCAGTCGCACACACACACACACACACACACACACACACACACACACAGAGCTCTTGTTTATCTCGTCTCAAGCCATCGTGAATGGACTTTAGGTATAGGTAATTTTATTATAGTGTAGGTAATAGGAACAGTACGGTATATTACCGTATGACTTCTACTGCCATCTACAGTATTTCTTCACAAGCTAGAAGCGGTGTTAGTTCAATATTTCATCAGTAGATCGCGTTCTCAAGTATGTCACAGTTGGAAAGGTCCCTCCATAGAAGAACATCACATTTGGCTAAATCCATTATCTGCTAATACTTGTAGTTCTGTGAACAGTTAGTAGATCTCACGAAGTCGCCCTTGGATGGGGCATTATTCATGAATAGAAGGGAATACTTAGTTATGTTGAGTTTCATTAATTGCATGCGTCATTGCATGCAATTATAATAATAAACTCAACAGCTAGTTAAGCATGAATAATATTCTATAGTCTGAATTCTCCTATGTTCAGAAGTATAAATGTATATATTTGACCGAACGAAAGTGAGGTCTAGATTCAAGACGACCCTTTTGCATTTTTTATGTTATATGTATGTTTGTTCTGCGTTTACGACAAAACGCAGCAATACATTCTGATGAAATTTGACAGGAATGTTCTATGTTCCTCTTGAACTTTCGCGTCGATTTTCTGAAATATTGCATTTTAAGGTTAATATTAAAGGAAAAGGAATTATCCCCATACTAAAATACTTCTATATAGTACATTCATACTTCTAAGCATAGGAGAATTCAGACTATAGAATAATTCATGCTTAACCAGCTGTCGAGTTTATTATTGATTGCATGCAATGATGCATGCAATTAATGAAACTCAACATAACTAAGTATTTCCTTCATGAATAATGCCCCATTCATGGCTGGGTAACGTCGTGAGGTCTACTGTTCACAAAACTACTACTGGGCATATTAACTCAGAATACGTTTTTACTGACTTTAGGTCTCTTTTCCTACAATGTGACACATATCATAGTCTATCTATGATTTCAATTTCAAACATAATGAAATATCCAATTCATAAAAAATAATATAATTTATTTTCTCAGTCAATTTACCTCAAACATGAAAGTGTCCACCTCCTCACGAATGTCTTCATCGGACAGCACTGCCCCATCCTTGGAAGCTTCAATCAACAAATCAAGGAATGCCAACCTCTTCTTGGTACCTGTGAATATGAATTCAAAAGGAAAAGAGGTGAAGCGAGATCAGGATTTAACAATGTTTTAGGTTCTTAATAAGGAAATAATATGTTTGTGCTACCTATTCTGCTAAATTGGATTAGTTTTCACTGATTTTTAGGCCTGTGCACTGAGCAGTGTTAAGTATTGATATTGATTTGAAGTAATAGACTGAAAAATAATATGAAATGGTGTAGATCCTAATCTAACTGATAAAGGAAGAGTATAATTATTAATTCAAGATGAATAATAAATTCAAATAATATTGATTTATTTCATTTCTGGGCCTACTCCACCATCAACTTGAAAACTTCAAATATTCATTGAATATTTCAAAATTGTTTTCTACTATCGAGTTCTACATCTTTAAAATATATTTTTATTCAGCAGGCTAAATTCACTAAAATTGAAGTTCATAATCTGCTATGAATTAGAAATTAAATCAATTATAATCACCTAAAATTGAAACATCTTCCATAGCAGCCTCCTTACTGCCATTTCCTCTCGCCTGGCGCACTTCCTCTTTTCTTTCAGCTATTATCTGTGAAAAATGTTCCTATTATAATTATTAGAATATTTTCATTCTTATTTATTATCCACCAGTTTGAATGACGTGAAGATTCATTAAATGAATTAATTCGAATTATTCTCATATGTCAGCCAAAATACTCACAAATCACACCAACTGTTGAAAGTCACAAAAGAAACAGGAAATATGAAAACAGAAAAATACTAAGTGGTACAATACAGTCCTGTATTGTAATATACTCGAATATATTAAGAGTATGTTCCGCCATCATGTTCCGCCTTAAATAATATAAATAATGTTCACTGACTACACATAGGCCTACACATAGTGTGAACATTAAACATGTTTTTATCTATCTGAAAAAAACCTTTATGGGCAATCTTCTATCACTTTCAAATTTATGAGTGTTAATAAATCAATCTATAGAGATTGAATAACAAATTTTCATCACCTTATTTGATAAGTTGTGGAGAATTCTTATACACTCCTGATGTCTTTTGTAATAAGATGACATCTTGAAGAGGAAGTCTGGTTGAAGCCAAATCTTTGCTTGTCGGTTTTGAACAATCGAGCCAATCCTTAGCGGTAACAAAAAAACAGAAGTATGTTAGTATCGTACATAAAAGTGGTAAAGTTCACTGTCCTGGTACCGCTCACCAAGATTATGTTATTCAACACTTCTAATTCATTCTACTTCTACCCAAATAGAAAATATTTTGATAATATTATTAACAATCAGTTTGTTTCTCAATTTATCAACCCATTCGCAACTCAAATAGAGTAAATTATTATACAGTTTTCTACTGCAAATAATGATATTTTTATAATGTTACAGCAGTTGGTGCACTGAAATATCTAATAATATTCTTTCATCGTTTGAACTTTTTCATTCATTCGACCGCAAATATTAAACATAACAATTCATGAACTATTTCGAAGTCAGTAGTACCGTACCCTACAAAGCCAAAAAGGAATTTTTCAAATTTTCAACAATGTACTCCATAATCACAGAAATAAGAATTGCTTTCGTATAGTCGTATATAATGAGGCACTATTTTGCTTCCAGGCATGTCTGAAGATGATTGACAGATACTTTGCAAATACTGTACTTTCTTTATTAGCCGATTTACGATTTGAAATTTATACGATAAATTACTTGTAAACATAATGCAATTATGAAGAATACTCACTCGTAAACTGCCTTTACATATTCAGAATCCTTGTCATTTTGAGAGTTCGATTGGTATCCCATTGCTGTCTCTGTAAAATACACTAATAGAATTATTGAATATTCAATAAAGTTAGCCTATTGTAGTTAGGAAGATGATGATGTGACATTTAAATTGCAGTAGAAGATAAAACTTAAAATATGAAAAAACTTGAAATTCAGAATAAACTTTTTATTTGAGTGACATATTATGGAGTTGTAATAGATCCTACTATATATGTGATACTGGCCAGATTCCTATACTTAAAACTCCAAGTAGAATAGCCTATCTTTCTGAGAACGTGAATCTAATAGTTGATAAGAATTTATCGAGATTATAGCCTAATTTTATTAGTCTACTGTTATAATATTAATACTTTAACAAGGCTCAGTTTTTTTTTTAATTCAGTTCTTGATCGTTTTGACGAAATCCAATGGCTTGCTATGGCTCAGATCAAACCAGTAATAAATTATTCTAATAATACTCTCTATACTTGATTATGTTATGAATCATTATTACTGACTAGAATCAGTCTACAAAAAAAAGATTATATATAGTCACCATATATTAAATTAATATTCCATCATCACCTTTTAGCCTCAAGCTATGTGAAATTTGAGGATGTATTTAAATGATTTTAGTCTAAAGAGATAATTGTGAAGTACAGTTAACTTACATGTGATCTTGCTATTAGAATAATGAGTTAGTTCATCATGAATCATTACTAATTGGATAAACAGGAGTGGAACTAAAGAAGCCACTACCGTATATCTGAGTCATAAGGGTGGATGGATAAAATCAATCAACAGAGAAGAATCCTAATCATAATCATCCTCTATGAAAATTTGCATCAAATAGCTTCTTGAATCAAGTAATAGAATGGAGTTTTGAAACCACCTAAACTCTTTCATTTTTGTAATTTTGCTTTAAATTTTCCTACATACCACAAACCACATCAAGGGTGCATGATGTAATGTATGGAAATATATTAAATGGCTCTCTGTCTATTTCTTTTTCCAGCTTTTCCACGAGTATATCGCTCTGCTCTCTGAATACATCTATAAAGTCATCCAAAATGCGGAAATGAAAAGCTGGTGTCAAGATTTTCCTCCTTTTGTGCCATTTCAAACCTGAAAGCACACAAGCAACCCATCAGTAAAAATATTCAGGTACATCAAATGCCAGTAGGATTATTTGTGAAATAATTTTATTTCGATTGCAAGGTTTGCAAATTCCAAATAATAAAATTTTCAGGAATTGTATTGTCGTTAATGGTCAGCACTTGGAATCAATTTATATAGATTGAAAGTAGTAAGTTGAGAATATGTTATTGAAGAATAAGGATTTTAATTATCGAAAGACTGATTTGAATTTTTTCTTATGGCTCTTATGGAACAATTTGCACAATGATTCACTTCTTCAATCCATTTTCAAGAAATTAAATTATTTGATAGATTATAGGCACTCTGAGAAAATGATAGGCCTACTTGCTTATCATGACGTTATAGTTATGGCTGTAAACAATACACTTAACACGTAAAAATTACATTAAATATCATTTTATAAATTTTAATAGTAAATAACTAGAAATTTCATACCATACTGTACTTATCACGCTAAGTCACTACTCAATAATGTTGTCCTTTTTACTGCAATTGAAACTTATCAAGTAGATATATGTCCCTCCTCTTACCTCTGCTGAGAGAAAATTGGTAATGTTTCCTAATTAATTTTTTCAAATATTAGAGTAGTAGCTTTGACTATCGAATGATTGGATATTCTCACCTCTGATCAGAGCAAATTGATAATGTTGATCAATTGATTTTTCTAAATATCACAGTGCCTTTGCTATCAAATGATTAAATTTTCTCATCTGATACAATAATTTCATATTGAAGCCCTCTTAATTTTAAATAATCACAAAGAACGTCAATTATTATATTTCTAATAAATTGAAAGCCTATTGCTATTGCCACTTACCTGTACTTGTAAGAAGTCCAGTCCCAAGCCAGGGATGAAGATAATCATATTCCTGGCTTTTCTCAATATGTTTGATGCTCCCCATTATTGGCTGGAAATAATTCAAAAGATCCTTCATTAAAGTCATTTCATGTGCTAAACACTCCTATCTCACCTTTAAAGTTCACAACTCGCACTTACATGAAACTATAATCTATTGACAGAAAATCTAGTAAGTTACCGTAGTTTTATAGTTGGAGCGTTCAAGTGATACAATTCAGTACTGTAGTACTGTACCAACTGTTAGTATGATTATATTATTATTAGTGTTCTGTGGTAGAAAAAATGGAATATAATCCCACATCCGCCCATAACCTTACTTCAAGTGCCGGCCGGCAGTGCCACGGTTCTGGGCGGTATTGTATTTTTCATTTCTGTTTTCAATCTATTCAATTTAAATGGGATGGTCTCCTCACACATAGTGTTCACTTGTTCACGAAAGAATGAATTATTAAAAATAAATGTTTATAAATCAAGTTGGAATACAAATTCATGAAGGCGAATTCTCATGTTTATTTTTCAATAAATGAATTTCATTTAATACCATGTTAGCCTTATTTTCTATATTATAAAAAAGTATAGTAATGAGGAAGACATAATTCAAGTTATTATTTTTTGAGAAAGTCATCGAAGATACAGAAAATAGTCACAATGTTATTTCTATTTCTATTTATTTTTATTGATCATAATGGAAGCAATGTGTGTGAATGTGTTACAATTCAAAAATGAATAAGCGAATATTTATTTATTGATTGATTTGAATCTTCCATCATCATTTAAATAGTGATTGTGGAATAATAGAAAACATATCTCACCTCAACACATTCAGCTCTGGAAATAAACACGTATGGCTTTGTACCAAGCCAACCTTTGCAAAATCCCAAACTGGAGCCCCATAGATTCCTTATGCCAGATAAACGTTCAAAGATTTCTGCAATAAAATTAACATTTCACAGTTACACTAAACTTGGGTTGATAGAGGTATTCTTTTTTCTTTTTCAAGAACTGCATTAAATATAATCATTCATTTTTTCATGTCCATTTCCAGTGGCTATCGCCTTATCCGTTTGGTCAGGGGGCTTCGACCTCTGGACCCTCGGCAGTGTCAATGAGACAATCAGGCTCGCTTCGCTCGCCTACAAGTTCGATTTGAACGGATTTGAAAGAAAGCATCATGCATAACTTACATGAAGTGATTAATAACCATAATCACAGCATATTCTCACCCATCCATCGCCATGAATGATATGCATATTATGACTATGAAGTACGTTATTTATTCATTCATTACTATAAGTATATTCATTATAAGTCTTATAATTACTAACCAAAATAGAGTGGAATTGCCAATTTCTCTAGATTTTTTTTTAAAATTCACAAATCAAATCCGTTCAAATGGAACATGTAGGCAAGCGAAGCGAGCCTGATTGTCTCATTGACACTGCTGACACTACCGAGGGTCCAGGGGTCGAAGCCCCCTGACCAAACGCATAAGCCAATAGTAGCCTGCCCGCCAGTATCAAAATATACGTAAAATGAACCGAGGAATCAAATAAAAAAGGCTTGAGAGTCTTAATTATGAGTGGGCTCTACACCATCAGTATTCACTTTATAAATGTTTAAATTTTATTTTGGATGAAATATAGCTTTTTCCCCAAACCGCTCTGCTTAACGATAAGTTATATGCAAAATGTTAAGCATATAACGATATGATGACATATGATATGCATAACTATAAGTTATGTGAAAATCTTATTGCATAATAATTACATCATCCAATGAAACAAATGTTCAAGCTTCACAATTAACAAATTGTTACCAATAATGCATAATTTCATTTATTTTCTATTTATTGAAATAATTTTTCTCCACTTACCATCATGATCTACATTGACCTCAATGGCATTGCCAATGAAAGGGAGAGCTGGTGGTCCAGGAATCAGGCCAATCAACTTCAGCAGCCTTGCTCTCCTATAATAATTCATCACTGTGTAAACTATCAGCAGAGTCACCAAAGCAGTCATCAGGGGACTCACTAGCAGTGCACTGCTATGAGGAAGAAGTGATAGAAATAGTGCCCTGTAAATAAAAATTTTGTTTGGTAAGATATCAAAAATGTACTCCACATGCTATCTCTATAATAGAAATTTGTCACCAGTATTAAATATTTATTAAATAAGTATCAAACAATTATTTATTTCCAGTATTAAATAGGTCGAATGGTGACAAATTTCTATTATAGCTATAGCATGTGAAGTACATTTTTTTGATATCTATAATAATTAGAGATTATTATCCTCCTGTATAGATAAGTTACTGTATCAAGTTTTGCGTTTGAATAACTCTGTACCTACTTTATCAATTTTTTAAATATAATTTTTTAAATATAATTTTCTTCCAAAATAAAATATTCAATATGGACGTAGTTATGCAGAAAGGAACCAATCCACAAAAATAAAAAAATCTGATTTTTCAATATTTGGGTTGATAAACCCCTAGATAACTGTTTTGGATGAAAATAAATCACTGGAATCAACCCTTATGGCAATTATGTGGGTTGGTTCCTTTCTGCAAAACGAATATCTTACTTTATGAGTTATGCAGAAAGGAACCAACCCACATAATCACCATGGAATGGGAAATTTTATTATTACGAACCAGACTAAAATGTAAGATTTTTCAGAGAAAAATATCATATGAAGCTTATTTTCATATGAACCTTATCATTGATTACTATCATACAGAGAAGTGTTCTGCCAAAATTCCACACCCTTATCCGTCTTGCTTCCCTCCCAACACACCCTTCAAGTTTCCATTTGCAAGGATTTCTTTCATTTAATGTATCTCAGCAACCATTGAAGATAAGATATAAAAATTCAGCTCATTATTTAGAAAATTAAATTTACTTTTTTTATGTCATCACCATTTCACTATAGCTCATGTGGTTCAGGAATTATTTGCATGGCAGTATGATGGAAGCCCAAATAGGTACAGACTTCTGCCTAAGAATGTCATTCTTTCGCTAATAAAAGTAAACTGGGGAATGTCTAATATGAAACATGTAGAGAATTTTAATAAACCTACTTCACAAATGAAAGAAAAATTTATTTTGTTAGAATTTAACGTGAGTATATGTCCGTATATCTACGAAAAGCACGATCTCGGAAACGCTTGACGGCTGGTCTAAGGCTGGCCGCATGTTGCAAGAATTCACGGAAAATTGAACATTACAGAAAATTTTGAAGAGACGTTAAATTCCAGTGAAAAATTTTTAAATAATCATTCAAAATGTAGGTTTTGAAAAGTTCTACAAGTTTCATAAGAGACATTTCCATTAGAATCATCCTGTAAACTTTCATTTAGAAGATAATTAAAATTTAAGCAGAAATCCTCCATTCTTCCATTTATATAATTTTTGAACCGCAGGAGCTACAATTAAATGGTGAGACATAAAATGAAGAGAATTTAATTTACTGAAAAATGAGTAAAAGTTTGATTTCTTATTTCCAATGAGTGCTGAAATACATTCAATGTAAGAAACCCTTACAAATGGAAACTTTGAGGGGTGCAGAGGGGGTAGCAAGATGGATGGGGGTGAGAAATTTTGACAGAACACTTTTCTTTATAATATTAATCCATGAGTAAGAAATTAGCCTCGTATGATTATTTTTCTCTGAAAAATCAAAAATTTTAGTCTGGTTCCCATGGCAATTATGTGGGTTGGTTCCTTTCTGCATAACACATAAAGTAGGATTTGTTTTTTGCAGAAAGGAACCAACCCACATAAATGCCATAAAATGGGAAATTAATGCTTTTTTTGTATATAAATATCTAGTTTATGATATTAAGAGCACATATACGTTCCCAAAATCAGAATATCTTATTGGGTAATAAAATGGGAGGTATTATTGCAGTTTCAACTTTGATAAGCGATATCTCAAAAGTAGTTGATTGTGGGTTGGTTCCTTTCTGCATAACTCCGTACAATTCATAAATATATCTGATATCTTAACTATAGCCTATCTTATATTTATTCTGTTTCTGAGTATTTATAGCTTCTCTATTCATAGAGATTGATTGATGAGATTGATTCTCAATATTGTCGATTGATTTCTTCCGCAACGCATTTCAAATTTTTCCTATGATGAAAAGTACAGAGACTGTAGGCCTATATAGAGCCTATACTCAGTCATAAATTCTCTGAGATATGAAGTAAATTACGGTATACAACTTCTCTCTCATTCATTTTTCATAATTTATTTCCATATCCAATGTAGGCTCATTGTATATTTATTGGACTTATTTTGAATAACTCTCAAGTGTTACGGTAATTTTATCAAAATAAGTTTATATTGCATACACTAAACCTAATAGAATAATAATAATAATCACTTGCACCTATTCATAGTAAAATATTTTGCAAATTACAAATTTGAATTATTTCTAATAAATTGCATTTCCCATTGGGTAGAGTAGGCTACAAGTACCGTATACATGATAAGTAGGCCACACAAGAATTCTATTTCGTTTTCAATTGAACATATTCAATTCAATGGTTGATTTAAAATATGAGACATTCACATAAATTTGAATATATTTAACGAGAGAAATGAAGGTATACTCTTAATTCAAATTTTCAATCAGATTTCCAATTGCTATTCTAAATTGATCCATGTGTATATTTCAAACTGGGATTGAATAGCTACCATTTCAATAAATTGTCTAATTCATTAATTTATTATAAGTAGGCTGTAGACTACTTATTACTTTTATAAATAAAAGTAACTGCACACACCTTAGTTGACTTTTAATACTCACATGATTATCCGAACATAGAGCCAATGCACTTGAACGTATCACGACACTTACAAAAGCTCTGCAACTATGAGATTGAACCAATTAATGGATGCAGAGTTTACAAAACCTATTATTTTTAACTAGTGGAGGCTACTCCCTCCAATTCGGATGGCAATTATTTTATAAATAGGACAAATAAAGAGGACCAAAGCAATAACCAGTCCAGTTGATGCGAATTGTTTAAAAATAACGTTAAATTAGTGTAACGGCCGTTGAATTGTTTCACAAACGTAAATGTTTCTGACTTGCGAAATGCCATTGAAGAAACGGGATTTATTATGGGTGTATGTTGTTGTTTTCCTCTATTGCAGAGTAACATAGTTATCAGGAGTGAGTGACCTTAGAATTATTGTTCCAGATCATTACATAATGACAATATTTCGCCAATATCAAGGTCCTGATGGCTAGCAGGATACATCGTAAGTATATACAGTAGGCTAACCAACTCTCCTATTCTTCTGTGATGGATGATTTCTTTTAATTATCATTTATCAAGTACCTAAGTTTATCTAAAGTTAGAATTTTTTTCATTTCTTCAATTTTTCTCTCTTATTTTTATAATGTTATTTGAGTTGATAGAATTGAAACATATTCATCGTGAGCTTCTGCGTTACCAGATTAATCATTTTCTGTTGTAGCCTACTGTATATATAGCGTACCGTACCCTTTATTTATTCATTTATTCTTCCCATTATTCTGATCAAATTATGTGAGTTGCCTATACTCAATGCTATACTTCGTGCTGTAGGCTACTGAATATGGAAGTGTTTGTCCTTTCCGAATTTTTCTAACTCTCAAGAACATTTTATAGTTTTTCTATTCATTTCAGCTTATTTTTCCCGTATTAAAAAAAAATCATATTTTTAAATACGGTATTGAATTTATAAAATAATAGTAACTATTACATTCAGAATAGTAAGGTTTTGGTTAATCTCTAGTTTTATATTTTCAAAGTTAAGTAAGCTGCTGGAGCTCTATAAATTATTGAAATAGCCTAACAGAACGATTCAATTATTCTGTATATTTACAACGATAATAGTACAGGGTGGGGCAGAGCCGACTGATGAGTTTCGAAGAGTTATAAATAATGAACCGAATGACTTAGAAAAAACGGTTCAGCTCATTCAATTCAGCGTGTAATATAGTTTTTATTGATAATAATTTTTTATATTATATCAGTTAAATGGCGGCCATCAGCAGCAATAAACTAATGTAGCCGATTTTTGAAGTTTTCAATCACATTTTGGCACAGTGCGATTGGTAGGGTCTGGATCTCTTCTCTAAAATTACTCTCTCATTTCTTCTGAGGTGTGTAGGCAATATTTGAAAACTTTATGATAGTCCCATAGAAAAAATCGCATACACTTCGCATCGGGTGAGCGTACCGGCCACCTCACATCCCCCCTCACTGAGAATTGCCCTGGCAACAATTCTCTCAGCACTACCACTGAAATGCGCGCTGTGTGGGCTGCAGCCTCGTCCTGCTGAAACCATGTTTCCCACAAGTCTTGTTCCTCAGCAAGTTCTTCCTGGGGCGCAGAATCGTTTGTAACGTTGCAACAACGCTCGGAGGTGATATCGACAACATGAGGGGGGACGTGAGCTGGCCGGTACGCTCACCCGATGTGAAGTGTATGCGATTTTTTCCATAGGACTACCTTAAAGATAAAGTTCACAAACCTTGCATTCACACCTTGGAAAAATTGAAAGAGAAATCCAGACGTAGCCTATCAATCGCACTGTGCCAAAATAAGTTTGAAAACTTCAAAAAATGGCTGTATCAGTGTATCGCTGCTGATGGCCGCCATTTGAATGATGAAATTTTGAAAAATATTAACAATAAAAACTACATTTCACACTGAATTGAATGAGCGAAACCATTTTTTCTAAGTCGTTCGGTTCGTTTTTTATAACCCTTCCAAACTCGTCAGTCGGCTCTGCCCCACTCTGTATAATAATAATTTAGGAGTTTCAGTAGAGGAGTGATATCCTTGTCCTCTACTTTTCAAATTGTGATAATTTTTCAATTAAGTTTTTTTAATCTTTTACTACCTTATTTTATTATTCAATTTTTTAATGATCTTTTTTGAAAAATGAGTAATAAATAAAAAGAATATTAAAGCTATACTTGGTGATAAAATTAGTGACACACTAATAATTATGACAACTACTCATAAACAACTCACAACAACTGTTGTCATAAATGAAATAGACTAATTTTGAATTAATTTGAACGTTTTACTGTTGATATTTTTTATTATTGTTGATGATGGCGATAATTATTATTTTCCAATCTCTGATATTTCACTTTCACAATAAATAACAATGAGAAGAGGAACAATTATTTTCACATTCAAAAATTTCCAGGCTTAGAAAAACATCAAACCTTATTAACAAGTCTTCCCTATAATTATTTGTTTTTGAGGATCTTGATATTTTTCATACCCAGAATCATTGTAATTAATGATTCTCTTTCACCTATTGTAAGAAACCGCCACTGGCATCTTCTCAACAATTCAACCTTGTATGTTATTTTCATTATGTAACGATTGCATCGAAGACCGGAACGAAACTTTCACCAAGATCAGCTCGGTAAATGTTACTGTTTTAAACTTGACATCGCTGTTTGTAATACAAGGTCGTCTACAGAACGTCCTTGAAACATCATCACCATAAACGGCATTAGGTACATATTATTATTCAAATATGGCCTATAAATCACACAACAATATTTTGCAAATTGTGTTACCGGTATTTCTTATTTGTAATACACTGCCGCCAAAGTCCAGAAAAAATATTTTATCAATATGTCTACATATAAATCTGTATAAATTTGTATATTATCCACATATATCTATATAATATATCTATATAAATCTATTATCCTGATTAATCAAAATCATATCAATTGGAAAAAGTCTAATCTAAACTATATGAGCCTTACAACATAAAAAATAAGTTCTTTTCATGGATAGCCTAGATGTGACAGCAGACATTGTTATTGTTTATTCTATATTTCGATAACTTAGGAAAAACAACTATCGGTACGGTAGCCTACATGAAAAAATTAAATAAAATCTCATCAGTTTTGTCCCTGAGTTTAAGAAATTTTAAAATTTTTACAATAACGACCCTCCATCTTTACGATAATTTAAAATTTATTGTTGAGATGAATAAGAGTTTGTGAAGCCAAAGTTGGTGAGTGGTTGGCCGTGAATGATCGGTTGAAGGAGATCCCTTATTCCGAACAACGCCGCGTATTAGTCACTCGTCCATATTCGGACTCAGTTTGGCTGCATTCCGTGTATAACAACGCACTTGCAAGTATAGCTTGTTCGGAAAGGAGGAAATATCCTTACCAGGCCTTATTCGGAAAAGTGCGCCCCACCAAAATTATCAGGATGATGTTTATGGCACTTGCAAAAATCGTTAATATGTACAAGGTTCAGTTGGAGTTGTTTGATGTTAATAAGGATTCAGTTCCCGACTTGGGCATGGGACGCAGGCAGGGGGGCAGCTGCCCCCCCTAGAAGTTGACATAATTTTTATTTTCAATAAATTCAAAAATAAAAAATAATAAATATTATAAGATAAAATCAAAATAAATTTTAAACTTATTATAATCATAGAATGAAATAAATTCACAACTTAATTTTAGGCTGAAAATTGCTAAGTCACAGACTCACAGGGGTAAAACTGCCATCTGACTCCCCAATTTAATAGCCTACTGGAGAAGATCATTTATAATTCCTCAACTTGACTCTCTTTAAGAGTCTTTGGAAGTAAGATTCTCAAATAAGAATACATGTGTACGCTTGTTTTCTCTCTGTCACTTCTCCATCGTTTGTAGAATTAGTCAATGAAACGGAAAAATTTGAAGAAGTCACTAATATGGAAAAAATGCAGCAATTTACTGTACAATGAGAGAAATAACATTGTTCAATTCTAAACATCAATTTCTTATGTTTTTATTTAGAGGTTTGAATGACTTCTGCATTCCCTCATTTTTACCTCATTTTTAGACGTGTAATATAAACAACCTTGAACAAACTGGAGGAATATCTAAAAACCGAGATGAGATTACAAAAACCTTCGAACCCTTAAAAACATTGCTTTGTTCAACAGACGATACAAAGTTCACGCAAATCTGTCCAACAACAAGCTCTATGCCTTGCAGTGGAGCCTTGCAAATTTGTATTTTCAATTATTGTCCATTAGAATACATTTAGCACTTGAAGTACATTTTTTCTTCATAATCATAACTAATAAATGATGAAATTGATTTTCTTGAAGAGTTGGTGACATATTCGGATCTTTCCGTTTTACTTGCTAACTCTCTATTATGCTCAAGTGTTACTCCAGGAAATTAAAAAAAAAACATTTTTGATCTTCAATGGAGTTTCATGAGCTAGAATCCATTACTTCAAAGTTATAGCAGTGTATACATTATGTATAATGTATTTGAATGAAAAAAAAAACTGAAGAGTTGTAGGTAATTGCAGCAAATTGGTAAGTTACAGCTGAATAGCCATACAATAGTGTTTCAGAACTCCCTACCAATATTCTAGTTCATGGTCCCTGGGTGAGAAATATACTACAGTATCTTAATATTTTCTAACTGTCCAAAGTTTAGGATAGGTACCTTATTGTTGACTGGTATTTCGAATCTAGTACTAGTAATAGATAATAATACATTGTCTCTGGTCTTACTTACACTGTAGCAAGGTTATTAAAGATTTTGTAGTCTTAAAGAAAAAGAAAAAGAAGAAGATTAAAGACTTTTTAGTAACCTTTCTCTGTAGTAACAGAAGTAAAACCAAGTAGAAGTATTATTAGAATTTGAATAGGTCGAATGCAAGAAATAAAATGACTTGAATATCCAATAAAAATAACTTCCTCAATTTTGATTATTTCTGAGCAATCGCGGGGATTCCTACTAATTTTTGAACGCTGAATTCAAATCTGAAATCCAAATTGTTCTATGTCTATTGTTACGCGTTTTAGAATTTGTATAATTCTAATTTGTGCTGCGGCAACATTTCTTGCCGTTTCCATTCCCCAGGATACAATGTTGTGAGAACGAGTTGCAAAACACATTGGTCTCCAACATGTTGCCCGGCGCAACGAGTTTTGAAACATTTTCAGACCGTTTCCATTCGTACAATTTCATGCAACAATGTTGCTTAACACTGTTGCAAAACATTTTTGTGCTAATGGAAACGGGGCTTAAATAATTGTTTGTCTCCTTCAAATCCTTATTTTTGAGGTTACGTTTCAGACGAGAAAGTAGCTTTTATTTATTTACATTGCTGTCTTACATTCATTTATACAATACATCAATAAAATCCACAAGAATAAAGGGTACATTATTAACACATACAAAGTTACAGAAAGTTACAGAATAAAAATCATTACATGAGTTACTGGTAACAAAATAATGTATAATACAGAAAAATAGGTGGGAGTGTCAATAGAAGGAGAAATGAATGTAAGCCCCACGAAAGCAAAGCTTGTGTGTGGGAATTTTCTGTTAAAAAAAATCAATTAAGAAGATAGCTAAGTTGGTTGAATAAATTTGTCTAAGAAGTACTTAGTTGAGTTTATAGTTAACTTTTATTTAAATGTCTATTGATGAAATAAGGTCAGGTAGTTTATGAAGAAAATAGTATGAAATCATCTATGTGAAAAATTGAAAAATAAAATAAAAATAACATGAAATTTACAAAAATGAAGAGTACGATTCTGCTGGTGTCTATTCAAATTAGAATACAGAGAGTAAGCTTGACTTATTTTCCAGGAGAAAAACTTTTAGTTTATGTTTAGAAATAGGTGTATGAGGTGTGGAAGGTAGAATCCGTTCTATCTTATTAAAGAAATATTCCGCCTGTCTTTGTCCAATAGTTTTATTTTTGAGGATGGAAATGTTTTTCCTTCTGAGATCATATTGAGTGTGAGTATTCATGTTAAAGTCTTTTTTTATTCGAAAGAGTTTATATAAAAATAATAGCCTTACATTGAGAATATTGAGGTTTGTAAAAGCATCTTGTGAGGAACTACTGAGAGGTAATTTTAAAATGATTTTGATTATTTGTTTTTGTATTATTTCTATTGGTATTAAATGTGTATTGAGGGCACCCCCCATCCTATGATGCCATATTGAAGTTGAGATTGGAATAAGGCATGGTAAACTTTTTTTAGAAGAGTAATGGTAAGTATACTTCTCAATTTATAGAAAACATGATACATTTTTCTTAGTTTGTTGGCAAGATTTTCCAAGTGTTTAGTCCATCTAAAGTTTTAATCAACTGTGAGACCAAGGTATGATACATGGTCCTTGTTTTTCAGAGTCACATTATTTACACTATTAGATAAATTCTTATTAGGTTTGTATCTGTTTTTTAATATGAAAGATAGGTAGCATGTTTTTTCAGTATTCAGGATGAGTTTATTTGAATTTAGCCAATTATATACTTTGGCTAGCCAGAAATTAGCACAATTGAAAGATTCTACCCATGTGGGTTTGGCAAAAATCAGGAGGGTGTCATCAGCAAATGAGATGATGTGACCATCAATATTAAGTTTACATAGGTCATTTATATAGATTAGGAATAAGGTAGGGCCAAGGATAGACCCTTGAGGTACTCCACATGTTATTTCCAACTCTTCACTATGGACGTTTCCTATCTTTGTTATTTGAATTCTGTTGTGTAAGTAATTCTCAAAAAGTGAAAGTAATTTACCTCCAATACCTATTTCCTGAAGCTTTTTCAATAAGAGTTTATGGTTGACTACATCAAAAGCTTTTTGTAAGTCCAAGAAAATTCCTAGAGGTTTTTGAGAGGTATCAAGGTAGTTGTATATGAGAGATGTAGCATGTAGAAGGGCATCATCACAACTTTTTCCAGATTGGAAACCATACTGATTAGGAGAAATTATATAGTTGGATTTCAAATACTGCATAAGTTTGTTGTTAATATATTTTTCTAATATTTTAGATAGGTTGGGAAGAAGAGAAATAGGCCTATAGTTGGATATGTTGAGATGATTGCCTTTCTTAAAAATAGGAATAATTACTGACTTTTTCAGCTGCATTGGGAAATTTCCATTATCCAATAACTGAGATGATGTGACCATTATCTATTATCCAATATTCAGAATAACTGAATATTTCTTCTGAAATAAATCTAATTCAAGCTATTTGTGAGACAATCAACAGGACTTTCAAAAATAAAGCCAAGAGAGAGACCAATTTGAAATTTTACAAAGTGATGGCCATCTCAGCTCTCCTATACATATGACTCTGAAACCTGGGTACCAAGAAATGAAGAATGGAGCAAGTTACAAGTGGCTAAAATGCAATTTCTTAGAGCAGTAAAGAAGATAGAATTCGGAATATTTAAATAAGACAGGAACTCAATATACGATATTATCGGTGAGGCAGAATATCGGAGAACAACAAACAGGCTTGGAAAATCATATTGAATGGATGGAGCCAGTCAACAATAAGAGATATCATATTTCTATCCCTTGGAAGTTGAAAAATTGAGTTTTCTCAGCTTATTAAGATCATTATCTCAATAATCATCAAAATGGTTTCATTGAATTTCTCTGATAATTTTACATAAGGATTGACCACTTCAGTATAACTTACTCTCTTAAGGCCCCAACAAAATTTTGAAATTCATAGAGAAATGTGAAAACATAAATTCGGCTGTATGAGAACTTTGGGACGGTTTCAAAATAATATTGAGATTTGTTTCTTACCCAGGAACAATGCCCTATAATATTGAAAGGGAGTTCTGAAGCACTCTTTTTAGCATATTTATAAAATTTTGATAAATTTATTCATCTAAAACTAGTTTTCCAGTTACTTAGGCTATTACTACTTTACCGTATCCACCCATCCACCAACTGTTTGGAGCAGATAAAATCTTTTAGGTAGTAAGGTAGGCTACATTATAACTTTGTACCATGCTTATAGATTCTTGTAGCCTATTTGAAAATTTTTGAGGAAAAACTCTTAATATGCAATGCTTCCTAAAAAGGGAAATACAGATCTCAACTTGATCTAACCAGGGTTCAAGGAATTACAAAGACCTGAAAGATTGAACTTGAAAGAGAAATTGAATCACAATCAAACTTTGTGATTAAATTATTTAAAACAAAATGTGGGGCTTTTTAGTATAAAAACCTAATCTCATACAACTTCATGGAAAATTAATCACTTTAATCACAAATCATCCATATTATTATAGTCTCTCCAAGCAAAGAAGATCGACCCTCTGGTAAGATGGGAAAATGACTCCAGCTCGATAAATATTTGTTCAAGAATTATAAATGTGAATCTTAATAGTAGATCAAATATTTTCCTACAATTTAAGATCAAATTGATAATTTTTGAATCAATATTGACCGAGTTTGGGTCATTCTCCCATCTTGCCAGATAGCAATATTTTCTTATATTGTATGATGAGCTGACACGTAAATTACATATGTACAGCAAGTATGGTACCTATTTTAGAGTACTTTCTCACATTCTCAGACAGTTAAGGGTTAGGCCTAGCCTAATGTGTAGGCCTATTTCGGTATCCTGACATACTTTCGCTCCAATTTTCAAGATCAGATATATCTTGCTCATCCAGCCGAACGCACATGTTCGATCTTCAGTTAAATTAGGTGACTGCAAAATAAGAACCAGATTCTCAAAATCTGAAAGTGTAACCTATTTCGAGAGCGTCAAGTAGTAACAACATGCTGGGTCAAACTATACAGAATGGGGTCGATCTCCGTAATACCAACCCCCCCCCCATCCAACCCACTCACCACTTACTCACCAGCCAACAAAAAACACACTGACTCAACTCAAACTGAATAAACTAAACACAAACAAGTGAAGAAACGTTCAAAAATAAAATGAAACAAACACAATCATAAAAATTCGAAAAAGCAAGAGTCATAGAGCAATCAAAAGAGAATAGTGCAGTTGAGTAACAATATAAGCTAAAAATAATTACAATGTAATTAATAACAAAAATAACAACTGAACTAATTATGAAGTTTATATCAAATCAATAATTCATTTTTTTCAAATAAATTTTAGTAACTGCATGGAGTTGAGTAAGAAAAATAGGAGTAATGCTACTGCATAGGTAACTTCTGTTGATAGTTTTATATAAGCCAATAATATCAGTTAAATAATTCTTGAATGAAAATTTGAACCAGTAATTAGTTGCGGAATTGGGCACTCTGGATATTCCCTTTCCACGAAGTACAACTGTTATTGAATTAATTTTTATTTAAATTTATTTCATTTTTCTATATCTAAGAAAAATTCTTGGTATTTTCAATTTCTAAAATATTTTGATTTGTAAAGTACTGTATAGAGAAACCGCTTTAATTTAATGAAATTAAACTGCAGTTTTAATCCACCAAAAGCACATTTATTTTAGTATTTTTCTAGTTGTATTGCATAGAATGCAACTTTCTTGTGATAAAAATAGATATCATAATTCAATATAGTCTAGTTAATAGAGAATTTTAATATCTCATTTGAAGAATAATTTCAGTAACGTGATAATGAATATTAATATTTTATAGTATTAATTTAAAAAATAAAACGTTTTGGACTTTATTTTCTGTCTTTTTACTTGATCATTGTATTTTCTCGAATAAATGGATGAATATAGGACCAAGTAGCTAAGTAGTTCATCGATCATTCATTCATCACTAGATGTCTTGATGATACCTTCAAATCATACCAATAATAGATTTATGAGAGCAATTGCATAATCGGGCATAAGAAAATACCCAAAAACGGCAAAATCTGATAACCATTAGGCCTATCGTTTATAAAAACTGGAAAAATTTCCAATATATGAAAAATAACACTAAGTTATACAATACACTATCATCTAATCCTATTGTTTATAAAAACTGGAAAAATTTCTAAGATCTGAAAAATAACACTATACACCATCATCTAATCCTGAAGGCTACCGGTACTGTAGGACATGCATATTAAAGAGTTTTATACATAGAGTACTGCGTAGGCCTATATTTGTATTCAATTTTTTTTAAATGGGTATGCTTAAACACTGCTTTTTAATATTTTTGTAGATGGAAAACACTGACACAGTAGGCCTTCCTTCTATCGTTCCAGATCAAACTTGTGCGATTTGCATACGAGGATGGATCGATTTTACACCAACTGCAGACATGTTTTAGACTCATATCTATATGGGTGAGCAATATTGGTCTATATCTATAGCTATGACTGATCTTCCATAAATGCTAGCCGTCTAGCCTCCAGTGAGAATGTCAAGTTAGTGCTTTGGAGGCTGCTATCAACTTACCTGCCGACCATCTGGTGGGAGTATGCGACTATAATAAACAGAATAGCCACCTTGAATTGATCAGTTATTGTTACAATTGCAAGCATCTAAGATCAGCATCGGCTGCCAACAGGAAGTGAAGTTATCGTTAGTTACGGCACCATCTAAGTAAGCTGCATTATTCATCATGAGCAAAGTAAGCTGCATTTCAACATCTATTCCTTTGATCTCTAATTAGTTATTGCAAATAATCGATAACATAACTAACTTCTTTGACATCCTACAAATCCATACTACCGAATTTATGAAGGAGAATAAAATTGATAAAATTTATTATCCCACTACATTTTAACTATTCGAATTTAAAATTTAAATAATTCAAATTTTATTAAATCTAGGAGATGAATTAAAAAAACTCCATGAGCTGCAATACAGGCCTGCATGAATCGTGTAATTGTGAAATCCCACACATAGATCCACTGTACATTTTAAAAGGAATTTAAAGTGTTCATCGAATTGTAATGAGATTTTTGGAGCAGATGGCCTATATATAGTGATAGAATTATGATAGAAATAAAAAATTATATCAGTCGAGTATTATAGGATGAACGATTTCTGGGAAGTCTTCTGGAAGTGTTGTCAGTGAAGTGTGGAAAAATTTAATCAAATGGAGAGATTACATGGAAATTTTGTATACATAAAGCATTTGATTCTCAGCATGAAATTACCTAGGAAGTGCAATATCAATAATTTCAAAAGTTGTTCTATGATAATTCAGTTGATTCATTGGAAATATAACTGCGTGCTTTCAGTCACTCAAATAGTTGTGCAGAAGTTTGGAGTCCTCTCAAACTTTATTCGCATTTTCAAAAATATATTATCCTAGGAAAATCACTCGAGAACTTGCAAAATTACAGAATTGTCTCCTCTACATTAGAAAATTCATTGAGACTTTTTATGATCGGTTTTACATTCAACAAACAAAAAAATATACTATGCCTACGACAATTTCAGGAGAGGTACAGTGGCGTAACAGTTTTTTCTCGCCCCCCTCCCCCACAAACATATTTTCGGCCCCCCCACAAAAATATTTTCAGCCCCGCCCAAAATGACTTTGATTTAAAGATTTTTTACTACTTTGACCAATAATATACATTCTTTTAATGTGTATTGAATTGTTTTATGCCAAAAACTCAAAAAAGCTTATTTCACATCCAACGATCAATAAATTACAGTTTGCTAATTTGAAATCCCTTCATTTTTTCAGTTTTGTTTGAAACAAGCAAGCTTTTCAATAATAGAATATTATATAGGCTTGCAAGGCTTGCAAATCATTTTAATCATATAATTGTTTTTTATAATTGTCATATAAAAATTTAGTAGAAATTAAAAAAAAAATTAATATTACAACGAAACTATTGCAGAACTAGATAAATAAAAATATTTCTGATAATATAGTCCTTCGAAAACTTAGTCCAATTCTCGTTAGTTTTTTTCCTCTTGCCATTTCCAGCTCACCGGTTCGCGGGCCCCCTGGCTCTCGGGCACCCCGCATTGCCGGCCCACAATGCCACTGGGAGAGGAACAAATCACAATTTCAATATAACAATTGAGGAGGATGTATTTGAATTATCATAGCTAGAGGCTGTGTAGAGAATTGATTAGGAAAGTGGAAGGGCTGATTGGAAGCAAATTTATTAGATGAGTGACTGTAATAAGCTTCACAACTCAATATACAATATTCGGATGGAAAAGGGGCTATAGTGTTTGTTTTAAAAGGCCAGAAGGTTCAATTTAATATTCTATCCTCGAGTACGGTATGTTGTCCAACAGTACAGTAACTTATATGTTCTCACTCAGTAGGTACTATCTTGTGTAGGTACATAATTTATTCACATCAACCTCTCCAAAAATATCAGATTAATGTATACGGTAAGCATCATTCGCAAAAAAATTACTCTCAAGTTACATTCAGGCTAGGAACTCTAAAATGACCTATATAATCATAATTTAATTCTAATTCCTCCAGTAACCTTCTAAGAATACAACATAAGCTTCATCTAGCTCCTATCAAATGAGATTCTTTATTGAATAAAATCAATATTATCTACGCTGCTCTATAGGCCTATTTACAGTATTGAGATGTTCTCCAAGATTTTATTCCAGCTCCCAATGATATTCCTCAGATTGAATCGAATCAGTCTTCCCAATATCAACTTCTTCATCACTAATTTACTCAAGTTAAATAAATTTTTATACTCTCAAGATGAGTATCTGCTCTTAAATTCATGTCGATGATTAACTGGAGAAATGGACCAGAAAATGCTGGTAGATTGTTTTGATTACCTGTCCGATTTCACGATAAATGAGTGGGAGATGAAAACAGAAATTTCTCGGTCGCGCTGCTCTAAATTCGTACTCCTTTATGTTCCCTCCCCCTCCTCACTTCGCCATCAATCCCTCTCAGCCCCTCCACCAAGCCATCTCTATCCATCTCACTCTCCTTACTTGGTGCGCGCTCTATTTTATTCCCCCCCTCTCATTCCTTCACGACGCTCTCCAGGTTTCCTCTCTTGACCAAGGGTTGGTCCACATCCTCAGATAAACTCGTACACATCCAACTCTCACACGCACATCTGCCATCAGATCAACGCGGCATATACACTTCAAACACTTCTGTTTCAAGCGAGTTGAGAAGCCGATCAACCACCTGTACTATTGTAACCATGTCACCCCGTAAACCAGGAGAATGGGCCGTAAGTAGCTGCATTGTTACGAAATTCTAGAACATTTTATGACGTTTTTTTATACTTTGTGTAGATTGTTGATGACCAAATATTGTTCAAACTGGGGGTTGAAATTTTAAGGTTTACCGTATCCATCTCATGTTTTTCCATCCTTCATCTCTTCTGATTTTTAAAACAGAAGACTTCCAACCGGAACGTAATTCCTGTCTTTTGAGTAGTTCATTTGAGGGAATTAATTTGGATAAGAGTGTTTTTTCTTGGATACTTCAAATATTGATGTATATTCTAAGTCCTCAATTTTTCATTTCTCCATTTTATTTTCCCTCGGCACTAGTCTTATCAAATTTCAATCTTATGTGGCATAATATATGTAGGCCTACAGGATTCTATATCGCTTCAATTTTTTTGTATTCTCAATGACATATTCTAGTATCTTGATTGATTGATGAAAGTAGCCGCAGTTCGTCTCCTTTTGCCATATTAAAATTGAAAATGTGTGGCCTACCAAAAGGCAAAAGTCATAATCGTCTCTGACTTGTTTCTTCTGCTTGCTGAGGTCTCATAATTTTAGCCTAATGGGCATCCTTATTTACAATGCATAAACCTTACATAATAGCCTAAGATAAAATTATATTTTATAATTATTTTACATATTATTATATATTACCGGTATCTTGAAACACGTTTGATGGGTGGTGATCCAAAGAAACTTATCTCTTGAAATTAATTTGAATATTTATTTAATTAGGTACTTTTAAAATGATCTATTTCTTTCGTATAAAAAGCATATTATTACCTATTTGATCGAGTATTTGATAGATTGGGAATACATTAATTCAATTGACAGATATCAAGAAATAATGGGTAACTTTTCAATCGTATATGCAATAATACACAATTATTAGATAATAATTGGTGCATATTTTTTATGTTTTTATCTGTTCAGCTCATAAAGCAAATTTGGGATATAATTCAATCATGGAATTGCTATTTTTGACAATCTATTTTATATTAATCTCATTTATTTGCAAAGTTTTCGTGAAAGTATCAACTAACATTTTGATATTGCATTATATTTATCTAACCATGATCAATCATGTGAAGTAGGTTTGAAATACGGTACGGCATTGTATTTTCTCCACTTTCAAGGTAGAGACGTAATTTTGAATTCCTTTATATATTTCATTTAAGACTGTATAAATACAATCTCTTAATTCATGTAGTTTTTCCATGATTTCGCTTGTTCAGCAATGGACCAGAGGATAACTCCACTGAAGGACACTATGAGTGTATTCGAATAATTAAACATAGCAAATATACTTGATCAGTAGGCATAAGTCAAAAATCAAAACAATCCCAGCAAAGACACATCGACAATACTTGATATATTCCAATTACAACTAGCCTACTAAAATTTGTTAATGAAACAACAATGGATTGATGTAGGCTACCGGTACTTTAAATTCCAATCATTTTATTATTGGTCTAGCTTAGACCCAACACCTTGACATAAAAGTAATAAGGATCATTTAATAAATCCATCATTTTTTGAAGGGAAATTAATGTTTCAAATAAGACACGAAAATACACAGTGATTCAATTCTATAAATATTTTTATATTTTTTAATTAGCTGGTTTTCACATTAGCCGTTGTTGAATGCAAAAATATGGAACTAGGAACAATATTATGATTTGAAACGTTGATCAAGTAGAAATATGGTGAATTTCCTTTATAGTAGGCTGTAAACTGAAATAAATAGCTATTGAAGTATACTCGTGTACTCTTGTACTCGTGTATATGTGGAACAGGTTTCATAATAGTCTAGAGTCTATTCATAAATACGGTACCTAATGTTTATGAGATATAGGCTTTAATTTATTTATGCATTGCATTAATTTCATTGCATTCAATTTTACAAATTCCATTTCAAACCATCTAATTTTTCTAGGTCTCTAGATCAACTGAACTATTTTTCTATGTCTCTATTTTGTGAGGGTGCGAAGAGGGACGGAATACCAAATCGCACGCGACTCTAAAATAAAAATAAAAAATAATAGAAGTTGCGCTCCATTTGATAAGCGACTTGGTACATTAGCATTGGTGGCAAGGTGTATCCAAATAGCTGTTTTCAAACTCTGGCAACTTTCATTTCATGCAATTACTGGTCCTTTCCTCTTGCTACTTGATGAGCCATCCCATATAACACATGTACAATTTCCATTTAAAATTGTGGCATTCAACTGTCTTACGTGCAACAAGAAGCATGCCTCAACGATCGAATGTCTAATGGCTCACAACTAAGTAGTTACCACTATGTGGCCTTGTCTCAAAAAATAGTCACTTCTGCAACCCTTATGTCACTCCAATATATAGATATATGGTATCGCAATATATACAGTTACCTACATCGCTCCTTTCCATTTCCACTGATATATATTATACTCAAAATAAATCTATGAAGAATCAAGAATAAATTTTCGGTGGACACTCCAGTGACTCAGCGTCAACCAATGAAATCGTCGCTAACGACGTCATAATTGATCTCCTCTTTCCCCCATAAATACCCAAATAACTACGTGACTATACCTATAGATTCATCTATAGCAACCTTCTATTTCCAGACTGAGAGCTGTAACTGACATGATGTGGTGCAATTAGCTGTTGGCATCAACATTTCTCCACAGTGATAGTTATCGATTTGTTTTTTCGATCTGTTGCGAAGAATAGTGAACAGCAACAGTCAATAATCTCCTGTTCTATTGTCTGAGTCTATTTATGCCACCAACTTCTTCAGTTTATATAGCCTATAAATTTTCAGAGAATATAGCATATATATCCTATTTATTTTTTACAAAACACTCTATCATTGTTTGTCTACCATAATTGCTTTCCTTGTCTATAGTTTAATTTTTCAACTTTGAGATAGTCTAACAAACAGAGCATTGCCTAATTATTGCTTTTATAAATTTGTATGAAAAACTAAATTTGACTTGTAGCCTAACTGCTACATGAGGAATGAACTAAAGAATATATCATCAGTTTATTATAGCTCTTTATATTTTTTGTCTTATACCGTAATAGATACCTTCGTTAGCTTCATTCATATATTATTCTATTTACTCCCATTTTTCCAACGTAGGCTATGTGTTAACCAAGAAAATATTTTCCATCGCCATCTCTTTGCAAATTTATTTTGAAAAATTCAATCATGGAATATTAGAATTACTGCAGTATTCATATCCTTGAACAGATGGTAGGAAGTGAATGACATTCATTCCTCATGTCATTTCAGTCTTATTCATTTCTACCATCTTCATTCATTTTTTATCCATGTTTATCTCTCAAGCAAATATTGGTTCGTGGCCATTTATTATTAAAGAAAACCTTTTAAAAATTGTTCAGTTGAAAGCTCTATATCTTGAGAAACCTCAAATACAAAAACGTTAAATCTTGGGGAACCTCAATTTGAAAAACTCAGTTTTCATCAATATTTGAATGGCTAATATATAACAACGTGTAGCATATATTATTACGTAGCAGATATAATTACGTAGCATATATTATTATTATATAGCCTACCCTTTTACTTTGACCAGTATAGGGCTACAGCAGTCTTTCATTGTTACTGAATGTGAGCTCATTGTTACATTGCACTGAATGTGAGCTCTAGTAGGTGACTGGTAGGGAAGGATCTTTGAGGTATCTAATGAAATATAAATTTTTAAATGTAGAAGAAATTGATTTCAATCGCACTTGAACTTGATTTAAATAATAGACCCAACTGGAGAAGTATCTTCAAAAAATATTTAAGACTGATTCCTTCTATTTTGCAAAACATATCTTCCCAACGAATTCTTTCAAAAAGTACGGTAAAACATTTTTGGTCTTGAAGATAAATTTTCTGCCAATCCATTGGAAATGAATTAGAATAAATCTCTATTATCGTGTAAATAAAATACTATTTGAATGATGAACCCATGCATAAAGTAATCATACAGTAGCCTATTGAGAGTGTATTTATAGAATATACGGTAGACTCAGCATATACGTTTCAAAACAAAAAACAATAATATTTTCTCCCAACTGCTTGAGGATTGATTCAAATTCCCTCTACTGAAAATTCAGAAACGAAACGGCGCAATCTCATTGAGTTAACAATAAGCATCCTTCCTGACTCAGCGCCTGTAGAATGCGTTTCCACTTACCGCTCGATTATGAATTTGGGTTTCCAATAATAACAATCCACTAGCCCTGTGCTTGCTAGACTTTCCACTGTAATCACATCGTAAATTGCAGAAGGAATCCCACCAAGATAAACATTGATTGAAAGTAGTAGGAGTCTGTGCCAAGCTATTTGCTTCAATGACCTACCATTGAAAATGCTAGCAGTAAAGTTTCTTTTCGAAATAGCATTCAATATTCCAGAAATAGCTCTTGTTTACTTCGATCATTGATTCCAGTGTTGGTTCGTCCATTGCTAGCTGTTTCTTACAATAAATATTGCTTCCAAAAATTCTGACATGAATAGCTTTTATTGTGATACCTCCTTCTATAGCACCGTAATTTATTGTACTGTGATAGATATTGTGGTTAATTAGACTATAAACATTTATGACAAATATCCTTTGGAATTAATGTATTAAACTATAGAAAATCATTTACATTACCTAGTGTAACAAAACCTGTTCCTATTCCTTTCTATCTGAAACTGATTAATAATTTAGAAAAATATAATTTTTAATGCAGCTATATACAGACACTTGCTGTTGTATATATATAGACACTTTGACTTAGAAGTTGACTGAAAAGAAGCATTAGAATATAGACTGTATACGGTATTTATGAGGCCAGTGAAATCTATAGGCTACCTACTATAAGTATGATTTAATGATTTTCCCCAGTTACTATAAATACCTAATGGGTAGTGATTTTATTCTTTCTTCTACTGGCTAAACACAAATAGTACTTCTCCACTCAAACACAAATAGTAGCCTATTATTTGAATACCCTCCTTTGGGAGATTGGCTGTCGTTAGTAAAGACAGTCAGTCGTTTCCTGTCTCTGGAGGAATAGTAATTGTTGCATTACACTCTAACTGATTGACTGCTTGTTATTCAGAGGTGTTTTGCGCCACCAATTGGTTGCGGAGACTGGCTTATGGTTGAGAGGATCAACGTGCTAACCATACGTTACATCTATCCTGGTTGATGATTATTTGCTTGCTGTATGGTCTGTCCGGCCGGGGGGGGGGGGGAATTCTGGCGGGGTGGCGGCTTCGGCTCGGCCAGTGTTGGTGAGTTCTGATTCAGAATTTATGGCTTTTGGGCCGGTATTGGCCGGGCTGGGGCCGTTTTCCCGTCGTGCCGGGGTGTCTTCTTGGCTTGGTCGGGCTGTATAGTAGAGTGAATTTGAAACTGGCAACCAGCTGGTAGGCCTAGGCTCATCATGGGCTGTGGAGCCAGACATACATACATACAAACATACATTATTTGATATTAATAAAGGTACATCGTACTTGATGAAAATTAGATTATTGCTTGTATTGAGTTGATCTTGATTTGTTAGATTGATATCGTTCCGAAAAAAAACTTCAAATAATTAATATATGAAAAATAATCGAAATAGAATAGGACATAAGAATAATAAGTTACCTCTATTTCGTAAAACGTATTGATTATTTGAAGTTTTTAAGGTAGCATATAACTCTACAGTCCAGTATCGTTGTAACTTGTAGGTAGGCCTATAGGAAATACAATGTACCGGTATTCTGGTATGAAAGTAACATATAGAGCCTAGATTCTAAATTGGAAAAGGGACAGTTTCGGGCTTGAGCCTGTTGATCCTTACCATTAAGTATTATTTGTAAATAACTGAATAAGTAAATAAGATAAGAGTGAGCCGACTTTAAACAAGTAAATAGTTTTCTATCGAGCCAATGAAATCACGAGAGAATATTTTATTCATGGTAAAAACTAATTGATGATAAAATCTCAGCCGCTACTTCATATACACTATAACACGGAAGAATCGTTTTGCAACCATAAATGGCAATCCGATTCGAGTCCAGTTGTTATGAAGACCACTCGGTTAAGATGCTGGAAGTTGACCCTGACCTCAATAGGTACCTATTATATGCGGTTACAACCATGCTAATATAATTAAATCATATTAAATGCAAATAATATCATCGTTTGGATCAACTACCGATACATGAATAAACATATATAACAATTATTATAGAACTATTTGGAATCAAATTTGAATAATTTTATACAATTATACGAATAGTCGTACGCATTCTTTTTTGTTTCACTGATAATTTTATTTAATTTAAATATATTTTGTAGTAAATGTGGAATCAAATAATTTTAGGATATATTCTCCTATTGTCTCGAGGCTTCGTCTATCTTTAATTATTAAATAAAACTGCAAATTAGGTAGCCCATTTGCTTGGACAAGACATTTCCGGAAAAGAAAATTTTGAAAATCGTCCTTTTTTTAATAAAGTTGTATTTATGTTATTTGAGGTTAGAGTTTGCCATTAAATTATTACTTAACTATAATAGATTAACCAAGTTATTACCGTACCTATTATGATATTACTCAATAAATAAACTTCAATTCATAATTCGTGAAAATTTTGGAATTTCTTCTATGAAAGAAACTTTAATCATATAGGCTATAATGCTGCTAAATGCTATCTAAATTTATTTAATCAGCATCAGAACTGCAAATTGTCCTTCAAGTACAATTATGAATAATAATTTCGGATAGTTTAGAATAGTGACGTTTTCTATATTTCATTATTTTTAATCCAAAGTGTTTCTCTCCTGATTCTATTTTTAAAATTATCACTATTGAGACTCTTCATAACAATGAGTAGTTTAATTATGTCACATAGTTTATCGTCACATAATTTTTTACAAGATGCAATGCCCTGGCATTTCAATTGGGGTTCTCCATAAATGATATGGTTATGGTACTCCCATCCTAAAAATGATGAAGTAGGTGTGCTGCCTATCAATATTTTACGGCATTTGACTTTCACAATACAATAGACCATATTTTCTCGAATCCATATTTCATAATTCATATTTTCTCAAACGATGATTTCAACTCACTCTTCCAAATTATTATTGTGACTAGAGGATAAGTATATTTCTGTTATGAATTAAATAATAAATTCTATACATATTCTATTATTCCATTTTTGCCTGTTAATGGCAATGCTATGAAGTCATTAAATGATATTACTCATATTGTGTTGTTAAATAAAATTGTGAAAAAGAAAGTGTACTTTGTCAAATAATTTCAGCCTTGAATGAACTATCTTCACACATTCTACTGATTTCTTTCCAGTGTTCAATAGTATTAATAGTATTTCTTCTTTAAATACAATGTTCAATAGTATTAATAGTATTTTATAATATTACAGTGTTCAATAGTAATAATAGTGTTCAGGAAAAAGGGTCAAGTCAAGAAAACCTCTTTATCTAAACTTTATAATCAGCAGTATGAATAGAATTCGTTCAAAATGGTTTTATTATTTTTCTCATAAATAAGCATTTTATTTCAAGTAATAACTTCACGTGGATTCACATATACTTCAGCGCAAACACAAAATATAGTTTATAACTTATTTGAAGAAATTAAATTATGGTCGATATTAATCTAGTTTGGTGATAATGGAAGTTCATCATGCCACTATCACAATATAATTTTGAAGGGACACAATTTCATCGCTTTTTTTTATATAAATGATACAGTAATTATATTATGACTAGATAATCTCATTCAATCAGACACAAACGTGCACGTGTATCGCTGATATACAGAGGTTACTGCTGTACTCATAATATTCTCGAAAATTATATTATTCATGTATAGTAAGTAGGGTATTTTTTTATATTAGAGGCCTAAAATAGTTAATTCACCGAAATCGACTTCTGTTGTTATTCATGTAGCCTAGTCTATTTTATGAAATACACCTCCGTACTATTTGCTTTACATTTCTTTCACAAAATTTTGAGTTTAGACTCTCACATTAGATCCACCTTGAACAGAATTTTCTAATAGGATGTTCTTAGAAACTCTCATAGATGATTTACAAGTTATTTTTGAAATTTCTAATATATTAGATTAATACAGTTTGTAAACCAATATTGTAGATATAATGCAGTAGACTGCTACGTGTAAATGTTACAAAAAATTGAAAAACCGATGTGTTATGAATTGGAAGAATAATTATTATATTGGAACAATGATTATTGGAAGAATAATATCAATTCGACTGTTGACTTCAATAGAATTCTTGAATCCATATAAGAATAATTATCATAGTTTTAATTTATCTCTCATTATTTCTGAATCTCAATAATGAATTCCAAAACAACTGATTGTTTCGTCTCATCATTCCAAGCACGAAGCACATATACAGTTGAAGCTTGAAGTTTTGCAATTATCAAAAAATAATAATACTTTGATTAATATTTAAATGAACACTGGGACATGGTTGTATGCAATTTCGATCACATGTGCCTGGTGTTACCAAATCCTCCATGACCAGACTGTGATGCGCCCTTGTTGAATCCCATTTGCAATCCAAGATGACTTTCTGAAGCCTTTAGCTGCTCCTCGGTGAATTGTCTCTCATTTTTGTCGGCCATTTTGGGACCAAGTCTTGGTCCAGTGTATTCAGGATGCAGCTGTGTCTGTGGGTAGGAATCATAATCAGCAACCAATATTCTTGAATCCAATTCAAAAAATATTTAATACTATCAAGATCTATTATTATTATTGTAGGCTTATAATTCTTAGCACATTAGTATCCTTCACAGTAAATTGGGTGATTATGATCTCTACTAATTCAAGTCTAGAAACAAGTGTGAATACTGCTTCATCAATTGATATTAAGAAAAAATACATAAGATATTATTTTTGGACGTAATATAGGAATATAGGAATATTATCAATTTCTGAAGATTTCAACTATCTATGTAAAAAGTTTTTTTCCAATAGAATGATTCTATTTTTCTAATAATAATAATAATAAATTAATTAGAATACCCATATATTGCTCTATAAATGTATAAAAGACTTCTGCAACTGCAAATATTGACCAATGTACTAAATAGCAAGCGAGATCCATTGAATGAAACTTTTCAAAAAACTGTGCCCGGATCTCGCTTGCTATCTAGAAAATTGGTCAATATTTGCAGTTGCAGAAGTTATTTGTCTATAATTGCAATATAGTATACAGCAATATTTATGGAGATTCTAATTAATTATTACTATTATTATAATTATCCAGCAGCTTGTGAACTGGAATATCTAGTAATATTCTTCCATAAATTCCATTTCTTATTAATATTATTTATCCCTAATAAATTTCTATTAGTTGAATATCTGTTATTTACTGATGAATAATAATGGGATAGGACTCTACTCCATATCATTGGTCTCTAGACTAAACATTACTTCCCATAGAACAGCATAACTGTATAACACACAGTATTCAACCTAAAAATGACCCGTAAAATGGTTATAAATGGTCATAAATACTAATTTAGTTGAGTAATTGGGTTATATACTCATAGTATAATCATAAATTTATGTATTGGAAATTATGTTAATCTATTCCAATGATTTATTGAACTGTTTCTAATTTCATGCCAACTCTTGTTAGTTGCTCAGACAATAAACCACACACCTAGCAATAAACCAGCAATAAATGACATATTCCATTATTCTACCCATTATTCACCAATATATAGATGGATATAATAATTTTCTAAGAACCTGACCATTTAAAATAAGCTGCTATAAGTAACTCCCAGGTTAATTTTTTTAATTGAGAGGCTTCTATTAAAACCATTATAATTATTGTACTTTTTGGTTTTTGTAATTATGCAAATGAAATTTTCTGATTTCTGATTAAAAGTAAGCTGCTAAGTAACACCTAAGTTACTTTTTTAGTTGAAAAGCATCTATTATTAAAAAATTGAAAAGGAGAAAATATGAATGTAAAAGGGAGAGAGAGAGAGAGAAAAGTTTTAATTAAATTAGTGAAATAATTTTTTATTCAATTATCATTCTCTTTAAGTTTTTAATTAGATAGGGAACCTCAACAAATTAGTTGAGATTATTTTAAAATGGAAAATAGACGGTATTTCCCTTTATGTTGATTAGGTACGTACAATTGACGCAGTCAGAGAGAGAATTAAAATTTCAATTTATCAACTCACACAAATAAAGAATCAAGTGAGATATATTATTTTCTTCATCTTAAAATTGTGGAACTCAGTATTTTTATATTGTATTTTTATTAAGAACTACCGTTCGGTATCATTATGAAATTTTCTTCAACTAGGAACATGACTTGACAAAATTATTAATTTATGGTACCGAAATATACTTACTATTCTCCCGAGCGAGTAGAGGCATAATGTAACTTGGGGAATATTTCTTCGTTCAAAAAGATCTGCTGTTTGGAAAATTTCTTCTTCTGGTACTCCATATTTCTTCACGGCTGCTTGAAACCTGAAAGAAAGAAAAACTTTTATGAATTAAGCTACCTATTTGTATAAATACTGTTTGGTGTTGTCAAACAATGCAATTTCTTCATCCATTTTGAACATGCGTGTAGTAAGAGTTGAGAAAGACTATCATCATTATTTTAGTTTTTAATTGTGGAAAGAGAGAAAAAAACGAATTTGGTCAAATTCAACAAAAATGTATTCACTACTATTACAGAGCATCATTGTAATAGTTTTGTTTGTAATTTTTCATTGTAATTTTTGATTGTAATAGCATCAGTTTCAATGCTCCTTGAATGAATGTGCTAACCAGCTTCATTACATTGATCTATTCTGAACTGAGTATCATAATTATATAACATTATTATTATTATTATCCTGACAACAGATTATTTATCAATCAATTACAATTCTATAGTGATTTTCAACTCCTTTTCAATTATCTCCCTGACTTGGAATCATTGTGAATTTCCATCTCATAGCTCGTAATAACTCATTTTCTGTCAGAGCTACAATTATTGTAGTGTGAAGATAAATACTTACGTTATAACTTGTGGAATTTGTAGTCTAATATAATTTAATTTATCCTGTTTAAGCAGTGATAACTTTTTCCCAATTTATAAAGTGCAATTCAGCACGAACATAATAAATAGCTGTCCTCATTAACAATAATAACAACAAATGAACAAATGAGTCTCATATCTGAGAATTCTGCAATTGCACTCAAACGCAAATTTCAAAATAGATTTGAGTGAACTTGGCACTGAGTTGCAGTTACTTTTAAAATTGCTCATGACCCTCATATCGATTTTTATTGCTTTTCTATAATTGGAACTCACTAAGAACTGTCTTGCACCATTAATTCCATAAACACAGCGCTTTTATATAATTGAAAATTCTATATACTAGGCCTACAATGAATGCTCGATAGCTGGGAAAATCATGTTGCCTAAACTGATCAAATATATTCTGTACTCGTATTGAGTAATGGCAAGCTTTATAATGTTGGTGCATCCTCTATAGTTTGGCTATGATTGAGTCAATTTTGATAATAATATCGAAATAGTCCTATGGGTAGATCAAGATCAATCAAGTTTTATAATTCATCTCATTGATGAACTACAAACCTCATGAAATAAAAAAGTTATACTATGACAATCTTGACTATTCATGACTATGATACTAATTATGAATACAAATATTGGATTTTGGAGTAAGAATCAGAAATGAGCTTAGAGAGTTGGATATAAACGTTGATAATATATATCTTGAACATTTAAATCAGAACGTCTTCTCCTGAAAGTCCGTCCATTACAATAAAAGCAATGAATTATCATTATTCCTCAATCTCTAATGAAAATAGACTTATGTCTGGAGTTTTAATGGCAGTTTGGTTCAGTGGAATTTCGGATTTTCTAGTCTTTATTGAAGTGAGTGATGGTTTATCGCTGTTTACCTCTGAATATTTTCCATTAGTTGGAAGTTGGTTCCTTTTGTTTGAATTTTCTTGACTGATCCAGGAGCAATCTTGTTGATGAGGTTGCAGAGAACCACTCCATCCTTCAGCACGTCCTCATAAGGCTGGTTGGGGAGTTTCTCGCCAGTGACTGTCTCTATCCATTCGATCACTTCTTGCTCCTGCTCCTTGTTTCTGGCCTTAAAAAAGAGAAAAATCGTAAGACTCACAGAGTATGAGATGCGAACCAATTATTTACATGGAAATAAATATTTTGGTTGTGAAAAATGTAAATAATATTACTATATATTGCATCAATCTCCTTCCCTCTCAAAGAACAGTAAAGTAGGTTTCCACTATTGCAAAAAATATAGAATAGGAGTTTTGCCATGGATTCAATTCTTTTTACATATTTGTTTGTGTCTGAAATGGAATGAATGAGACTAAGTTCACATTAACGAAAAATTACTTATTATTGGTAGCTCATCCTACAGTATTGTAGATATGGGAAGATGGGCTAGGCTCAACTGTATAACAAGAAAAGAGTATTTCTTCTTTCATTTAAATGTCCCTTGTGAAATATTTTTAACTAGTAGAGTTCAGAGAATTGGTGAGTAATGTGAATATTATAAACTATATTTTTCATCAATCTTCCCTTTCAAAGAACAGTTTCCATTTTTGCTCAAAATATAGAATAGAAGATTTCCCACGGTACTCAATGCTTTTTATAAATTTTATTTCTGAAATAGAATAAAATAAACTTAGTATGCATAAATGAATTAGTTACTTTGGTTGCTCATCATAAAATATTGTAGATACGGGAAGATGGGCTAGGCCTACCTGTATAACAGGAATTTTTTGTCTTATTCAAGTATCCCATGTGGAATATTTTCAACTTGTAGGTTTCAGAGAATTAGTGAATGACATCAAAATTCAGTGAACGCCCTCAATGAGAAATGGAAATTTACGTCAACAATATTTTTGAAACAAGGAAGCGATGAGGAATGTTTTTGACAGCAGAAGTTGTAGTAAATTATATTTGGAGCTTGTCCAGGTGGAAAATTATTGGCAGTTGGTTCAAAAAGATGTCTGTTTGTATACTGGTGCACTAATATAACACTGATGTTTCTAAGTAACCAATTTTATAAAATATTAGATAACTTACATATAAATGTAATTATAGCTAACCGAAAGTATTAATGGATAAATTTCCGGAAATAGATCAAGCCCACGCCGGAACCGTAGCTTAATAGCTTGATTTTATGATACCCCACAGTGTGTTTTTATTGTTATACCTATATATTCAAATTTTTTTATAGGTACTAAGATCGTAGAAAGGTGGATCTCTTTTTGTCAAGTCGACCAATAAACACTTTGTGCTAAAGGTTGTTCCATACATATTATAATAACATCTTATTAATAACATCTTCAGCTTGTTGATAAGTGTAGCCAATATAGACTTCATTGCCATCAGTTGAGTGAAAAAACTTTATTGTTTCGTTTATAATTCAATGTCGTTGATCAACCACTTGTTGATTAACCATCAATTTTCCATAAAATAAGTATAATTTGTACATCAACTACCTATTCTGCAGAATGTCAACTAATCAACCATTAAATGCACCCAAAAAGGATTGCAATTCTAATAAATTCCCAAAATATTAAAACGCTCATCTGTCTTCTTTTTGTTTACATGTTTTCTAATGGTTTTAATTAGATTAGCTTATATATGTCAAGCAAAATATTAGATGGAGCAAAATAAGTTTTCAGATCCATTTTAGAACTTACAAGCGTTTCCCAATTTTGTATGAGTGCCAGAAACTTCAAAACACATGTCGGCTGAATGGATTACTTGATAAAACGTTTGACACCATTCCATGAGCTTCCTCGGCACAAATTTCTCATAGTAAATGTTCCATAATTTTCGCTATCCGCTATGGAAAATTCCGGTTTGATTCAGTATATTGCTTTATTCTGATGAGAAATTTGATGAGATCAGCTAAATGATAACGCATTTTCAGAATTCGCTCGTTCCTCAAAATATTTTCATTTTTTAAGAAGAAATAATGATAATTTATTGTTCTCAGCTCAATCACTCATATAAAAATATTACTCAATTCATTTACGGTACTGAAAGCTAAGGTTTCGAAACACATGAATTTAGTGTATGAGTATGAGTAGGTACTTATTTTTTAGAAATAAAATATTTATATTACCGTATAATTATATTGACTAAAACAAAATCAACAAATAAATTACAAATAGCCTTATATTTGAAGCCTATAGGCCAAATAGGTTAAATTAGTATTATAAAAATTGAATTTCCAATTAGTTTACAAACTTATTGTAAGAATTAATAGGCATAAGAAATATTATAGTGAGTCTGTATTAAACACCCCACCATTACAGTTTCTTCCACGGATAGTACAATATTAGTGGTATTCTAGTAACCTTACAACCACTAGTGGTAGTGACTTCTTCAACTCTTCAATGCTAAATATAAAATTTTAAGGTTGAATCATTTTTCCTGTATTTCCCATGAAAAAAATCGTTTATCCATCTACTTTCAAATCAAGATTCATTCAGAATAATTTTTATTCTCATCTATATAGGCAAAAAAGAAGTGTCTGTTCCATCGTCAATTTGCCAATGAATGAGCAAAATTAATATAAAATTTAACCAACAACAATAAGAATAACAGAACGAGAGATAGGTGAATGGGTATTTTGCATCAAAGTTGAACGTCAGAAACTGCATGCTGTGCGATTAATTTGATCTCGACTAATCGCTGGTTATAAATTTTGCAGTCTGACGCCTCCACACTTTTTTTAATGAATAAACTTGATCGCAGTCCAAATTCAAGCCACGGTTTTCGAGAAGCGGTGGCCCCTGAAGAACTCCTTCTTTCACCCATAAAAAAATGTTATTCCCACTTTTGCCAAAGTTGTAAAATCTGGTACCGTACCTAGTCAATTCATTTTTTTTCTACTTGCCATCAGTTAACTAATTAGATTTATTCCACCAATGACCCACTTCAATTCTCATTCAAATTAGTTTATTTTTTTAAAAACCTATGACTTGAACAATCAATAATATTTACTAATATATTCCTACTTATTTCCAAATAATCTATAGGTAGTGATGTGGGTCGGGTAAATACCCAGTGGGTAGGTAAATATAAATTGGGTATTTACCCGAGGCCCGGGTAAATACCCAAAAACTGGGTATTTATCATTTTTATTGAATTTAGAAAAGATTTAGTTGTTTTTTTGCATTCAAACGTCTTCAATGATAGTGAAATGATGACAAAATGCAAACAAAAATGTTTTATATAGTGACAAATAGCATTTAACTTCCGAGCATCATTGACATAAATACCCGGGTACTGGGTATTTATGATTTCATTTGTTTCTGTGTTATAAATCTTATTGAAAATAACAAGAATTTTTTAAATAATAACTATTATTTAGCGTTCAAAGAGAGGGGAGTTTTACCTAGTATCACTTTTCACTTGCAATCCATTTTCTAGGGAAAAATCATAATAAAACGAAATAACAATAGAAGCATGTTCACTATTTTTCTAATGTGGTGCTGTCATGATTTGATTGATAAAGATTGACTTCATTGACGATTTCGTTGAGAAAGCATTACATTATGTCATTGATACGAGCGAATCTGATTAAGGGTGGATGGTAGTGGACGGCCAACTGCCGAACGGCAAAATCATGCCCCATAAGAACAATGTAATTTTTATCAACCTTTTGGAGCAGATAGCGCCGTTATTTATGGACAAGATTAGACGTTCTTTTTGTTATTGGAAAATCATAAAACAGACTATTTACTCAGTTTTTTATTGAGATTTCTTTTATGGTACCGTATAGTCTGTATAAGCAAAGAAGACATTCTGGCAAGATGAGAAAATGACTCCAGCTCCAGAAATATTAGTTTAAAAATTATAAATTTGGTATCGAATTGTAGATCAGAATGTTTCCTACAATTTGAGACCAATTTAATAATTTTTAAACTAATATTTCTGGAGCTGGAGTCATTTTCTTATCTTGCCAGAATTTCTTCTTTGCTTGGACAGACTATACTAAGTATTATTCAGGCTAAATATTTCCAAGAGAACAGAAACGACCTACTTCACCAGGAAAATATTTAGCGAAATTTTAACGTGAGGATATTATTCAAGAATCTTTTTCATGAAAAGCCTACATCCAGGATACCTGAAAAATATTTCTTACCATCCAAAACTACACGTGCTCTATCCCAATCAATAGGCCTCTCATTTTTAGAATGTTAATAAAATAAATTTCTCAATGAATTAATTTTATTTCAAGTTAAATGTTTGAGTTAGATCCATTTTTATTCCCTTTATCGTCTTTCGAAAATATTTCAATATTATTTGTTTCAATCTAAAGAATTTTAATTCATGATTCAATTGAAATTACAGATTTATTATAATTTCAAGTAGATACATAAAAATATGCATAAAACTTCCATAGGTTTTTCTTGACACAAAAAATTCTCAAAAATATTTTCTAAGAGTTAATTTCTTATTTTTGTTACTAAATAGTCTAAATATGCTTCACGAGATTTTCAAGTTTGTAACTATTGGTTTTAATTTTCTTCTTATTTTTTATTTTTATTTAGTAGCCTATAGTTTAGAGTGGAAATATATGCATAAAACTCCTGCAGAGTTTGTCTAGTCTTATTTACCCCGTTTTTTCAAGAAATACTTGAAAATATATATAAAGTCATTGAAAAATAGCAAATAAGTTTTTATAATATTATAACAATACTATTACTATGCCATTATGTCGTCAATGCCAATAATAACATTCAGGGGTACAAACATCAATGATTCAATAAATACCCAATATACCCGGGTATTTATGAATTCTGGGTATTTACCCCGAGTTTTAAATACCTGGGTATTTTATATCACTATCTACAGGTACTCTAAAATTTTATTTGAAAATTTGTTCTCAGGCCTTCCTGCCTGCTGCACTATATTACAACTTTTTTTAGTCCTTTCCATAACAGGTACAATCCGGCCGGCAGGGTTGGCCGAGTGGACTAGGGCGTTACAATCTTCAGTCAGCTAGCGCTACCCGGTCGTGGGTTTGAATCCCACCAGAGGCATGGTCGTTTATAAATCACCCTCGCACACTCCATTACCCACGCACAAGTAAAATTAAATACTTATGTGGGCATCATCCGCAATAAAATAATAATAATAAAAAATCGAAAATTTTCAAAAACTATTGACTTCATAAGTTTTAGAATTTATTACATATTAATAATCTACTTTCTACTACAACAACTACTCAAAGAGTATTACATTTTCACATTGATATCCTTCTCAAATCAGTGTTTTGCAATAATTATTGTTTATTATAAGTGGAAAACTTAGTTTGATTATTTTATTGTTTGGGATATTATTCTTGATAAGCTTTATCCAATATTGTAATTATTTCATTTCTTCTATAAAAATTCTGAAAGTATACCATGTTTTCGAGTCCTGCTGTAAATAATGGAATTGATTCCAAAGAGATACTCCATGTCAATCATGATCAAGATGAACCTGGTTAGGAAAGCTTCCTAGATTGAAAATGACGGTGGAAAATATAAATTCATGAATATTCTTCCAATAGTCTATGCGTTAGTCATTTTGTAAATAACATTTTATAAATCTCATGATTTATCCAGTCAGCAATCTTAGGTACAAATACTATTAGGTAGGTTACTATCATTTCAATTTTTTTTTAATTCTAAAATAACTCATCAGACAGCCCAGATGTACCGTACAGTTCAGCACATTAGTTCTCCAACTTCGGGATTCGTTGAAGGGAAGGATCGATTACACTGAATTAGCATGTTTAACATAGTCTATCTGTCTTATCTCAGAAACTCTCCAGAATAATTTGAATATACGCTACTGGCATCTAGCCAAATAAACATTTTGGAAACCCACCACAGGCTATAGTGGTTTTCTTCGAAACCTTATAGAAGCTTTCTACTCTCCATTAGCGTCTAGTGACATAGAGGAATCAAATAATATATTAGAGATTTAGAAGGTTCGCGGATCTTAGAGAGAAACTATTATAGTTCTATTTTCTAGCAGAAGATTTGTGAGCTTGATAGGTTGGATTGATGTCTGACAAGCGGCTGAGACAGAAACAGTGGTCTGATATTATATGCTTTGGCTTTACATGTTCTATTTTAGAATAGACACAGACACTTCATCTTTGTCGTGGATCTTGCAGTCAGCGGCTCATCTTTTCAGACTGTTTTGGGGGAGTCAGCTCGAATATGGACAGACAACAGTTCAGAGCAGAGGGTTGTTGCTTTTAATTTGGGATTCAGGAAATGGGAGAAAAGGGTGGAAACTTTTCAAACCCAAGATACAGCTCGAACCATATGGATCCATCAATATGGATAAAATAAAAATCCCATCCAATTTATCCAATAAGTTCATGAAAATACTCACAAGAAATTACTGTGAGAAAGCTTATTTTATTTGTTTGTTTATTAAATATAATTATAAATTGATTTTAGAAAATTACACATTTAATTAACAGCAAAACAATTTCGTAAATAAATGAATAAATTCCAATAAAATTCAGCAGAATTCTGCGATAGTTGATAATATAATTTTGAAAATTCAGTTAATAGTATTAATTTACAAAAATTATATTTTCATCTTCAATTAATTATTTAATTTTTATCATGAATTATTTCGAAGGTTTGTTACTAGGTGCCTATATTATTAGTATGAAGATTATTAACAATATTAATTAGAGGTATAACTTTGTCCAATATCAGACATTGAAGAATATATTATGATGATCATACAAAAGATTAGAGAGCAGAGTTCTATACACAGTGCAGCGGTTCAAAATAGTTTTACAGTATTAATATTGTTGATAAAAAATTTATTTTTTCCCCATAGCAAATGGGTAGGCTACATTATTGTCTTTAGAATAGAACAGACTCAATAATTATCAGCATAAAAACAACAGTTACTTTTAAAAAGGCTATAAGTCTAGCACAAATGAAATTGAATTTTCTCTATACTCAGCAGATTATTGAAGCAAAGAAGAAATATAACTTTTGGCAATATAGTAACATAAAACCAATCAATGAATGAACTAACCGGCATTTTTACAAGTCAATGACCGCAAGCGAATACAATAATAAGATGTAGGAGTTTTCCGATTCAAAGGCGCGCACTTTTCACTCAACTGCTGGTGGCAATTTGACCGCGAGATTTGAATTGAGATCTGAAAGCGAGTTGTCAGACAAATGCAAGCTGCTGAGTGCAGATGGGGGATCCAAACTGCCTCTTGATGCTGTTGAATCACGTGACCCACCCCTCCTGCCCCCCTCTTTAGCCGCCCCCAAGCCAAATGCCGGAAATAACGTTCACGTCTCCCAGCACATTTTCCGGATTTAAAGCTCTCAACTGCTATAAACAAGTCTGCTATCACCGAAATAATATATTATACAATGGTCCACATGAGGGTTATTAAATAGCTCCATAATGAATGTCATCAATACATAGGTTTATCTACAGACAGTGAGTGTAGGTCTGTCTCTACAGTCTCTGTACTTTGTAGGTTAATCTACTTTCAATTTTTTTTTCAATTCAACTTAATTTGAATAATGAGGGAAACCATATATATTCAGTTATTTATTCATATACATAAACCATTTATTTATTCATTCAGCTAAGTAACAAACGAAGTCTTCAATGTTTTGAAACCCTCTGCTGCAATTTCAGAATTGGTAGAGGAAACTTTCAATAAATTATTGGGTTTACAAATAAATAAAGAAATTTCGTTCTATAATATTGGGAATTTGGAATCGTAGCTGAGAGCAATCTGATGATGATGATGATAATAATAATAATAATAGTAATTATAGACTGAAACACTTAAAATAGGTATAGCGGCCCATCTACAACACATATTTTGATTACAAAATAAGAGAAATTTCCGTCTTTTAGAGGAGACATTAAGCTGATCATCACTCCCACACATTATGGTACCCATTATGCAAAAGCTGACCAGCCACAAGGAAAATTCATAAAAATCATAGAAAAAATAAATTCTACAATATTTTGAGCAATTTTATTTTGATTAATTTGAAGAAGTCATAGAGATCAACATTTGATTATATTAAATCATTATTCAATTCTGAAATTCACAATTTTTTATAATTCTTGAATCAAATATTGTTCGCCTCAAAATAGAGATAAGCTACTCTACTCGGCCTAACAGTATTGTATATATTTAGGGAGTCGTAACGTGATATGTAGGAGTCAAGAGGCGCAACGGAAGCATTCACTATGTTATTCGAAAGATTTACGACTCTCAACAAAAAAAAAACTATATAAACTTCTTCTTCAGCGTTCAGAATTGAAATATAAATAATGCGAGTTTATCTACGAATAAACTTCAAGTTTAACGGCGCTCCATCTGTTTTCAAAGAGCGCTTCCATCCAGTGTCTGTTCTATTTTTTCATCTCGCAAATACTACATTGGAAACTCAGTAGTCAAATTTTCCATTGGTATTGGAGCTCTATAAATTCATTTATTCAAGACCATTCTTGAAAGTGATTAGATCTCTCGCTCACACAACGGTTTATGGAACCCACATAAAATAATCAGATATTATATGCCAGTCTGTTCGAGAATTCTAAACTTCTATAACAATTTTACAAAACATAGCAATTATCAGGCTATCAATGTCGGGTTCTTTCATCTGACAAAATGCTTATTATTGTGATCAATAGTGTATGCACACTCTGAAATATTTAAGCTTCTCTTTATTGTGACTTTGAAGATGGTGAAGAATGGTTTTTATGGATTAACCTCTCCCGATTCCTGATGAGGCTACACTGCAGAATACATTCAGCTATCTAGATAAACATTCAACGACTAAATGCAAATTATTAGGAATTTTGTTTTTTATGATATTACCATTTAGTATGGCAATCAATTTATCTCTTGTATCAAAAGAAACTACAGGCGAGCTTCTATAGAGCATTGTAGAACATGTTGTATGATTGAGTGGTGGGGTGGGAAAGGGAGTCCGCTCAATTAGGACTTCAAATCTGTGAAGCAAATACAATGTAGTGAAAACATCAATTTAGTGAAGTACCTATAAATTAAATGGGCCTATCTCAGCAACCATAGAATATAAAATTGTCTATAACTGTAATTTTTACTGAGTGGTCGATTTTTTACTATGAGTGTCATCTCTCTCAAAAATCTGAAGAATAATATAAGCTTATTTTCAATTGAATTTCATGTCATTTCTATTTGAATTGTGCATCAATAATTATAGATCATTAAAAAAGTTCAGGAGCACAAATACTCTTGAAATAGAAAATTTTGGATAAGGATTTACCGTATACACTAACTTATATTGTTAATTGAAATTTTGATTTCTGTCAACATAATAAGTTTCACTCTAAAATACAGAATAGTAGAAAAGTACTTTTTTATCGATTTCAAGAGCAGGACACCGCAAAATCTGAAGAATTGAGTGGTTAGCAAATCATTTGAATGCAATTTGATTCAGTATCAGGTAACAACAATAGAATCAGGTTTGACCTATTTAAAGGAAGTGAACAATGCATCAGCAAAAATAACTTTGTCACAATGATTGTGCATAGGAACCACGGTTACCACCTATTTCCTCTTACAATTCAAAAAAGGTAGAAATACAGCACTACGTTCAATACAGATTTATAGAAGTGACTCCTTATTTGAATGGTTGGAAGTTAGTAGCCTATTCAAAAATGCCTGACGAAGAGTTTGAATTTAAATAAAGCTACTAAATATATAAAATTATTTCTCCCTAATAATTATAATTATTAAAATAATAATTATTATTCCTAGGCCTATATACAGTTAAATACTTTCCATAAATTGTGTTATGAAAATAAATCATTACTTCTACCAATTAAAGTTGATTGGAAAATGGTGACTTTCAAATTATCAAGGTATTTTCTAAGTGTTTGTGGTCTTATAAAAATCGCTTAAATCAAATGTGAATGTAATATTAACCTGTTAATTCTTCCATTAATGTTATTTAGTACCTTACATTATATTTATACCTTATTTGACTTATAATTATATCACAATAATTATAAGTCAAATAAATCATAATACTGGGAAAATTTTTGGAACATCAGTATTTCTATAGGTTAATTTGTTTTAGTATAACATTAATAATCCTTCTGGTCATTTGGAAACTATCTTAGAATCATAACTGATCATATTGATAATCATCAAAGGTGGCTCGTTGGAGGAGTTATAAAGCGCCGGTCTGATAACCAGGTGGACTCTGGTTCGAGTCTCAAGCGGAGAAAAATTCTTTGACCACAGCACAATCACATGAATATGACCACCCCCATATTCTCTTTCAGAGGAGACGATAATAAACTGCCAACTACCTAAAATGTAGTCGTCATCTATCATCCATCTCATTACCTACGAACAAGTCTATGAGTCCATGTGGGCTTCCCCCTCATAAAACAAAAAACATCTTGAGATACTCACAATTTCTCTGCAGATAAATACTGAATTTCATTTGATACATCAATTATTTCAAACGAAGATTTCAGCTGCATTGCTTTCAACGCAAAATTAAAACTGGTCATTAATCTATCTCAGGTAAAGATGGAGGGGTTCAGCTTAGCCGGTAGTAGGTAGTCTCTGATTGAGTTAATTCACTTTTGCCGAAAATAGACGTAAGCGTTATTACGATTCGTGCCAGCAGCAGCCATGAGCCGTGGGTGTTGGTTGGTGTAGCATACATCGACATGATTTATTGACACACCAGCACTGGCCAACACAAATCCGCGGACCGCGCGTCTCTGACGCAATATTTGCGTTGAAAGAGCCGAGAGCCTGAGGAACACGAGTGTAACAAGAGATAAAGTGATTTCTACAGGCTGAATATATTAGTATATACATATAATTAAATTTTTATTGAAACCGTTTGCTCTTGCAGGCAGCTTTCAAACTGTCCTGACAGAGCTGGAGATTGATAAGTCATTCACCAAAATTAATTATCTATATAGAAACACCAAACACGTAGGTCTACAACGGCCAGGAAAGAAAACTTTCTTTCATTCAATATGTCGACCCAAAGAAATGATAAAATAATTATCTGATTATTGGATAACATTATGAATGTAATTGAAAATCATTGAAGAGGATCTGAATCAATTCACCAGAGTACGATCATAGTGAATACCTGGCAATATTGAATACTGAAGTCAGTACAAATTGTTTATACCCTAATCTACATGAGAGGAGATCCCAAACCAGAAATTCATTATACTGTAGTTCTAGAAGAGAATTGAAGACTATAGTCAGTGAAGATATAAAGTCTAATATAATATTATACTACTATATTATGTATTATAATATTATAATCCCCTTATATTCATAATTATGATGAATAAAATAAGTCATAATTATTATATTATATTACAGAATATAATCTTAATAATCTCCTTATATTGTACAATTAGTAGCAGTGAATATTATCTTATTATATTCACTGCTATAAATAGTACACAGAGTACTCAGGAAATTTATCCATTCCAAAAGAAACCTTTTACAATTGTCATTAAATTGTTATCAGGAACTATCATTTCAGTTACCAATATTTCACTATTGGAATGAATTTTTTTTCCTAAGCAACTTGAATTGTAGGTTCAGTTTTTTCAAGTCCCATGAAGACATTTCAGGCACTAACAGAATGTGTTCAGACACACCGGCACACATCTTTGTTTATCTACTACACATCAACCTCTTTCTTCTCACAAATCATTTTGAATCATAAAAAAGCTTGAAACAGCTCATTTCACTCCATTAAACCAGAAAAACATTATTTAGCAACTCTTTCCAAAATTAAAAGATGTCCAGCTCAAACTCTTCTATGAGTGCATCACTTCATGAGCTCTAAGGTGTTATATCGTGTAATATTTTATCATAATTTATTCTGGTGTAAATTGTCTTGAAGACAGCATAAAAACATCCCAATCTTTGAATTTCTGAACCAAAAAGAATGAACAATAATTTTCATAGACTAGTTGTCGGTAACATCAAAGCTGATTGAGTTTTTTCTTTGTTTCAGGTTGCTGGCAGAAGGGATCCAGAAATGGAGTATGAAGCCCAGGAATGGATCGAGGCTGTAATTGGGGAGAAATTCCCAAGTGGTAAGAATATTTTCATCCTATAAAAAACACTCATCTAAATAGTGTACCCTTCTTCTCAAATATTCCAAGTGAAAGGCATTGATTTCTTGATCTATGTCAAAGTGGCATGTCGTGAATCTATCTTGAACATTATCAATGTAGAAGGTATGTCACTTGGCAGTTCTATTTATATTAATTTCATTCAATTTATATGAATTAATATGAATTTATAATTCATATGAATTTTATATGAACATCCATCAACACATTTTAGTATTATACTTCTATATATAGAAATTTTTGTTGGAAATATTCCAAGTATTGGCCTGAGTAAAACATTCAACTCTCGATTTGTTCACAACATTGTTTTAGTTGGTTTACTTAGATTCTCTCAGTGCTTTGATGGGAATTCTGCCAAGGTTCTCCATGCGAGAATATTGACTAACGAACACAAAAATGACTGCTTGCATAATGCTCTGAAAATTTGGAAAAAGCTGCGTCAAACATTAAATTTAAAACACTTTGACATTTTTCGAAAGTTGGGCTATATTTAGAATTTCATAAAGTTGCCTACAGTGACATATATGAAATTTACAGCGTAATTTATTGTAAATTACCAAAAATAATTTCTGAAAATTCTGGTTTGAGATGAAATAAAAAAGGAGGCATAAGTATAGTATGTCCAAGTAAAGAAGATATTCTGGGAAGATGGGAAAATGGCTCCAGCTCGGTTAATATTGGTTCAATTATAAATTTGGTCTCAAATTGTAGAAAACATTCTGATCTACAATTTGAGAGCAAATTTATAATTTTTGAACCAATATTGACCGAGCTGGAGTTATTTTCCCATCTGGCCTGAATGTCTTCTTGGCTTGTACAGATTATTACGGTACTCATATTCCGCTACCTATACATTAGTTCCCTTGAATTCTATCCTAAGTTTGGAAAGTGTTTTTTATGATCTGAAATTACAAAAATTGTTAAAAAATTTTTTTTAGTTTTCTAGCTAGAGGGTTTAGCTCCTAAACTAATTTCTGTTGATAGTCACATATTAACTATAGTGTAATCAATTCTTGTTGATTAGGAGTGACATTCGAAGACGCTCTCCGTGATGGAGTTATTCTGTGTAAGCTGATGCAGAAGCTCATGCCAGGCTGTATTAAGAAGATCAACGTGGCTGCTGGTGACTACAAGAGCATGGATAACATTGGACAGTGAGTGGAGAATCAAATATTCATACTAGTTTAAAAAAGGTTGTCAAAACTGCTGTATAATGATAACTTTCATTGTTTTTCGTTCATTTCCACCAAGTTTGATAGTTGAAATAATTGAAAAATGTGATAATGAGACTTTGAAAAAATAAAGAAAATAATAACTCTTACAATCAATTCCTCACCTTAGACCTTAAATCAATCTAAAAATCAATTGTCATGGAATTTATAAATATTAAATTATTGTCTTGCATTATGATTTTTTTAAATATTCATGAATCACTTTTATATTTGTTTCAGATTCCAGAAAGCTTGCGTCAAATACGGAGTTCCCGACGTTGATCTTTTCCAAACAGTTGACTTGTGGGAAAGGAAAAATATCTTCAATGTAACAAAGACCCTCTTCGCTATTGGAAGAACTGTGAGTTGATTGTTGAACTAATAGCAATGACTTTCCCTATATCCCATTTACATGTTCATGTAGACCAACTCATGTCCAATCAAGATAGAACTTGTTGTACATTTCACATATGTTTTGAAGACGCAGACGCGTTTGTACTTTTGGCTGAGACACATTTTATACAGCAATAAAAAATTATCCATTGAATTTTGTGAAATGCACAGAATATTATTTACTAAAAATAATCAAGAAATGATTCCCCATTATTGTAAATGTATTACACCTCAAATATTGTAAAAAAAATGTTCCGAAGTAATCAATTTTCAAGTTCAGATGAAAACAGACTTTTTATGCCCAACTTTTAGAAATGACTCCCCATTATTGTAAATGCATTCTTATACACTCCAAATATTGTGGAAAAATTGATCTGAAGAAATTAATTTTCAAGTCCAGATGTGAACTAAATTTTTATACAATGTATTGATAAACATCTTCATTCAAGATACATATAAATGTATGGTTTGACAATACCTAGATTTTTATTCGATATGAAAAAAGTGTATCTGATATTGGTTGTCTGATTTGACAGATTCAACTGCTTCCAAGGAGGTTATTACAACCTCCTTGACTGCTTCATATTCTAATGTACTAAAGTACTAACATATGTTATATTATATATTACATTATGTATATTATCGATGAGCTCTAAATTTGTGTCTGATATTTGCAGACCTACAAACACCCGGAATGGAAAGGACCTTACTTGGGACCGAAGCCGTCCGAGGAGCACAAGCGCGATTGGTCGGAGGCCCAGTTGAGGGCGGGAGAGTGCGTGATTGGCCTGCAGGCGGGCACCAACAAGGGCGCCACTCAGGCCGGGCTCAACATGGGCGCTAGCAGGAAGATCCTGCTCGGAAAGTGATCCAACAAACCATTTCCATAGCCAACTGGCTTCAAATACCATAAGCTCTCAACATTTATGTCTAATATATTCCTTATAATCTCACTCTACTGCAGACAACGTGAACGAAATTAGTAGTCACCAACAACTCAAAAATTATTTCAATATTCACAAATACTAAAAAATGATTTATTGTATTTTAAAAAGTGGGACTTTCTATTTTAAGATAACTCATTATAGAGCATTTATGAAAATTGACATATTTGACCAATTTATTGAAAATAGAACAATTTATATTTTCTTATATATATGTGGAAATTGGTAGCAGGAGAGGTACCTACTATACCAATATTTTATATGTTCTGCAGGTTTTGGTAATGTGTACTGACATCAACCGGTGGACCTTTAATTTTACTTTCATTTTATTTATTTATTTATCTATTTATTGACATAGAAATAAAGTATCGTTTTATGTACTAAACGTTTATGTTGCATCATTTCTATCCATAGATTTTTTTATATTTTATAATATTATTTTCCACCAATGAGATTATTCTACTGATGCTGGATTTCTATATTTTCTATAAATCAAAATCAGTACATGTGTGGTATAGTCTGTACAAGCAAAGAAGACCATCTGGCATGATGAGAGAATGACTCCAGCTCGGTCAACATTGGTTCAAAAATATTTATTAGGTCTCAAATTATAGATGAGAATGATTCCTACAATTGAGACCAGATTAATAATTTTTGAATCAATATTGACCGAGCTGGAGTCATTTTTTCATCTTGCCAGAGGGTCTTCTTTGCTTGGACGGACTATACCTATGTATAGTTGATTTAAAAAAAGTCGACTGTTCCCATCTTTTGAAATGACGCCATTTGAAGGATAACTTATTGGGGTTTTTATTGGTACCTACACGTTTTATGGCGGTTGAACTTGATTGAATTATGGGCTGTAGGTAATCAAGTTTTCATGATTGAGTACATATATTGGATACCGTATACATATAATATATTGTAATAGTGTGATATAAGATTATTAATGATTGTGTTAGGTAATTATGCATTATTGTATTCTAACATAATGCAAAAATCCAACACATAATGAGTTATTCACAAATAGCTGATTAGTTTTTGGTAAATATAATGATATTTCTCCAATTTTTTCATATCTACAAAATAGAATAAATAAACCGTAATAGAGAAAACTTAATTGAGATAATAATATTTGGGGTTCATGAAATAATTGCACCGTCTCAGACGTTATATACATTTATTAATAAAATTGTTTTCAAGTATTTTTCTAATCACAAGTATGTCAAACTTGATAGCACGTTATTCTCATTTTCACTTGAAGGAAGTTCCTGTATCGTTGAAGGAATATGTACTTCTTGGAAATATTACATTAGGGAGGGATAAAATACAGAGAATATACGAGAAGAGTAAAAGATTGCGAAATTATTTTCAAAGTACTAAGCGAGAACTTTTTAATAAATTACGCCAAGAGTGAAAGTTTTGTATTGAAAAACATTAAGAGTAACTTGTTCCAGGTAAAGACGTGATAAGTCGGAGATTGAAAATTATTCTATTTTTGTGAGTGGTTGAATTTTATAAAATAATCAGACGGTCGCGCGAAAGTCAAATACTTTTAATCGCATTTTTTCAAGTCGTGTAGCATAGTTTAATGAAACCATTAAAACATCCTACTATTGAGGGCTCAATTTAATTATTGAATCTTCCGCAAGATGTGTTTTTCACATAAATCCATGTTTTGATTTATGAAATAGTCCGGTACATACAGTTTTTAACCTTAGATACTTGACAACATTGAGACTAGTTGTATAAAACTCGTAGCCTATGCTGAAATAAGTTCTAGGGCGAATTATTAAAATTATGTCAGGAAAATGGGTAGGTTGTCATTAATCTGCAGGATGGACTCAATCAATGTAAATTGCTGTGGAGGTGATTAGAAAAAGTATTCGAGTAAATCAATCCTCCATGAGGCAGTGGTCTTGTATAACCGAATCTATGGAAATAGTTATTTAAGCCTTGGGCAAAGTGTGGATGTACAGGTACTGCAGTCAATATTGGAGAGTCTGCCGATCTAGTGTCATACAGTTGCACGGGAATTATATCTTCATCCTCACTGCTTCTACCAGAGTTATTATCACAAGGCTTATAAGGAGCAAGATAAAGTCCTCCCAAAATATTTTCAGTTGGGGGAGTGTCTTGCTCTTCAGCTATCCTGAAGGTAGATTGAGGAACGTCATTATTGGCTGCACGATTTTTATCACCAACTCCTGCTTCTAATAGGGGTTTACTGCAAGGAGGAATATAGTATGAGCTACCTGTATGTTGGGTATTGGGTATTGACTGAACGTTGGGAACAAATGTCTGTCCATTGTAATAGATAGGGGGGCCTGGCGGAGGGTTGAACGGAGATTGGTACTGAGGATTCACAGGAACAATAACCTCACCTCCAATAAGGGGTTGATTGGGGAATCCATAAGGTGCCAATCCACCTTGATTGGGGGGATACAGACCGGGGGGTTGCTGGTTAGGGGATCCATATGATGCCAATCCACCTTGATTGGGGGGATACAGACCGGGGGGTTGCTGGTTGGGGAATCCATATGGTGCCAATCCACCTTGATTGGGGGGGTAAAGACCGGGGGGTTGCTGGTTGGGGAATCCATATGGTGGTAATCCACCTTGGGTCGGGGGATACAGACCGGGACATCCTCCAATCGGTCTCACTCCTGGGTTGAGTCCTGGTGGGTATCCAGGTTTGCTTTGAGTTTGAACTGACTGCGTGAGTCCTCCAATCGACTGAGTGAGTGGTACATCCATGTCCTCGTGACTTCGAACTAGGTTAGCAGCAAGCACCAAAATCAGAGCTTGTAATATCTGCAAAAAAGTAAAAATTGATTCCATGAACACGATTCAGCTATTTAAATCCTAATGATAATTTTTTCTATTCAAATGGAAGTCAATTTGGGAAAGAAACATTTTGACTAGTACCTAGAAAATACAGCATTGTTTTGCTATCGATATTGAAGAAGAAGACTAGAGATATCATTTTACAGTAAGATTTATTCGAATAAACAAAACAGCATCTCGTTATTTTAATAAATGGACATGTTGAGGTGTGGGTGTGTGGCAATCATTTGGACCTTTTTGAAATCATATGAATTGGTTTTTAAAATATTCGTTGAGATAAGGGCAAATCCACGAATTGCATAGGTAGTGATTTTTATTTTTTCAATTCATTTTTTAAAACTTAAACTTAATTTTTATACTTAACCGTCCTGATATCAGTTTTTCTTTATATTCTCTTCAAAATAAAGATGCTATAGCCTACTTTGAACGTTGTCCCACGTGATTTCTGTCTGGTATCAGACAGCATATTTATTAAAATAATCTTCGAGAACGAAAGGCACCTAGAGACAAATAAGTTACCGTAACAAATAAAGTGAGGTGAAAATCTTAAGTATATTGAGAAACATTTCAGACTCCTTCAAATCAAAATTATTTGAGAACATCTTTTCAAAAGTTCAGGTATAGGGATCTGCAAGATTATGATTCATTCCTGAGGCTTTATATTATTGTTTGAAATCTATCATATCCCAGAGGATTACAAACAGTTCATCTATTTCCGCTGAGAAATAGATAAAGAGTCATTGAACCAATTCTAAAAGGGTGGTTTTTTCTAACGAAGTGAATAGGTATTTTATTTGAAATTGAATATAGAATTCTGAAAATCTTTTTAAATCAATTCTCTCATAAATTACTAAATCATCATTTTAATTAAAAATTGGACCAATATGTGGATTGTGATACAAAAAAGTTCCAAGTTACCTGTGTGATCACAGAGAAGAAAATTAATAATAGAATAAGGAAGTTCCCTTCTCTCTGGTTTGATAAAATAAGAGAAATAATAATGTGTTTTTATATTATAATAGATTATAAGAATTAATAGAACATTATAAAAATTAGACGTTGATGTAGGGCAATTTATTTATTGAATTGTTCATCTCATGTTGGAAAAATACAATTTACCGTAATTATTTTCATTCGAAAGTTTGTCCCACACTCTCCCACTCATACAATTCCTACTAATACTCCAATTAAGTTTTCCTACTAATATAAACTTCAATTTATATTAATAATCATGGATAATGACTAATAAAAATCATAAACCCGAATGTATATGCTCTTCCAAACATTTCAAGTCTCTATAGAAGTTTATTGATAAGAAAAAAACATCAGAAATTATAAACAAAGAAAGGAAAGATTCTTACATTGCTATTCAAAATAATAAATAAAAAGTCAAGATGTTGTCAAATCACTGATTTATTTAAAAAAAATTGAGATATCGGTTTCGGTTGTTACACCATTATCAATCTCTCAAATGGTGTAACTACCGAAACCGGTATCTCAATTTTTTTTAATAAATCAGTGGTTTGACAACATCTTGTCTTTTCATTTAATAAGTATAACTACTACAATATCAACTTCACAACTTCTCAAAATAATAATAATTTGTAATAACTTATAGAAATTCAGGGCGTTTTTCAGCCGGAATACACCGAAACAGCGTTCCAGTGTCTATCTGCGAGGCATTAGTTATACATATTCTATGTCTTTCCAGATTTAAGAACCGGAACTTAATTTTCTAGGAAAACCCTGTTCAATTTTCATTGATAATTAGGAAAAAATATTCTAAATTATAACAAGAAAATATGAAATAAACACTTACCATGTTTTTGAAATGATGACAACTGGATAACGTGGATGGCAGGTTGTGTTGTAGATAATTTCCTTGTCGCAAGCTACCTCAAAACACTCTGAGAATACGTTTTTAGAATAATAATTATGATCGAAGAATTCCACAACTCTGGATATTAGCTACTCTAATTTGATTTCTCATTGGAGTGGAATAATGCTGACCAAAGCGAGGCCGTGCCCTATAATAAATTTCTGAAATAACAGTATGTAGTTTTCAGTTTCTAAATTCTAAACTATCCGATTTTGGAAATCAATATAAGCAGAATTTTCGTAACGTTGCCGATTGGTAGATGATTGAGGTCACTACACTACAACGCAGCATAATTCGTTCTGAAAATCTGCAGTGTCAGTATAAAAATAGTAATACATGGCTGAGTTCTTGCATTATTGTTATTGAAATTCATTGAAAAAATTTATTAGATTATAGTCAATTATTATATTAGGTACCGTATCATATACGGTATATATTATAATATATTATTTTATATATAATATAATATATTATTTTATATATAATGTAATATATTATATCCAATATATAGGTATGCTCTGTCCAAGAAAAGAAGGCATTCTGACAAGATAAGAAAATGACTCCAGCTCAGTCAATAATGGTTCAAAATTATTAAATTTGATCTAAAATTTTAGGAAACATTCTGATCTACAATTTGAGATCAAATATACATTTTTTGAACGGATACTGAAGTGGAGTCATTTTCCCATTTTGCCAAAATGTCTTCTTTGCTTGGACAGACTATATTCATTTCATTAGGTCCATCATTGGTACAGATTTTTTTCAAATTAATCAGGCTAGGCTTACCCAAATCACTGGAAGTTGGCTATTAGGTACTTTTAGAACTTTATAACTATAATATAATTTATTAATGTATCACAAAATGCTCTTAGGACCATCGTGGGACACAATACAGGACGCTGCAAAATTTTCGAGCAATGTTCATTGGTCCTTGGAGAACTCAATTTCAAATAGTTTATATTCTTAAACTTGTGCTCAATACAGAGTGCCCTTGAAACAGCAAAATTTCGGTTTCGTTCCTAGTTTTGAATCCTAGCTTGAATCTGTTTCCCAATGGATGAAAATACAATACTAATTTAAAAATCTGGTGTGGTACACTCACACAACTTTCCTTGCCATTAACATTTGCTCAGCCTAATACGAGTAGGCTATCCATTATCCATACCTAGTCATCAGCAAGTGCAAATTTCATTACGCTATTACTTGCTCATCTTCTTATACTATAGTCGACCACAGATCATTTCACCCAAACAAAACATCACTTTATTATGAAACACCAATACTTTTTCCAAATGTGATTTTTGTCTCCTTTAAATCCTGATATGGATTGGATTGCGATTTTGACGGAATGGCATTGATACGTTTCAAAAATCGTTAGAGCCGTTTTCGAGAAACCCGTGAAAAACACCATTTTTAGCATATTATTCACCATTTTTCGATGAATTTTCTTGAATTTCTTAGTGTCGGGTCCTCATGGTATAAGAACCTTGAGTTCCAAATTTCAAGTCAATCGGTTAATTAGGAATCTAAATATTGCAAAATCCATTTTTCTCAACAATGCTGCGGATCTTACGCGATTTTGCCAGGAACGAGACTTATGGCAGTCGATAGGGCTTATATAGGGCTATTTTTGATATGAGTTTCAAAAAAATCGTTAGAGCCGTTTTCGAGAAAATCTTGAAAAACACCATTTTTGGCATATTATCCGCCATTTTTTCATGAATTTTTTTTAATTTCTTAGAGTCGGGTCCCCATGGTATAAGAACCTTAAGTTCCAAATTTCAAGTCAATCGGTCAATTAGGGATCGAGATATAGTGTATACAGACATACACACACACATACACACACACATACACACATACATACACACACACACACACAGACCAATACCCAAAAACCACTTTTTTGGACTCAGGGGACCTTGAAACGGATAGAAAACCTAAAATTGGGGTACCTTAATTTTTTTTGGAAAGCAATACTTTCCTTACCTATGATAGTAGGTAGGGCAAGGAAAGTAAAAATAGAGTTTATTTTAGAAAACATGTTTAAATAATTTAAATTTACGATAATTTTATTTGAAAAAGAGCTGTAAGCTCAAAAACCTATTTTGAATACTAAAATACAAAAGATTGTCACTCTCAACTGCCCAATTGGTGACAAAAACTGCTGAGGGTTGAACATCATAAAACCTGAATCTGTTTTGAAGCTTATTTTCTGACATAAGGGGGGATTCAACAAATCATACGTCAATAAAAGACGACCCTAACTTTGGTGAGTGTGAACGAGTTTCAACAAATGGAAGCTCATCTTTCTCAGCTCATTAACGTGGTTGAAATTCATATATATCTGTCTGTCTATCTCAATGGCTCAACATGAATATTATTATTATAATGGCTCAACAGCCCATCCATGGCCTAGGCCTTCCAGCTGGTAGCCAGTTTCATATTCACTCCACTATACAGCCCGTCCAAGCAAAGAAGAAGAGGAAGGAGCGGTTGTCCCAGTGGTAGAGAGCGTCTAATCGGTGAGATTAGATAAGAGACTTGCCTCTGCCACCATGGTTGTACTGCTGACCGGTTCCTCTGAATTCAATTTATGAGGCTCAAAAATCGCTTCCCGGTGCCCACCTAAAACAGTAGGTCTATTCATCTCTCATCATCATCCTTCCTATTACCCATGCATAGGCTCAAAAGCCTGTGGGGATCACCCTAAAAAAAATACACCCCGGCAAGACAAGAAAACGGCTTCAGCCCGGTCAATAAAAGCCATGAATTCGCAATCAGAACTCACAGTCCCAAGCCAACACTGATCAAGCCGGAGGGTGAAGCCCACATAAGATCACAGGCTTGTGCGTTCGAGTAATGATATAGCGATGAGAGAATTGTGTTGGGTTCTGTGGATTTTGCCCCGGTCAAGTAAGTTATAAAACCCAGGTCAACCTGGTAATCAGACCGGCGCTTTATCACTTCCTCCAGCGAGCCACACTTTTCTCATGAACCAGATTATAGCATATTTTTACATGAGTAAGTTATATTTAATGTGCAACTTCAGTTAATATTAATTCTTTTAGTAATGCTGTTATGTATAACAATTGATAAAAGCAGTTTTTCTAAAATTTTTGCATTTAGTCTAGTATTAAGATACTCTGTACCAATAAGTAGTTCCCTGGTTTTTCAGATTTCTATATCAAAAGGTACCTGAGGGAAGTGAAACTTTATTATGCCTATTGTAGAATGTAGTTTTGAGAAAAACATGTTTAAAAATTATCATGCAGTCAGATTCTACTCACCAATTTAGTGATGACCACTGTATGATGGTCTTGCTTGACTAAACTTCACTTGGGTCCACAATAACATATTCACTATTGCTTAAAAAACTGTCATAGATTTCACAAGAAGGATGCAGTTTTTCTTCAGAAGTTGAAATAAATGGGACATAATAATTTACAATAGTTCGAGTAATTCACTGCTACTTATGGAGGAATGTTTCTGTTATCACTAGGTTTTGTTTTACAGTTGAATTCTTCCTTCTGTTTTAGGAAAACTTTCTTCATACGGATACGACCCATTATTATTACAGATAGTCCCTGATAAGTAATAAAATAACGAAACCAAACACTAAAGTTCTCAAAACTAGAAAATCATGACCCGCATCTTCCATGCTTTTATTGTAGGTTATGTCTATGTTTCTCCGAACCGTCAGATATCAGCTGAAGGACAGAAGAGATAAAATATAAAAATATTGCATAAATCAACCCCGTGAATAGAACATAATCAATTCAAACAAAACATTTCGAAGCAAGAAATTAACTTCTTCATTCTTAAGTGAATATTTTCAGAAAAATAGCTTGCTACATTTGTTTAGTAAAATGTTGACGAAATTCGCACGAGACGATGTGATTCAAGTGACATTGAAAAGAGGGAATTTTAAATTACAATATACAGTAGAACGCCGATTAACCGAATAGCCAACTATCCGAATCAGTCGTGGTAAAAAATTCAAAAACAGCGTTTACGACGTGATAGCAGCTTTTCTTACTTTTCCGAATTGTACTTACTGTACTGTACTGTATATTACCGGATTTAAGGGTAGGCCAACTAGCCGCGCGCCTAGGGGCCCGCCCCACATGGCTCTTACACTGTCTTTATCTTTAGTCCAGTCAAATTAAGCAAAAAAAGTAAAAGTCGGAGGACCCAGCTGAAAATTCGCAGATAAGATAAGAAAAGGGCGCTGAATAACATACTAAAGGTCCCCAAGAGTCCCCTGTGAGCTTCGGCCGCCATCTTGAAAAAACCGTAAAATTCACCTACTAGGAATTGGTTTTTCGTGAATTGTGGCCTATCCAAGCGTCGGACGAGAAAATTTTATAGGACCTTTTTTGTAGACAATAAAATTTGGAAAAGAATAAGGCCAATTGCAACTCTGTATCATCAATCGTTTTTGAGATACAATTTTTTTTTTAATTTGACAATTTTTTCATAGGATCGAGAATTTGAAATTTTTCTTCTTTAAGAAGTTTGTAACTATAAATTGAGCACTCGTACATTCGTATTTCAAAATCCCTCTCGGCGAAATTTATTTCTCTTTCATTTGAGACCGATTCCACTACTATGATCAATATTTTTTGTGCTACAGCGATTTTAGAAAATCCTTCACCCCGAAAAATTGCTTATTTTAACACAAAAATCTTACTAAAAAAGTTGGTATTTGCTTATACTTCTTGAATACAGTTCCTGGGACCCTAGGCTGTCATTATAGCAATGTTCATACGACCAAAAGTATGGTATAAATTCATATATTATAAAATGTCAAATTTGATGAAAATTTTCAAATTTTATGTTATAATGGTACGGTGTGTAATAATACCTCCTCGTTGATAACACACCATTTTTACATTCAAGCGACCAATTCGGGAACCTGTGAGCGCAAAAATTTGAAACTTATGATGAACTCACTTAAATGTAAAAATGGTAAAGTGAATAGGGTATAGGTAGTATTCCCAAGCTGCAGCTCGAGCCACGCGGCTCGAGCTGCCCGGCTCTGAATTCGCTTCTGGAGCTGCCCAGCTCTAGCTGCGCTGCTCTAGCCATCACAACTCTATTCACAACTATATTATAGATGCTTACTCTGCTATTAGGACTACCAATGTATACTAAATCAATAAATATTGAAATTTACTTGAAAATGGCTCAAAAAATGTGAATTTCACTATTTATTGATTCAGTATACATCAGTAGCCCTGATAACAAAGAGAACATTTATAATATAGTAATGTGAATAGAGTTGTGATGGCTGGAGCAGCGTAGTTAGAGCAGGGCGCGCAGCTCGAGCCGCTTTACTCGAGCTGCAGCTTGGGAATGCTACCATAAGGTTGACGTTAAATAAAATTACCTGTCTGTTCCGTTATTATTTGTATGAGAGGAGCTTGAATTATGATATGTTGGCGTTACTTTCTGAATACTATAATGTATTGTATTTTTTGTAGAATAACTTTCTAAGTGAAGAGAGTGTGATATGGGGCACTGACGATTGACCAGTGACCATCATACCCAATACCCATATCAACTAGTCAGAATCAAGGAAAATGGTTGGGAATGATTGCTCAGATTCAAGGAAAATGCTTGGGAATGAGTGCTCTCCTGTAAGATTGAAAATACATATTGGATGGCTTTCTTGCTGTTCTAAATGCATTTGAGACTACCTTTTTCAACAAAAATCTCCGGGGGGAAAACCCCCGACCCCTTTTTGGCCATGGCGTAAGAAGTAAAAATATGAAGTAGCCTACTAGATAATAATACATGTTACAATGAGAAACGAAAGTAATGTACCGGTACAAAAAATACCGGTTAGGTAAATACCGGGAGTTAGGTAAGCCACTTACTTTCAGCATTTTTTTCATACTTAACCAGCCTACTGATGAATAATTCTTGTTTCTTGATCTTTTGTAAAAATTGAATTGAAGGGGTTAAAACTGTTCAAATAATTTAGGGGGAAATTCAATCTGCTTGATGAATCATGTAATAATACGCATTTTCCAAATCAGATGGAGTGAATTTTGTGGAATTTTCATCATGGTTTCTGTAATATTAATAAAATACTCTTTTTCAAATTCCTATAGATTAGAAAACCCCTCCTATTACTTAGTGATACTTCTTGATATTGTCTTATTATGGAGGGGGGGGTGTGATTAGGTATGAAGAGGGGCTTGTGAAAAAGTGGTGGAGGGGGGTGCAGACTTGTGATAATTTCGCCTTACTAGCCTTGGATAATTTCATAGCCTGGGTTGTGCCCCCCCCCCCCAGAAGTAAATCCTGGATCCGCCCCAGCTTGCATCCGTATTTAAAAATCCCTCTCGGTGAAAATCATTTCTCTTTAATTTGAGACCAAATTCACACTTCTATGTTCAGTGGTTCGTGTGGTACAGCGATTTTAAAAAACCCTTACATCCCCGAAATCCACTAAAATTACATTTTATTATACAAAAAATTACTAAAAATATTAGAATTGCCTTCTAATTCTATAATCATCATAGAGGGCAAAATTCCCTACATTTTCTGACCAAGCACATCACACTACCTTCATTAGTTACAAAGTTACAGATGAATACATCATTAAAAATAAGTAAAAATTGAAATAGCTGATTTTACAGGAATGTTTTCATCAAAGTTTTATTTAAGAAATTCAGCGAATCATATATAGTATCGAAGAGTACATTTTTCTCTACTATTTGAGACCAAATTCACATTTTTTTAACAATTACACAATTAGCTAGATCCATTTTTCAAACCAACTGTCAAGCTCAGAGCTCACTCTGAGGCTGAGGCCGCACTGCCGGTGGGTAGAGCCTGGAGGGTGGAGGGTAGTTGGTAAATCTATAGAACATACACACCATCCACAGTAATACATCGTATGAATGGTATGACGTCATTCTGTTTTTGAGGTTATGTTGTCCATATTTAAGAATTTCAAGATGGCGGCTGAACACATACCATTTGGATCATACAATGTATTACTGTGGATGGTGTGTATATATTCTATAGATTTACCATCTACCCTCCATCCCCAGGCTCTACCCACCGGCAGTGCGGCCTCAGCCTGAGAGGCGCTCCTTACACTATGAATGATACATTGAAACGCTTCGCTGAGCTAAAGAATAAGACAACAACTGGGTTTAAAAATATATGTAGCTCATAATATAATTGTTCAAAAAATATGAATTTGGTCTCAAATTGTAGAAAAAAATGTGATCTCTAATGTCATATAGGATTCATCATGATTTTACAATGAATTCCTCATGATAACAATGTTGGAAAATCAGCGTTTTCAATTGTTAAAAAATTACACATAATTCATTCTATTCATAGTCACTCGGTAACTATTGGCGGTAGAGTTATGCTCTTGGTCTATAAATGTAGAATGATTCATCCTCTAAAAGATGGTATATTAAAATTTCTTGTTCAATGCTTATTGTTGGAGAAATTTCAATATAATTAAAAACATGAGCAAATTTATCAGAAAAAGTGTGATAAAAACCGGTTGTGTACCTTCTTATGTCGAAGGTTTCGCTATTCTCATAGTAACCATCTGAAAGAGGAAGATTTTCTCCACATTTCTTGATAGTTTCAGATTTTCCCGTTCACAACTTCTCGATTGGGATCATTGATATGTGAAAATGTGCAGGTATTATTATTCAAGGGTATCATTTAAATCTGAATTTTCTAGTTTTTCACCGAATTTGGATTATAATATATGAATTTTTACCGCCATGATGAGTAGAAAATGATGAGCTATTAAACGATAGAATCCGACATCCAACGTACCAATCAAAAGTTTATAAGGGAATATAAATTATTAAAAATAAGGGGATACTTTTGACCGACCCCCATGAAACCTATGATAGTCTTGGTCGTGTCAAGAATTTTTATGACAGTCTAGGGTCTCAAGAAACAAGATCTAGAAGTATGAGTCAATCCGAATATTTTTAGTTTTTTTTGTATGATAAAATGTAATTTTAGGGGATTTTGGGGATGTAAGGGTTTTTTAAAACCCTGTAGCACATGAACCACTGAACATAGAAGTGTGAATTTGGTCTCAAATTGAAGAGAAATGAATTTCGCCGAAAGGGATGTTGAAATACTTATGCAAGTGTTTCCAATTCAAAGTTACAAACTTTTAAAGTAACGGAATAATTCCTGAGAAAAAAATATGGAGTTTTCAAAAAATTGTAACTTGGAAACGGTTCATGATACAGGGTTGTGATTGGTCTCAATCTCTTCCAAATTTTGTTTTCTAGAAAAAACATGGAGGGAATTTTTTCGTCCGACGCTTGGTTCGGCTACAATTCACAAAAAACTGAAATTTTGCACATTTCACCCCCCCTCCCCAAAAAACCCGACGCTCATAAGGGTGTAACTTTTACCAAACAATAAAGGGGTTGTATAGAACAAGTTGGCGTAGGAATCGTCCTTTCTCTTTGGATGTTGAGGTTCGAGTCTAATTGCACCGTACTATATACAGACATTGTCTTCATTGAAATTAAATTCTTTACAAGTTTTGTACTGTACTGAAGTCTAGTTTAGTGAAATAGAACCTGTATACCTATATAAGCTACAACCTATAATAAGCAACATTTTTAATGAAATATTTAATTCAATTAAAAATACATTTAATTAAAATAAAGATAATCCAAAATAAATTCTACTATTTTAAAATGGGCTATAATAATAGGATAATGGAAATCTACATCCTACAGCCAGTGTTAATGAAAATGGCGGTTGACAAATGACTCTGATTAATGATCAGCTCTGGCAGGAAAGTCAGCGGGCGGTCTGCAAGAGCATATTGAGTCGAAAGCAAACCGCTTTCAGAATGTTGTGACAGCTGAGAATTAATAACAGCCATTCGCCAACCACAGTTTGTTGACACAAACTTTAGATTGTATAAATATGAGTATAATTGTTTACTTTGATATGAGTAGCCTACAGTGATGATCCTTGATGAAAAAAATTAAACAATTCAGTAGTAATGTATAAAAATTGTATTGCTTTATTATTTTTAGCATAAACTTACACATACATTTTTTATAAATAAATATAAAATTAAAAAACGAATAAATAGCTATTTACATACATCCATACCGTACATAATAATAAAAGGTTCCTCGAGGCACTAGCTACCAAATACATTATGAATGGTTCACGCATAAACATCAATAATTAATTTTATGGTTGAGTGTACAGATAATTTTTTTCTCAAACTATAGTTTGAGTATAATTCTATAGGATCTTCTCTAATTATGCAGAGAAGAAGGCAGACATTGGTAGCATTAACATAATGAATTTTCAAGAATAAAATTCTCCAGATTAATTAAGATGTAAACATTTTTGCTAAAAATTTTTAAACCAGATTTGATCCAAGGACTATTATAACCATTATTACTAATTTTCTATTTACAATCAACCTTATTAATGTGGTTAACATACGTCATGCATCGCAATGCACATTGAGTTTCAAATTGTCAACACTGTAAATTTCTAGATAAAAACAAATACAGAGTAAGGTGACTGCTTCAAGGTATTTTCCAACATAATTTCTATAGAAATGATCTACATAGTATAAAAGAAAAACTTGATCAACTGATGCTCAATTCTGATTCAGATGATTTGAAGTAGGGGCTTGAATGTCCAATTTGAAAGAGAGTGCCTTGATAAGGGTTGTAGCTTCCATATTGGTTGTAGTAACCAAACTGTAAGTCTATCAACTCACCAGTGTAGGGATTGATAGCAAGTCCTGATCCGTAAGGGGGACGTCTGATTGGCCCCAATCCTACACCAATACCAATTCCGCTATTACTTCCGCCGCCGATTCCAATGCCTCCTCCAATTCCGCCAGTTCCTCCGCCAATACCACCAAGGCCTCCGCCAATTCCACCAAGTCCTCCACCAAGTCCTCCACCAATACCACCATGTCCTCCGCCGATACCACCTAGTCCTCCACCAATTCCTCCGCCAATACCACCGAGTCCTCCGCCGACACCACCAAGTCCTCCGCCAATACCACCAAGTCCTCCACCAGTACCACCAAATCCTCCTCCAATACTGCCAATTCCTCCGGCTCCACCAATAGGCACTGGAACTATGACTCCTCCAGAGTATATTCCTCCTGAATATAGTCCTCCTCCTGAGTACAATCCTCCTCCTGAGTACAATCCTCCTCCCGAAGATAGTCCTCCTCCTGAGTACAGTCCTCCTCCCGAAGATAGACCTCCTCCTGAGTACAATCCTCCTCCCGATGATAGACCTCCTCCTGAGTACAATCCTCCTCCCGAAGATAGACCTCCTCCTGAGTACAATCCTCCTCCCGAAGATAGTCCTCCTCCTGAGTACAGTCCTCCTCCCGAAGATAGGCCTCCCCCTGTAGACAATCCTCCGGAGAACAATCCGCTAGAAGAGAGCCCAGTAGATATTCCTAGCTGCTTCTCATGGGCAAGGCACAGGTTGGTGATAGATAGCAGAAGAAGTGCTGCCTGAGTTATCTGCAAATGAAAAAAATTCTAATTTAAAATTTTATTGATTTCATCTTCAAGGAGGACCTAAGGAGAAAGTTTTATGTTTACCTTTACAGCACTGGTGACACTTTACTGCATTTCATACCAAGAAAAGTAACGTATCGGCTTTATTATGGCATTTTAGCATAATATATTCATACGTATAGAACATAATATATTCATACATACAGAACATAATATATTCTATATATGTATGAATATATTATGCCAAAATGAAATTATTATATGAAGAAGATTTTTCTGATAGAACATTATAGGGATAGGAAAATCATAGTTATGCAATGAATGAATAATAAAGACCTAATAATACATTCCCAACAATAATGATGATGAGATACTGTAATAATAATACCGGTATTTAAACTGATATTTATAATTCAACAAGCTTTCGCCTGGTAGAAAAATAATGAATCTGAAGTCTGAACATGAATAAAATAATAAGCATTACAGTATTTTTCAGTGTATTCCATCGATCCCAAACAGGGGGCATTAATTTTAAGAGTTTCAGCAAAAAAAGGCACTATGAGGTATAGAAATGAGGTATGTACGGTAACCAAGATTATTAAAGACAAGGTTATTCTTGTAATAACCTTCGTATGTACCGTTACTATTGGTGAAAATTTTTTCGTCAATTGATATATTTTTTCTACATTGATTGCCCATATTTTTCAATGCTCGTGCGTGATGAGTAGGCTAATAAGAAGGGTTGTTTCGATGGTTAACAACAAGTTTTTGAATTGAAACAAAAAACAGAATTTAATTTGAAATTATTGAGTGGGGCCAGTGAATATGAATTCTTCACTGGTACAACACAAAGAAATGCATGAAAAACATATTTGGTTTAAAAAACCCTGATTATGAAAATTTTTTCTCAAGAAATGAAAATTGAGAAAACGATTATTTTATAAAATTTGTCTATTACTTGACGTTAAGCGATTAAATATAAATTGGTTATCCCCATCTCTTTTGTTCAATAGGTTATTATTGAAATTTGAAGCTATTATATTCTATCACTCTTGTAAAAAAACCATGAGAAAAGGCTTTCTCAATTGAAAATACAAATACTGCACATAAGATAAAGTACTATACTCTCTTATATTAACACTGATAATAAAGTAATATACATGGGCCTACAAACGGAATAGATTAGTTTTTTTTGCGGTGAAGTGGAGAGTTTATGAACTTTCATTCGCTATTATTATTATTACTGCTCTTCAAAATCTTTCGATTTATGAATAATCAAAAGTTTAATGAATAATTTTGTCTAGTTGAGAGAATTTATTGAATTTCGAGCACAAAAATTAAAGAATTTTCAAGGTTTTCTGGATAAAAGTCAAATGAAATAAAAATTGTGTAATAGATTATCACTTTTAATATCTGATGTGTACCCTATTGCCTTATCTGAGTTCAAATTAATGATGAGGGGATGTTTTTGCCAATAACAAGTGTGATTTCTAAAAACTCCTATGTTACATCATATTACATCTCTCATTTAATAATGAATTTTCTAAGAAAGATATTACTTCGAGGTATTAGAAATGTGTGAAATTCTGTGCCTCACAAATTAATGTTCCCATTTACTTACTAATTACATCAATTACATAGTGGAAATCAAGTAGTAAATACCTAACTCATATAGCCTACTCACAAGAAAAAGTACCTAGCAGAAAAGTTCCATGTAGATTAGTTAATGAGCAACTTATATTTGTGTGAATTAAAATTTTATTATATCTATGTGAGTAGATAACACTATGAAGTATTAAGAAATTAAATGTGGTTTTATGAAATGAATAAAAATAAAATTTTAAATAGATTTGTGCAAGTTGTCTTTTAAATTGTTAAAGAATCTCAATAGCCCAATAGATTTCATATTAAACTGGAACTGGAGAACACTAACAATGAATAGAAATTAAATTTATTAAAAATGTATTATAAATTGAAGAGGATATAATGATTAGATCCATTCATGAACAAGATAAAATGTCACGAGTTAAGTTGAATAGCAAGAATTAATTTTCAAATTTGCTGCATCAATATATTTATTATAATATGCTTTTCAAGAATTTATAAGTTGTACTCCATTATTTAAATCTTTAAAACTCATCCTATCAAACTTCAAATTTCAGGTGGAATTTTAAAACTTTGCTGAAAAGCTTTGAAGGAAATCTAGCAGATAGTATTTTCTTTAAAATGTTTTAAAAATCTATTTTCTTAAAAATTTTCTCTAAAATTTTTTTCGAAATGAAAGGAAAACTCTGATATTACTCACCATTTTGGTAGACATGATGAAAGATGATAAAGATGTTGATTCAGTTCAAACTCCACTTGGTAGGATGCAAGTCACTCGGAAGACACGACACAAGGAACACGCGTCAGTCGGTATAACTGATAGACTGTTCACTAGAACAGACTTCGAGCATATGAAAGAAAAAATCGAAAGAATTTAAACAAAATCCATTACGATTTCATCATAAATATCGAAAAAGGACTTTAATGTCAAAATGCTGATGATGACTTGTTGCTTTTTAAGGAACCAATTGTTTTCCCACCAAGAAAATCAGCTATGCGAAACTTGTAAATCAACAAGCATTGTTGTTTGAATGATTCAGGTCAGTATTTTATGGAAGTAGAATTCATTTGAGGATAATATATTATTGGATAATATATGGAGGTGTTACGAAAATTAGGTTCATCTAGACTTAGACCTAAAATATAATGCCTTATTTTTATTACAATTTTAAATATTTTTAAATGTACCGGTACCGGCATTGCATTCTTTGTAATTTCTGATTACTCTTCTATTGTTAGTCTGTATTGAATGAAAGCTTGGAAATCTAAAATCTTCTTAAGGTTCGTGAGAAAAAAGAAGATATACTCAAGAAAAATTAATAGAATCAAATATTTAATATTTTTTGAGAGTCGGTTACTGGGAAAGACCGCTCTAGAGTTTTGGCTGTAAATAACGTTTTGAATTCTTGGACATGGCTCCAACACTCCCTCCGATCGGAGGCGATTGTTTGAATGGTTCTATTACTAGTAGTAGGAGTTTAAGTAGATTGAAAATTATAAAAATATAAATTATTTTTATTGTTGTACTGGTATATGTGTATGAGTATGAATCAAGTAGGTATCAAGTATATATAACATGATGTCTAACAATCCAACAACCTCAGATATTCCATTATAATTTTTCCTAATGGTAAAATTAAACTAATTTTGTAAAAGTAGTAAAACATTCAACTCGCATACTAACATTATAATTTTTCAAGCGGTGCGCATCCTGCACTCCCAAGATGATACATTCATGAAGATATACATGAGATATCTTATTAGATATACGAGGCACTTATAATTAAGCCTATATAATTCATGTATTTTATTGATAGAAAAATTTGAAAGATTTTTTCAAATAATTGAGTTTTTTGTATCCTTAAAATACATTATCTTGTACGATACATAGAAATGTCTGATATATCATCTTGAAAGTGAATTGAGCCTTAGACACACCTCTTCATACCGTTAATCAGTTCTATTTTTTTCTAGAATATACTGAAAATTATGCTATCAACCTCATATCATACATCTCATACTATAATGTGAAATATAATTATCTTCATAAAATGATCATAAAGCAGTGTCTATGTTGGCTTATTTGCTTCTACATTATTTGACAAATACATCAGTTTGTTATAATATTTTCAATTAAAACAGTCTATACAAGGGACGAAATGTTCTGTACAGAGGTTTCACCACATATTTCCTGATAAACTTCTCGGGATTCTCAAAAACAGGCTTTACAACGTCTGAAGGACTCAAAGCGCCTGTCAGAGGGTTATTGCTGACTAAAGATCCCAAATTATTAATTCCCTGACCGAATCCAGTGTCATCTACACTGTCATGATCTTCGCCACCTCCACAAAGCTCGTGGTCATTGTATGAGTTATCATCGTTTTCGTCATAGTTGGAGTTGGAATTTGAATTGATGTCAATGTCGTAAACATTGAGAAATATAAATCTGCCCTGAGCATCGGTTGGGGGAGGAGGAGCCTGCCTGAAATGAGACTGAAAATGACTGGACAACAAACACTGGAGAAGTCTTCTTTTCAGCTTCTTCTTTTTCTTCTTCCTGATGCCGTGCTGATGAAATATTCTGGCTTCCTCTTGGGCGTTGTGGTCAGCGGCATGCGCCGCCACCCTGGCTGACTCCAAAGAGACGGGGGAGGGGGCACGACGACCACCCTCGTCAGGAAACTGAAGACAGCTGATCGCAGTCAACGCTGATAGCCATAGCAGCAGGGTGAGAGCGGATGTTAGCTGTGGGAACAATGATGTGCGATTATTGTACAAATAAAAACATATTAAAATGTAATATATGTAATTAACGCACATATAAAATGTAAAATATAATATTTATAGAATTGGAAGATATAGAACAAATTCAAAATCTATAGGAATTTTCAAGCCCCAATCCTAGCTGAAAGGGTGCAACTAAAAAATGCACCGTCACACGACAGAGGCTTAGTTAGTAGGCATTCCTAATTTTGTTCCTCCAGAAACAGTACATGGATTTTTGCTTTCAATAAATAGCGGAGGTTCATAAAAGAATTTATAATAAGTAAGAATGTAACAGTACCGTACATTCTTATTTTCACATTGAATAGATATATGGTTCGCAAGAGTATAATTATATATAGGCCTCCTTTTCAATAAAAATTGAAGAGTTACTCCATTTTTGAAATTTTGAACTCAAAGATGATAAATCTCCAATGTGATATAGCTAATAATATTTATAACTGGATCTCCGAATTGAATATATTTTAGGTTTCACACATGAAAAACACCAATTTATTCAGGAGTAGGCTACTTTTTTGAAAAAATATACTCGTAATAAGAAAAACGGCAATTATTTATGATGCCATCATTTCTAATTAAATGATGAAGAAAGCTCTTATGAGTATTCGATGCAATAGTCTCTCGGCATAAGATACTTCCTAATACTTGATTGGAAAATTTACAAATAATTATTTAAAAGAAAGCAAAATTGAATTTAAATGTAGAAGCACATTTCCGGTTCTTGTGAATTCGAACAAAGTCAATATTTATTTTAAAATTTTAATCAACCGCATTTCCGACAGAAAAAAGAAACGCGTTTCTCAAATTGAGTGTTTTTCAAGTAGGTCCGTTGGTTTTATAACATTATTTTGAATTCTATTTAATTCAAGTTCCCGTCCAACTCCAAAAAACTTGCGAAAACTCGATTTTTAAATGAGAGCAGCTTGCACTTATATGAGTCAACTTTATAAGTACCGTATTTCAATAATTATATTAGGATTTGTGAGCCAAAATGGGCTGAGAATTTATAATTTATAAGTTAAAGTATTAAAAGTTTAAATTTAAAAATATAATTATAAACTATTTTTACATTATTTTATTAGTTTTTGAGTAATTGTGAAGGTGATATTGTGATCCATATTAAAAGAAAAGACAAGATATTGTCAAACCACAGATCTCTATATTATAAAAAAGCGAAATGGCACTGACCGATTCATCACCAGAACTGAAAATCCACTGAAGCGAATGCGTTCAAACTTGGCAGGCATGTTCAGTTGGACGTTTAGACACGCGCTAAGAACGGATTTTGAAAAGGATACGCCAAATATTTTAGTTTTTCTATAGTTTTTAAACGTTTTCTTCATTTTTTCGAGAACCAATCGGTAGAAAATGTTGATATTTGGTGGGCAGGTTCAGATAAGGTCTAGAAATGTCGTGTTAAAATATTTTTGCAAACCGTTCAAGATTACGCCAGTAATCAGGTTTACAAAATTGTAGATGTGTTGCGGGTTGCATATCTTCCGCCTTGATACGACCAATCCTAACTGTAAATTCGATGGTTCAGCGAGATTTTAGATGAACTAATTTGGAAGATCAAGTTTGAATCATTGAATCAAGTTTCAAACTATATATACTTCCCAAAGTTACGCTTAATATTAGCGTTTTACTATATTTTGGAATTTTCGGAGTTTTTCTTAGATTTTTCTAGAACAAATTGGCAGAAAATGTTGAAATTAGGTGAACAGGTCCAGATCAGGTGTAGAAATACTGAAATAAATTTCGAATCCCTTCTGAACGGAATTTGCAGGCGAGCGAAGCGAGCCTGTTTGTCTCAGCTGTCACTGACAGAGGTTTTGCAGGCGAGCGAAGCGAGCCTGTTTGACTCACTCACACTTACACTGCCTATACTGTCGGGGGTCCAGGGGGCGGAGCCTGCGAGCGAAGCGAGCCTGCCGGGTAGTTTATTGTAAAATCGTGATACCGGTTTCGGTTGCTGCACCATTATCAATCTGTGGTAAACTAAAATACTGCTGGCTAATACTACAGCTGCTCTTTACATTACACATATCACATTACATTATCACAACGGTGTAGCAACCGAAACCCGTATTAGTTGATTTTATAATAAATCTGACGTTTAACAATCTCTTGTCTTTTATTTGATATTTAATAGTTCTTACTTATTCATCTAATATTTTGTAATAGTTTTAATTGCCAGTGAAAAAGATGTTGTTGATGATGATATGATGACAGTTAAAATATAGTTATTTACAGGGTGACAGTTGGAGTTGTCTGAAAATCGTTAGATGGCATTTTAGATGAAAGGAAGAATTTCCGGCAGATTTAGATGCAGATTCAATTTAAAAACGTGAATCATCTAACAAGTTAATTACTATTGGATTGGAGATAGGTAGTGGTGAGTGGTAGCCCACTGTTTTGATCAAAAAGTGAAAGAAACACAAAAAAGTTGAACTTATGGTCACACGTTCAACAAGGAACAGCTTGCAGCTTATGCTTGCTTTCTATATGTGCAGTTATATGGAAAACATTCTAATGCCAGTCTTCTCTAAATATATCCCGCGGCCTCTACCGGTACTTGTCTTCAGTCTTGCAACGATAAACTAGTAATTTACTCCCAGATAATAATAAGTTCCTGTTGGTAAAATACAGAACTCTTCTGAACAGCTAGAGTTTACCTGGTGTTAATATGATTTATCAACTTTTTATCAACTTTATTCTTATTGGTAAAATATAGATATTTTCTGAACAGAAATTTATATGGTGAGTTGATAGAATATTTTTAATTTATCGGGAAATGCAGAATTATTAAAATAAATGTTAATTATTAGAGAGGCTACTACGGATGGATTCTCATTACGTAGGCTATTCATTACAGACCTACATGCTTATTGGACTATTGGATTGCTTAACTTGTAATTTCAAAAGAGAAACACAAATTAATTGATACAAAATAGGCTATTCAATTAATTGACACCAAAAGTAGCAGAATAATAGTAACTTTTTGATAACCTATCACTACAAGAATACAAAGATAGGGCAATTGAAAAACTGGCATTATAAAACAACTGTACAAAAACAAATTCTTAGATTCTCATTGTTTATCCTGCAAGTGGGCCTAATGGTGGATTTCAATAAGTTACTCCTACCGTGTGCATTTTTCATTACTTTCAATAGCTTACTTTACAAAATAGCAAACTTACTAACGTACCTACTATACATAGGTACCACGGATAATAGAACACATTCTAGTATTCTAGTATCCGTGGGTAATACGATGAAAGTTTTGATGTAGGTCAAATACAGATTTTTATTAAAAGTTTTATTCGCACTGGACTGCGTGGAACCGGTTTCAGCATCTTCAAGTGCCTTGTATTTCAAAAGTATTCGCAATGGAATTTTTAATGGATTTAGGATGTTAACACTAAATTACAATAAATCCCGTTAAAATTTATGAATTAATTGGTAATACATAGAACAAGTATGAATACAAGAAAAAAACTTAAAATGAAGTTCAATAAACAACGAGAATCTGTTTGGAGTACGGTAATTAAAATTATTATTTTTGCTATTGTAATTTTTATTCTCTGTAATGTTTTAGAATATTTTAAAAAATAAATAATTGAAAGCTATGAGGCAAATTAGCTGTCAATGGAGGTTTTATGAGTAAAAAAAGACGGTTCATTTTTAAAAATATACTTTTCAACATTGACTTCAAATCTTATTCTGTTTACTTTCTCATAAAAAAAGAAGCTAACTTTGATACTATGCATTTTTATTTAAAAGAGTATTTTATACTAAACAATGAATTGACAAAATAATAATCATAATTAACAAATTGAAGATTATAAATGAATTATTCAATCATTTGAAAATAATTCGCATTTAATATGAGATACATAATAAGCAATGCATGAGCAGTATTTTTTTGAATTCTAAAAAAATTTCAAATTTAAAAATGTTAATCTTTTACTCACCTGACTGTTCATGGCTTCGTATCCCGACACTAACTGACTGAGAAATTACACACTTGTGTCCAAAAGTTATGTAAGTATATTTGTAAGTTGGGACTGGGATTATGGGACTTCCCACGCGGAAGCTGCTTAGTGGAGACTGGAGAGTGTTTGACCCGAATAGAGATCAGGTATGGAACACAGCTATTGCGCCATAACATCTTCAGAATAATGTTTACTGATACAACATGCTGATCTGTAACTTAATAAGTGGTTTACACAAATCAAAAGACTTGGGAGCCGATCGTACTACATCCTACAATAGACTCTGACAAATTTGAATTTCGTAATTATTATAATTATTTTACTTGCAAAGTTGATTCACCAAATCAGACTGAATTGGTGGTTGCAAAATTGTTTGAATAAGTTAGTGGATTGGAAATTTCGTGAGAGGAATTTAATGCTCTTGACGATACTAGAGATGCCTACATGTTATTGAGATAATGCGAAGAGGTAGTTGTTGGTAAATATCACTTTCTTATACATTTTCGAAGTTGGAAATACTGTATATGAAGGATATTAAACTTCTTGGTACCTTACAGATTTTAGATCAATTTCAAGTTATAATAAATAATGAGTTTGGAGTTCATTCATGGATGAACAAAACAGAAGAACGTCGAAAATGCGGATTCGTCTCCAGCAAGAAATGAAAATATTTGTACCGTCTGCCCTTGCACTAAGTTCCTTACTAGAGAGTGGGCGATGAGAGAATACATACTGTACCGTTAGTGTTTAGCGAAGCGATAATTTTCTATTATTCCCTGATAGAAAATATAATATTTTAAAACAATTTTTTCTCAAATGGAGCATGTTAGCCCTTCTTGTAAGGTAATTTCGATAATTCGGATGGGGTCCGGTCCCAATTAATCCGGATTTTGACGTTCTACACTATAGTCCTGTCTAGACTTTGTAGACAACAAAGCAAAAATTCAAGTCTGGTACCTATAGGTATAAAGCTCATTTTGTGAAAAATGCCTTCCATCAAGGCACAGATCTTCTGATTCAATTGTTCTTAGATACTGGTTTAATTATCGTAAAAGATTAATTTGATTTTTTGCCATTATAGGTGTATGGTTGGTTTTTTTGGATGTTAGATGGATATTTAGATACTACGGCGGCTATAAAAAGGATTGCCAACCTTAGGTATAACAGGTAGATATGTCATACGGGTTTACTACAAAACTAAATCTGATTGTCATTGTTTTTCATCTGAATCTGAAGGATTTTTATGAACAAATATTCAAGAGGCAACATTGACTTGGGGTAGATGAAAGTTGACTTGAGCAAACAAAACTAGCAATTAAAAACATCTCACTTATAATGATATGCATTATTAAAGTAATTGAAGATCCGATTCCTTGTTTGTTTCAGTCTAGTTAATCAAACCAGCTACAGCTACACAAAAAGCAGAGCAGACTAGTTTTTTAGCTAATAATTTCATATCGATGAGCAAGTACAGCTAGATTGGAACTGGAACTCTTCCCTGTGATTTCTCGCTACCTGTGTGGAGAGTCAGCTCTATTATTACTTCCTGTCCTTGTTTGAATGTCCAACTCCTCAAAGGACAGAAGCTCATGAATAATCTTCAAATGAAGAATTAATGCCAACCACTTGTTCAGGAAAACCTGATGGAAGCACAATTTCAGAAAATACTTTGCAAACCTACCCCAACGCTGTAAAGGCATAATGGGGAGAGACAAAGAAGAAGAGACTTTGCAAATACAGAATGACTACAATGAGTTGAAACCGATTTACAAAATCAATTTTCAAGAATAAGTAATACATCAACACTGAGAAGTCAATGAACTTATCCCTGATTACTTTTTCTAAAATGGAAAACAAATTCATAGTAACTTGCTTTGTAAAGATTTATAGTTTTCCAGAAAAAGCGTAATATTAATATGGGATAAGGTACTGATTTTTCAATTCTTGCAAGTGAGACCATTATTAGTTAATTGCATTTATTAAAAACAACCAACAAAAGCAAAAATTATTATACAGTTGAACACAATATGTTTAATATGCACTTTGGTTTCATACATAACAGATTAAATCTCAAAAATAGTATTTTCCAAGAATTTAAATTTTCTAGATCTACCTATCTACAATATAATACTTTAGTGTAATGTCATGACTTTCAATATTGAATCTAGGAATCAGATATGGATGGAAGACTGATTGAAATCAAGATACCATAATGAAGTTCTTCTACTGCTACTACTCCATATTTTATGAACAATTCCAATTTACTGTTTTGAAGGAAAAATAGCTGTAGTGTCACAATTTCTTCCAGTACCTTTAAAGGAGTCTTAAATCCAAGATTATATTAATATTTTATCAAATCGTATTGTTACGCCGAATATTTTGTTGGTTTCTCAACAGTTCTACATTCGCAGCATGATATAATAATGAAATTCACTTTTTCATTGATAAAAATGTGCTCGCCTAGAATGGAAAATCCCAATTTAGTTAGTAGAACTGGTTTCAGGTGTAATATCCATTTCCATTTTGATACCTGAGTTTATTGGACTAAATTCAGTGAGATTTTGTAAACGATTCAGCAATTTGAACAATGCTTTGAATTCGTAAATAAATATGCTTTCTCCAGTTAATGGTATTTCTCAAATAGAGTAATGAAGTTTGTGCCAAATTACTTTTTCAAAGTGAATTGGCAGTTTTTATAGGCCAAGTGCTATATTACCAAGAGACAGCAATAAACACATTCTTAGGTGAAATGAATAAATTCTTGTGAAAACAAAAAATTCTTTAGATTGGGGGACGAAAGATCGGACATTCTTAAGAATTTAAACTTTTCTTTTTCGAGGGAAATTTTTGAATAAAAGTTATCAAATCTCTACTATCTTTCGGAATAGCTTAGCTATGTTTCTTGAAAAAACCTCTGTAACACGTACAGGAAAAAGGTGGCCGCACTTCAAAATTATTAATAGATTAGAGTTGGTCATGATGGAGCTTGCAAAACCGAAAAGGATACCAAAATTTCTCTAACGGGTGTGAGATGGGAAAAACTGATGTCTTTTAAATTATTGATTGATAATAAAAATAATCTAATGCCAAACGCAGAATATCTGCGAAAGATTTACATGATTTTCAAAGACAAAATCTAGTTGCCGATTTATTTCATTTAACTAACTAATCAAATATAAGATCTCTTAACAAAGATTTTCTTCTATTTCTATCTAATTTCTGATTGTTATATTATCTATTCATTCAACCTTAATAACTAACACAAACACACTTATTGTCCATCCATGCTTACCTAGAGCCTATAATAATAGGTCACTTTTCAAAACTAAACATACACCAGAAGACACATACAGAAAACTAAATGGTCCAAATTTACCTAATAGTAACGATTCTGACTATCAAACAGGTAAACCTCGAACATATTAGATGAGGGAGGATTTCAACAAGTTCTGTACATAACTTGATTCTCATTTCAAGTGATAAAGTTTATTAAACTATCAAAAAATGAATTTCTGATTGAATGATAGTTTTTTGATTGATCAGAGCTCAGTTTAAAGATTTAAAATTGAGTTTTCAATACCAAACTAGCACATATTTCTTGCCGGTTCCCGCCGAATATAGGCGTTTGTAGTAGACCCTTCTCGATCTCCGGTAAGGCTTGTAGTAGGAGAAAGTAGTGCCGAGTCTTTTGGTGGGTGGATGGTAGACATACTTGACCATGGTCTTGTAGTAGGATGGACCAGCTACATAATAGCCGGCCTGTACCATCACGGTGAACAAGGTAGCCAGCAATGTAAAGATCGCCTGTAACAAAATTAATAAAAATTACATTAATATTGAACAAATACCGGTAATAATTATCACTTGTAGACTTTTTTCACTCATTTTTTTTATTTACTGCCACATTACATTTTGAGTTACACTAATTTATTTGGTGAATTGTCAAATTATTCCTACAGCTTCATACAATAATGGATATTCCCAGAATTATATCATCACGTATAGATTTGGTTCAAACTAAAAATCGACATTTATGAAACACTTCAAATTGATGATGAAGATTTTTTTGTTAGATGAAAGTCAATACAATTCTGAGACTGTATACAGGCTTTTCTCTATCAACATTTTTTTGACTGCCTGTTTTGAATGGAAAGACTGAGTCTAAATTTCGAATGACTTTTGGCAGCCTATTAAAAAGCCTCCTGAGGTTTTTTCAAATCCTATATATTGGATATTATATTATGTTTCTATTCCGATTATTATATTTATGATTGTCTGTGAAAAATTTGTATTTGACAAAAACTACTAGCTGTTAATTTGATGTAATAAATGTGAAAATATGTATAAATAGGAGGAAACATAAGAATTTTTAGGTTTTTGAGATATGCTCTACATGAGAGTCTCTAAACCTCAATCTAAAAATTAATCTCAATATTTTTTGCATGATGAAAGTTTTTCGACTTTAAAATGACCATTAACACTGAGAAGTGATTAACATAATTGTATTAAAAAGAAATAACCAGTCTAAGCGCATTATGAAAGTATTGAAGCATACACGGTTTACAACTCGCTATACCTCCTTATTCTGATATTCAACTACTTTGCATGTCCGAAATGTAGTCCCTAAGCAATAAAACCGTAATAAAAACTGCACGTTAACCATCGGCATTATGTTGCAGTAGCCAACTAACCTGACCACCCGAATCATAGGAAGTTATTCATTTGTACTCTTGTATCTTGACAGTGAAAGTGAGATGGCGGCTTTCACTGATAGCCTTTGATACCGATAGCTGGACAACGGGACCCGCAACGCACTGCCACTGCAGCCGGAATCCAGGGTGCTGAGGTGATGTTTGACTGATATGCTTCCGAAATGAAAGGCGCTCATTAGGTTGACCAAGGTCGGGAAATGCCACTTGGTATTCAGTTACATCTGTAATCGGCCTCGTTGCATAACTGATCCGCTATATTTTGGAGCTGGTTCTTTCTCGCGTTCATCTGTTATTCAACTTATTACAGCTTTATAAGTTGAAAGAAACGTTGTTTTCAAATGAGATCGTTCATTTTAGTTATTTATTCAGCTTGATTAAGATACGTTGCCCTAGAATGAGATGATTTATTGCAGTCATTTATTTAGACTGATTAAGATACGCTGTCTTTGAATGAGATCGTTAATTGAAGTTTTTGTCAACAATAACTGATCAAAACATTGAGTCACAACTCAATCGCATAGGCCAACTTATAAAAAGTATACAATTGACCAGAGGAAGTGTTAGCATGTATGGGAAAAAAGAGATTTTAGCGAGTGACCCCAAAACAGGAGACAGTTATGAGTTATGGAGTGGCCAATACAGCAGGGTGCCGGGACCCCTCCTAGAAAGATTTTAGCGAAAAATACTTCAACACCCTTATTTTATGAAAAAGTTCTACTAAATTTGTTCATTGTACAAAGGAGGAAAAAATTATTTCCCGGAATGTATAGTGACACAATTTAAATTTCAATAATGCGAAATTGTATAGTCTATATTGTTATATTTAAAGGAATAAAATCTATTCCAATTTAATGAATTTTATTTAATTATTGGCTTGGTTACTTATTAGTAGGCTTCAGCGCGAAAAATGATATTTTGCATTTTTAAATAGAATTCCCCATAATTTGAATAATACTCTTGGAATGCAGAGGGGAAATATGGTGACCAATTTATTATAATAAACGAGAAATTCTATTGAAAGGTAGTTAGTTACTAATAAACCCTTTTATAAATGAAATTTTAAAATTTTAGGAATGAGATGAAATGATAATGAATGTGAAATGTCATAAAATGAATATTTGAACCAAGCCAATAATTAAATCAAATACATTAAATTAGAATAGATTTTATTCCTTTGAATATAACAATATAGACTATACAATTGGAAGCGTCAAAAACATTACAACAATCATGGCAGAAAAATGATATCTTTTTGAAGAGGAACTCCTTGGAAACTACTCAACTACCGATTTCCGGTTGATTCAATTTTGATATTTGCATTCAGAGTCTCTCGTGAATGCTCAAGTTCATGGTTTGTTTTCATTCGTGACTACCACTTTACAACTACACCCGTCCATACCAATTCACATACGAGCAATACTACTTGGGAGGTAGGAGCAAACCCTTATTAGCATAATATCAAGGAAGTTCATGGCTTACACTTACACAGTACACCATTGGTTCTCATGAAAATCGGATATTGTAAGGCATTTACAAGAGAAACGCTTTCACCTGTCGTGAGCTAGGTGAGCATGGACTCCTATTAGATTTCGTTTCATTACGAGCTATCTCAGTACGGTACTGAGGTCAAAAGCTCGAAAAAATACCGCCCACTTTCTACAGTTAATTGCCGAAAACTATGATCACACTCGAGATAAATGGTGGAAAATATTTTCTTTTGAAATTGAGATGAGTTATAGCCATACCTTTGCGATGAGATCGCAAATTCGCTTTAAAGTTTTAAATGTCTCCATTCAAGAATCGCATTCCATTTTGTTCGAAATTGCTGCCTGGAATGTTACTTCCTGAGCCTGGGAAAGGTTCATTTCTCCAAAAAGTGATGTTTGTTATAAGACATAAATAAAAAAGCTATCTCATAAATTCCATTGATTTGAAGAGTGTAGAAAGTTTTCATACGCCTATTACATTCTCCTAAAGGTGGGTTTCCATTACTACAAACTTTGCACGGGTACATGTGCCTAAGAGCAATATAAACACGGAATTGTAAAGAGCAACGCACACTGGTCAGCTGATTTTTGACATAAATTGCTCCATACAACTACGTGTTTCTATTGCATCTTGTGTCCAACATGTCATGTAATGTAATGGAAACCAACCTAAGACGACTTTTCGTCTGAAACAAAATTTGTTCAATAACGTATCATTATCCTACAAATTCCCATAAATATTTCTCTAAATTCATGGAGATCAATCAAGCTGTACATTTTCAGGGTAGAATATTATGCTCCATCATATCATCATACATTAAGTTGAATAAGACCCATCACATATACGAGTGAAGGAGTGAAATTAGTGGCGTGGTCAATGGTTATGCGGGAGCATATTTAATTTGTTTTATTGAAATGCGGAAAATGCTTCATTTAAACTTATTGGTTGAAGTTATTTTATGCGTTGAATAAAAGTTTCAATTAATACTTAATGGAATCATAATAATGGGACAAACAGATCAGATTCATGGGATGAACTCATTCATTCGTAAGCTCTTCATAGAAACATGCGGGAAAATCTTTTGATGTTTGAAATGAAATATTTTGTTTTATAATAGTTATTTTGAAAAATATGCTGGAATACCTTATCAATGCCAAGGATGACATAATTCAACAACAGGAATTAACAGCAAGCAACACGACTGAGGTGATTTATAAACCACTAGTCAACCAATAAAGAGTTGTACTTGTAGGATTTACATTATTTACTCAACACGGTCAAGTTCAAGTAAGTGTATAGTGGTTGTGGCTCCTACTTCATTCCTAACTGGAACTTGAATTGCTGAAACAATCCTACATTATTCATTCAAAGCACAGAAGCGTATTTGCGTTTTTTGCAAGGATTTCAATTTTCTAGATAGTCGGGAAACGTACTCAATAACATATGATCGATTTATAGCAGACAGAAGGCGAGCTGTCTGTGATAGTATATCGAAACGAGAGTGACCGACTCCAGCTATACTAATTCGCTCTCGAAGACAGCTTCAGGCTGTCCTGATAGAGCTGAGCATTTATAACAGTCATTCACCAACCGCCTTAATTTCAGGCACATGTTATACAATGGCTATTGTTCTTAACTTTCTTATTGAACTCTATAATGGTAATCCAACGAAATGATTTATGTCTGTTTCAAGATAATTGAAAATGATCAAAATGTACATTATTCAAACAATTTTATATTTTTTCGACCAAGTTTTTCCAAGGAAGCCTGAATTTATTGTTTAGTCTTCCCAAGCAAAGAAGGAAAAGTTCAGATGATAGGTCAATATAAGTTAAACAATTATTTTGGTCTCAAATAGTTGATCAAAATGTTTCCTACAATTCAGATTAAATTTATAATTCTTGAACCAATATTGACCGAGCTGCAGTCATTTTCCCATTTTTTCCAAAATGTTTTCTTAGCTTTGTCAGACTTTTATCACTTTTCTGGCGAGATTTGAAGGAGCGCTTCTACTACTCAGCAATGGAATAGTACAACATCCTCAGCCAAGGGCCAAAAAACAGCTTTATAAGTAAAGTGAGAGAAAATTGCAGTTAGCCGAATGAACGGTTCCCCATTTTGAAAATTTTAAAAATTTCAAAACGCCTACATCCAAAAAACTCCTTCACCTCTATTTGGAATTGGGAGGTACCACAAAACGCTTCTTATTCTCAATCTACAGTCTCATAATCGTACACCATCACGCATCATCGTGATAACGTCACATTTCACAGAATATGATTACTCATTACAAACGTAATAAGAGTTTCCACTATATACAGGTGAATCTTCATCCCTCCTCCCACTTAATGCCCTAGAAGTCCAAATCAAGAAGCCAACTGACCTCATGAAGTCAGGGGTCACCGAGTTAAAGCCGGCCTTTTCCTGGTACCCCACCCAGCATATATACACACCTAGCGGCAAAAACGGACGCAAATAAATATTAACATTTAATTGTCGATGTGCGACAGTATCGCTTAGCAGTAACGCCTAGAAAAGAGAAAATCCGGATATGTTCAGTGCAGGCTCGTCGAATATTCTAATCGACGCCTTTTTCCGCGAGTGGTGTAGCTGGAAAACGTGGTCTTTTGCGAAGCACTATAGATATAATCAATTCAAGTAAGTGAGTATTTATCGGTGATCGCATGAGGTGGCCAAGAAAGGCCAGACATGCACACACGTGATGACTCTTCTGCCGTGCCGGTCACGTTTTGTCCATGACAAAGGTCATGACTCGGGCCGTTTGTTGTTTGGTGATGCCCTCCAGCAGCTTCCACACTTGCAGCTGGCTGAATCCTCCCGGACTCAAGAGACGACACACTGGAATCGTCCCACGCACGCTTCCGGGAGTACACATTTTGAACTCGAGTAAGCTTACGACAGGAAAGTTGATGTAAATATTCCATGGGTGCGGAATTTAAATTGTCTTTTCATTGTCAATGTTTTCTCAGAATATTGAATAGGCCTGTATAACAGATAAGTTTAGATGTTTTCTGAGGGTGGTAACTACATGTGCTTGGATGATTATTGATTTTTTTTCATTTGGTGATTATTGTTGGAACTATTTACTATATAATGTGTATTTTAATTTTGAATTCAAAATTGGTCTGTATTTCATTTTGGGAGTGAAAATTAATGATGAAGTAAAATTGTATAACACAACCCACTTTTGGACTGTGAAATTAGAAGAGGAACAGTTTTGGCAGAAATCCTGTTGTACTATCCATTGTAAATTATTATGAAATGGTGTAGACCATGTGCTCATATTTCTAAAAGAATGAGCAGGTTTATCATAAGAATGAGCGTTTATGGTTATCATAAGTTATTCTCTTTTTTGTTCAATTACTTCAATCGACTAAGTTATAAGTTACGTTTGAATTCTAATGTCCCTATTTTTCAATAAAAAAACTTTGACCGAGGATTCATCATAATCTAGATTCAGTCAGTCACTCTGTTATTCAAGTTTAAAAATATATTTTTCATTCATAAAATTTATGAATTTTGTAATTTAATGAATTATAATTCAATTGGAGAGTCAAGTTAGAATTGATGACCGTTTGAATGGGAATGAAAATTACTTCACTCATTGAAAGCTATACAGCAGTAAAACAGCACTTGTGGAGTCAAGTTTCTCTACATTAATGACCTTTTGAATGGAAATTCAGATTTTATCATTAACTTTACTAAAAGTTGAGGAATTTGTATCCATTTTCTATTTCAGCCAATTTGAAGTTCATTCAAGTTTCTTTATTGAGTTGGAATAAAAATTATTTCTATAGTCCATTCACGATGGCTTGAGACGAGATAAACAAAAGCTCTGCATGTGTATGTGTGCGACTGGAGTGGCTTCGATTTAGCCACGACATAAACAAGGGAAGCGGCTTGTCCCAGTGGTAGAGAGCGTCTAATCGGTGAGATTAGATAAGCGACGTGCCTCTATCACCACTGTTGTAACGGTGACCGGCTCCTCTGAATTCAATTCATGAGCCTCAAAAATCGCTTCCCGGTGGTTCGGAACCCACCTAAAGCAGTAGGTCCATTCATCTCTCATCATCATCCTTCCCATTACCCACGCACAGGCCCAAGAGCCCATGTGGGCATCACCCTCAAAAAAAAAAAAAAAAAAAAAAAAAACAAGTCACAGCAATTCCAAAATCCCGAATTTTGTTGTAGGCAATTCAGAATACGTATTTTTAAGTGTTTTTTATAGATACACATTAGGAAATTGCTTGTTTAGGTTGTCTATCGAATGTATGAACCTAAAATGAGCAAACAATTATAGTAAAAGTTTTTGTGTCAATGCTTTGGTTACAGTCCCGACAACAAAATTCGGGATTTCGGCATTGCTGTGACTTGTTCATGTCGTGGCTAAAACAAAGCCACTCCAGTCAAACACACACACATGCAGAGCTTTTGTTTATCTCGTCTCAAGCCATCGTGAATGGACTATAAGATCTATTTTTTTATAATGACTGTCACTTGATTCACAACTCTTTTATAACACTACAAATTAAAATTTTACTGTTTATATTTTCATTACAAAGAAATTTGATGCATCCAGACAATCATGAAAATTCAACAGCAAATAATAATTAGCGGTTAACTAAAGTCGACAAATTATATATTTTTAGAAAACCAATCCACCGTGATGTTGATCAACAGTTGGATGATAATGACGATTAATTTAATAACTTCAACTAGATGATGGAGATGATCAAATTGGAAACTAAAAACTAAACCTTTCAATGCCATTAAAATCATTGTTTAGTGAAGATTAAATAGACATTTTCTATATTTTTTGCCCAACAAGCCTATTCAAATTTATTACAATCAGCAACGGACTATAAAATATTTTTTATACTGGTTACATCATCAAAACGAAATACCTTTACGGCTTCAAGTAAATCATAACAGATTACCAAATCATTATTTTTTAGTTTCAAAATTATTGGTGAAAGTCGAGATAAGAATGAACCTATATCCGAAGTGTTCAGCTACTTGTAAGACTTATTGTTTTGTGTGAGAGAAGACATTACGGTAGTAGAAGGTTTCATGACAAGTACCGTACCAACACTGTTAATAGAGCCCGCATTTACTTCCTAGTTTATACATCACTTTTTGCAGTTGAATAATAAATAAAAAGCTATTATAAATTCCACTTTCAAATGCTGAAGTGAGAAAACAACTATTTGATGTTGTTTAGACTACAATGCAGTACCGTACCGTATTTCTGATAATGATATAATTGATGAAGTGGAGAAAACAAGCGAAAAAAGGAGACACAGTTAGAAGGGTAACAGAGAGAGATGGAAGATTCAAATAAGTACAATAAGATTGAGGGAGAAAGTAAACCAAGCAAAAAGGGTGGGTGGTTGAAGAATTGAAATTATTTTAGATTGATGATCATGCGGGTTGTGGGAATGCAGATACAAAGTTAACCTTCACGATGTTGACAAGAAAATCTAAGTTTATAGTTTCTCCCTGGTATAAGAGATAGGCTATTTAGCTTTCTCCAGTAAAATAATGATGAAGTACTCTCTTGTATAATCATATTACTTGAAGCTTTTATATTTTTCAGATTGTAGGCCTGTAAATTCAAGCTTATTTTTTCATGAGTATCAAGCAATATTCTCTACAAAAGATAAGGGAGCGCTAGGAATATGGGAAATGTACGTATTTAAAAGCGATAAAATTCAAATTAAAAAGCCTGAATAGCTTAAATATCGAGCCTGACAGATGAAAATTTTGGGAGCCGATGATTTATTGGCTGACAAGACAGCTATGACTGAAATGGAGAGATGTAATTGCGAAAATACTTTTCATTCAACGCAACCATTATCCAATTAGACTGCTTTTAAATCTCGCTATCTGAACGAACGGTTATGAATCGAAGCCACCACAGCCTTCCCACACGTTGGAAATACCAACCAGAATGGACATTCTTACAACTGAAGTTGCAAGGTTCTGTTATTATGATCATGATGTAGTTCGGGAAAGACAGAGAGAAAAAAGTGTAAGACAAACGGAGAAAGTAAATGGAAAGGGAGATGAAGAGTTGTATAAAAGTGGGTATCTTTTTCAATGTAGGCTACATGATGAAAATAAGTGATGAGGGCGAAAAATTATAAGAAATACGGCAGAATAGAAAAAGTCTGAAAGTAAAAGAAAAATAGATAAGATTAGATGGTGGATAATAGAATATTTCTGCTTCGATTCTAGATAACATCAATAGTAAAATAAAGAAAAATTATTAATTATTGAATTATTAATTTAATTTTTGGTGAACATTCAATTGAGTTGTAAAGTTTCATAACCCTAGAACTAGAACTGACACCGATAAGGATTTGTAGGAAAGTTTTTCCAAAATATTCCAATGCAAATGTTGTCGTTGCTGGAATAAATTGTGTGGAAGCTTGTTTGAAAATTTGTAATTTTAGAGTTTTTGGGGACATGGTTTCAGAATATTTTATGATCTCATAGACATTTCCCAACAAATCACCTGAAAGCAATTGGTGATATTTACTACTTGGGGGGTCTTTTAGTGAGTACAACGATTACCGGAAAATAAGTGTGGTGTGTCTGGTTGTTCAGTGAAACGGTTGCTAGGTGATTGTGATGTCAAGTTACAAACACTATGGACTGCTTTCGGATGGGTGACCAGATTGTGACCAAGGCGAGTGGAACCTATCCTTATGGCTCAGGCCGCACTGCCGGTGGGTAGAGCCTGGAGGGTGGAGGGTAGTTAGTAAATCTATAGAACATACACACCATCCACAATAATACATCGTATGAATGGTATGTGTTCAGCCTGAAGTTATCCACAGTGGCTAAGAAACAAAGTTGAGGAACCCGGACATGTTGGCCTCACACATGGGTAAAATATACATTTGAAATTATCAAATCAACCACGCCCAAGCTTAGAACTTATATCTTATCAGACAAAAAATTACTATTGAATCAGAATAGATGTGTTTAGATTAATCAATTTCCTATTGACTTTTATCAACATGTATATTCTGAGCATAAAAAATTACAGTTCAATGCATATAGCCTAGGTAGATGAAAAAGTAAAGAGGCTATTATCAAGGAACATTCAAATGATAATACTTTTTCACTCTAAAAAATTTCAAGAGTGCTCTTTCAAATTCTACTCTATTTTATGAGTGCTCATTAAAAAAATTAAGCCAAATTTTATATTGACTCGCAAATTGATCTGTAATCTCAAGCATGACATGACGTCCACGTTTAAATGTGGGTCAAGGATTGATTAATGAAATAAAAGTGGTCTTTTGTAACTGAAAATGTCAGTTTCTTCTAATATTTTGTAAAATTCACAAAAATCAAGAAATTTGAATCTAGAATTCAAGCACAAACACTAGTATAATAAGGGAAGACTGAGTTCAAATCATTAAGACGATGTTCATGCTTACAAAATTACTCATTGGCGTGAACAGCAAAATCTAAATAGCTACAGCTACAGATGATTTTTTAGCTTGATGAGTTTCAAATTTTCAAGTTCCCGGTGAAAGTATTGATAAAATTGATTTCAACTTTTCAAAAAATATCATCATTAACTTCCCATACATGCAAGCTTCACAGTTACTCACTCAGTCTATATCTATAAATAGACTTCGGATGATGAAATATTGCGCTAAGGAATCCAGTTTTACCATATTCATTCATGCCTAAATAGTGAGTGATAACTACACTCTTGCGTAATAAGCTGGACAGCATCATCATATTAGCGCTGATGCTAAGTGATGTGCATCGACATGCCTTGACAGGAAACGAATCTCTTCCTTCAGTTACAAAAAAATTATATAGCTTTAGCCTTAAGAAAAAGATAGCTTATGCAAAGGCAGTGTTTCTTCCTATATGATGTCCGACATTGGTATTGGAAATAATCTACTCGAATAAAATTCTTGGATAATATGTTTAAGCGAAAATTGTGGATTCGATAAGATTGAAGAAGATTGATTAGATCAATTGAAAATTAATATAAAAACATGAGATTCGATAAGTCTTGAGAAGATTGATATCAAATTAAGAAGAATTGATAAATTATAACTCAAAGAATAATAAAGAAAAAGGTAGTTCATGTTTCACTAAAATGCTAGTTTCTAGAGTCAAATTCATTTCTATGGCAATATATCGGAATTAATAAGTGGAATTACCTAGTCATTTGAGGAAATAAAATGAGAATGTTTATGCTAAATTTTTGAATAATGAATTTTTTTAATGATTGTACTTTATCTTTAAAAGGTAATTGAAAATGCTGTGGCAGCTCGCAACTGTATCGACAATGCGGTTCGAAATCCTTCTGGGATCGAGAGTAACCTTAATTAATTGTTTGAATAGATTATTATTTCACAAATTGGCTGATGGTGGCGAGGAAAAAGGGTCACGCCTTCCTCCTTCAAATGTTGGAATTATTTGAGTTCACTTGTCATATACAGGAACATAAAAGATGATTCAATATGAAGAAAATCATATCAAATACATTTGAGACATCGCAAAAAGATAGTATAGAAAAATGCATACTTTCACATCTACTTTTCCATTGAAAAGTTGTATGTAATAGTCTTGAGACTTGATGAGTGACCTCTATTCAGTAGTATTCAAGTCGAATGAGCAGTTTATACTGAAGAAAAGGACACTATTATGAAAGGCCAAGTATCAATCGGGCAAGTGTGTTATATTTGAAAAAATCATGATGAATGTAGTTTCTAAACAAGTTCTTTCAATTGATCATAATATTAATTGTCCAGATGAAAGAAGTATTTAGAAGTGTAGATGGATTGATATTTTTAATCTTTACGGCACACATAGGCATACGAAAGTTACGAATCCAATGGAAGAATGGAAGCGAATAATGTTTATAGATGTTTATTTAAAGAATAGATGTTTTTAGAGAGAATAGGACACACAGATTACACGAGCTGTTTGAATTTATAAAAAAAGGAATAAGTTCGGAGGCCACAAAAACAACTACATTTAGGTACCCTTTTTTATTTATTAAAAAATGTGAAACTACTTCAACATTATTTATATCATTATTGAATGCAAGCGACTCTCAATTCCATTCTACTTTGAATCAAGTTATTTAAGAGACTGGAATGACACAAATAAATTTATCTTTGCAGTGGCACTTATCTTACCTATCCATATATAATATTACTGCATAGTTCGATAAAAATTTCAACCATAGACCATATTTGAAAATGTCTATTGTTATTCGAATGCGAATGTCAAGTCCAGGTAAGTTTAGTCTGCGTTATACAATCAGGTCAAATAATCATCATTGGACAAATGAACTATTATTTATAGAATGGTTCACGAGGCTTGATTCAGAAGCTATTGTGGAGCACCCATAGGTAGATTTCATTCCTAATCTTGATGAAAATTTCACTCTTCCTAATTCCGGAGTCATTTTCTCAGACTAACAATAGAATCATCCTTTCATCCGATCATATTTCCAGTGTAAATAACTAACTACATCATGGATATTTTCAGTAAATACCGTAGCCTACTGCATTAGCATTATAATTATTATACTGTAGTTTAGTAGCCTATCCTAAAAAATAGGATTTTTAAAAACAGAGTAAGTTACTACAGAGTATACAGTCTCTACAAAATATGCATAAGTTAGGCTTTCTTGTCGGGAGCTACCCATAAGGATAGGTCATTAGGGTAGGTTCCACTCGCCTTGGTCACAATCTGGTCTCCATTCCGAAAGCAGTCCATAGTGTTTGAGACTTAACAACACAATCACATAGCATCCTTTTTCACTGATCAAACAGACACACCACTCTGTAGAGAGTATACATTACAGGCTACAATAATATAGTAAAAATACTAAAGTTTCCAGTGATCCAGAGTCCTCTTAAAACTGGAAATACATTAAAATCTTATTAGCTCTCACTACTCAAATTCGAGTCAAGACATGTAGCCAAAGAAAATGACCATAAAAAGGAATCATTATCAAACACCAATTGAGAAAATATAAAATATAGTTATGGAATATTGAAAAATTTTCAGACTCACCGATAATCTCATGGTGCAGGAGGTTTGAAGATCAACTGGTAACTCACAACAAAGTTCAAATACTTAGTAGATCGTAGTTTGTGATTTATGTAGGTGGATACTTTTGAAATACATCCAAATTCAAGGCACAGAATACTCGTCAAATGTTATTGTAGCAATAATCCGGGTTTTTATGAAATAGAATAAACAGAGTGATGTTGAGAAATTCAATTACAACACCGGCACTTGCTATCTGACAGCTCTTTTGAATTTCGAGAAAATCATTGCAATTTTAAATCGGTTCAGTGGGAGAAAAATCCAACAATTTTGAGTTGAAGATAACTTTTTTCACAAAATTAGTATTGTTTTTTGGGGAAATGTTTCATCTATCACTTTATTGGCACTTCCTACTTCAGTAAGTTGCAAGGAGCGGGCTGCAAGGAAGCGGAGAGCCAACTTGATCGGACGTGAGGCAAGAACTGGACGGAAACTTCCGCCACATTATTATATATACGATGTGACCACTTTACTTCTGCATCCGATAACTGGTCTTGCCCGCCAACTGCACCACCCATCTGAAAACCAAAACACATTGATAGTATTAAAAGATCATCGTTCATTCATTAAAATCATGTTCATTTTCAATGTAGGGCTTTATTGGAACCATTGTCTATCTTCTAAACTAAACGTTGATGAAAAAACCATTACCTACAACAAACTGGTCGAGCAAAGAAGACATTGTGGCAAGATAGGAAAATACTTCTGCTCGGTCAATATTGATTCAAAATTTTTAAATTTAGTCTCAAATTATAGAGAACATTCTACTCTACAATTTGAGACCAAATTTATAATTTTTTGAACCAATATTGACCGGGCTGGAGTCATTTTTCCATCTTGCCAGTGGGTCTTCTTTGCTTGACCAGACTATACATGTAAGCATTATTACTAACCATCTGCAAAACGACTCATAAAAAGTATTACTGAATCATCATTTTTATACATTGATATCATACTTATTGCCAATGTAGTAAGGATAGACTCTAGAGTCTAGGCTGTAGGCCTATGACTCCACTGGCGGCTCGTGCCCACGAAACAGGTTTAGTGCCCGTATCTTTTACAGTACAGCACTTCACCTGTTTCATGGGCAGGAGCCGCCAGTGTATCCAGTGACTCCCTTCTACACATTAATGGAAAAGATATCACATGCTTTTTCATGATATTGTGCTAAGTTGAGTCTTCATCCTATGTATCCTATTTTGGCATTTTTAAATCTTATACAGCGTGTTTCAGGAGGAATGTGCAATACTTCTAAGGCTGATTCCTTACACCAAGTAGACAAAAAGGTCCATGGGACCAACCCCCAAAAACGCTTTGTTACCGAGATAACAATGGCGGAAAATTGAGATTTTTCAAAAAATTTTATTTTTCTAATTTTTTAGAGGCTTTACTGAGGTTCTAAAATAATCAATTCCTATGTAAAATTAGCTGAGAAATTCAATGAAACCAAACTGGAGTCTGTAACTTCAACGGTTATTGAGATAATTGGAAAAATATGGTTGAAAAACGCCATTTTTCAACAATAAGGGTTATAACTGGATAAGGAATCATAAATTTGTATTTTTTATTAATGGAAGTTGAAGAGAGTCGAATTCTAAAAAAAAAGTTAAACGGCAGCGATTGTGTGAATCTTACCCAAATCTCAGAAATAGCGATCAAAAATCGCAAAATCGCAACTAGATACAAATTCATCACTTGTGCTATGTTTTGTCGAATTTTGCGATTTTTGATCGCTATTTCTGAGATTTGGGTAAATTCGACAAAACATAGCACAAGTGATAAATTTGTATCTAGTTGCGATTTTGCGATTTTTGATCGCTATTTCTGAGATTTGGGTAAGATTCACAGAATCGCTGCCATTTAACTTTTTCTTTAGAATTCGACTCTCTTCAACTTCCATTAATGAAAAATACAAATTTATGATTCCTTATCCAGTTATAACCCTTATTGTTGAAAAATGGCGTTTTTTAACCATATTTTTTCAATTATCTCAATAACCGTTGAAGTTACAGACTCCAGTTTGGTTTCATTGAATTTCTCAGCTAATTTTACATAGGAATTGATTATTTTAGAACCTCAGTAAAGCCTCTAAAAAATTAGAAAAATAAATATTTTTTGAAAAATCTCAATTTTCCGCCATTGTTATCTCGGTAACAAAGCGTTTTTGGGGGTTGGTCCCATGGACCTTTTTGTCTACTTGGTGTAAGGAATCAGCCTGAGAAGTATTGCACATTCCTCCTGAAACACCCTGTATAATATGGCCTGATAGTCTGGAGTTGTGCTTTGTAAGCACAAGATTAATTTTCAATCCAAATAGGCTGTCAGAGTCATCGCCAGAGATGCATTTCGTGAGTGTTGTTGAGACATTTTCAAATAAATACGTACACATTATAGCTCTTCTAATTTACTGCAAAGCTTATTGTTTTTGAAAGCGAATCCTAACTAAGCTAAACGGAGATGAGAAGAGCGATAATTCGTATAATACATGATCGAGTCAATTTCTCAGTATAGGTAACATGAAGCGACTCAAAACAAATCAGAATAATGAATACGTTCCCAATTGAGATGAAGCAACTTGATTACAGGAGGTTTGTTTGTTTTATGAGGATGAAACCCACATGAGCTCATAGGATTGTGCGTGGGTAATGAGATGGATGAGAGATAACGACTACTATAGGTAGTCGGGACCGACGGCTTATCGTCTCATCCGAAAGACGGGAGTTCAAAAGAGTGTTGGAAATTTTTTCTAATTAATACCTTTTACTCTGTCGAAATGAACTATGAAGAAAGAACTATAATCAATTAATTTTTAATCGAATGGATATGAGAAAGAAAGTTAAAATTAAGCATTATACAGAGTTTATACAATAATTTAGAATCGTCTACATAGTTGTATATCTTGTTTTTTATTGGATTGAATTGTTTTGCTTGTCATATACGTAAAATTGTAATGTTCTGTAGTGGCTACTAAGGATTTTCTATTCATTGTACTCGTCATCAAATAATGTCATCAAAATCACCACTTCGAGCTATAATTCCAAGTTGCAAAAAGTATGATCAATTTTGATGAGCATATAAACGTGTAGCCTTGATTATTATCCCAAACATCGATACATTCTAAAAGGAAGTATATCCTTTTATAATTATTGTCTGAATTACTGACTATGGCAATTTTGTTAGTAAAATATGTGATTTCTAAAATCTTTAAACATAGGTATAGTCTGTCCAAGCAAAGAAGACCCTCTGGCAAGATGCGAAAATGACTTCAGCTTGGTCAATATTTGTTCAGGAATTTCAAATGTGGTCTTAATAGTAGAACATTGTAGTATTAATAGTATTGACCGAGCTTGAGTCATTCTCCCATCTTGCCAGAGGGTCTTCTTTGTTTGGACAGACTATACCAAGTAGTTCAAGCAGTAACTCATTTCCTAGTTTATTTGTTTCATTCTTTGTATAGGTACAATGTATTATTATTTTTGGAACGCTTGATAGAAATACATTCCAACTCTCCGAACTTTTCTATCCTTGAATCATTGAAACATTCTTCTTCAAAACTTCCAAGACATTATTTCTGGAGAAAAACATAATTTAAAATGTCCTACAAAATTCAGCTAGATACATCATTGACCATTGACCAATAAAAAGCGCATAAAGACAAAAAAGTGCGAAATGCAAATGAGTAATACATCTTAATGTCATACATCTTTCGTGTCATATGAATCTAATTATTGAAGTTTTAATCGCATAGAGAAACAGGGTCAGAATAAAGAAAATTTATAAATGTGGTTCTACATGTCTAAACCATTGAATTAATACCGAGTTTAAAATTATAAAAACTATGCAAGTATTTCTTGTATTTCTTCAACAATCTTTGTGATCAATAAACGGTTGAGTGTTATTGAAAGGGATATCCTTTGATATCCTTCGCCAAGAATGGACTTTCATATCCAAACTCCAACATTGCATACACAGATACATCACATTCATATTACAGTCAGCATATTGAATCCTATACCTAAATAATTTCATTAATTTGATAAGGTTACGTACTCTACAAATTATTTATTCAATCTAATTAAATAATTTTAAATTATCGTAATCTAGGATTTAAGCCGATAAATAATGTAATCTACTTTAATAAAGTGAATATTGTACACTTCAATTTCAGCAGGAATATTTTTAATCCACACGAATGGAGTGAATAATGTAATATTCTACTCCACAATGTAATGTAGTCACACAATCTGTTAGCGACGACGGTTCTAGTGTTATACAATATTTTATAAAGGAACAGAGTATCGGTGGAGAGCTGCTCTATTTGGCTTCAGTTGGATATAGAAGCGTTCTTTATTATTCACCTTCAAGCGCATCTATATAGTAGTCTTTCATCGCACTATATTCTATAGAATGTTTCTGCAATAAAAGGAAAAACGCTTTTTACGAGTACAACATCAGAGAATTATTGTAACAAATATTCAAGAGTAGTGGTGAGATACGATAGTTTCCTTATTCGTGTATCTATATTACAGCCAATTGATATAAAACCTACACTATAATTATTATATCGCTACTCTAAATGTTTATAGGATTTATCTTGCATGAACTGTCGATACTTGAATTAAACAATGAATTTCCTTTTTTAGAATTTTTATATTTCCACATAAATAATGGTTCAAAATAGAAAGTGAATGTATTCAAGTAAGGTTCGGATACTATGTACTGTATTTGTATAGTAGTAAGAGGACCATAAACTACTATTTACTTTTATACTGCTCGTTTTTTTTAAATTACTTACAGGCTTACTTGAGCATAATGATAATAAACTATCAAGTTAAAACACTAGGATATTCATTTTCTACTACTTACAACTAACTTTGCACACTGGAATTAGATGAATTTAAATTAATTAACAATAATTTAGTGCTTGTAATATCCAATAGGCTATAATATTATATGAGAAATGATAGTTATGTTATAATATCTGGCTCAATAAAAAAATTATTTTTTGAAGTAGTGTTGCAAGTTTGTTTTCAATAAACAATTTTACAATTCTATTGTAAAATAGAATAATAGATTTTCACTATACCCAATTCACGATCACTTGAGACGAAATAACAAACTTTTTGCGTGTGTGTAAGTGTGTGCATGTAAAGGTAGGTCTACGATCGGCCGCAGTCGAACAGCTGTAATCAATCACGCAGCTCTAATCTTCAGCTGTCTTGAGCTGTGATTGGCTAAAGCTGTTCGACTGCGGCCGTTCGTTTCGCATAGAAGAAGACCTACCTTTGCACGCACACACACGAAAAAGTTTGTTTATTTCGTCTCAAGTGATCGTGAATAGGGTATAGCTTTTGACATGAAAAGGCAACATGAACTATTCTACTTCTTTGAAGATTCCCACTGCTTGACTTGGTTTCAATTGAGGGTATTACCAAAGAGAATCTACTCAAGTAGTTAGTTTACTACTACTCTACAACTATTAGTTAGTGACAACTAGTAGTTAGTTCATGATATTACTGAATTCAATGCTCTGAGAAGAAGAAATAATGATAAGTAGGAAAGGAAATGCAGATAAAGCGCTTTTCTCAACGGCAACTGAGTGTTCTATATAGATTACTGGAAGTACAGGATAGGAGGCAAACGAATACACACTGTCCATACAGTGTATTATACTGTACTATACAGTGTGTTATATAGTACTATACAGTACCATAGTACTGTACTCTATAGTACTATACAGTACTCCAGCATGGATATAATAGAGTATTCTAGCTATGGAATGGATGGCTTGCGCTGTTGGCTAGGTCAAGGGTCAAGTGCCTTGAGTTGACTGGAGGATTGTCTCTTCAGTATTCCACTGTTGTTTATCATGTTTATCATCTATACTCTCCATTTATCGGCCAACGCCTGTCCACTTTCCTCTTTTTTCTTTGATCTCTCTCCTTTCTACAAGTCTAACAGTATTTTTCTGATTCTACTTTTTCTTCAATGCTCCAGTATACACTAAACAGTGTTATAAGATACCGGTTTCGGTTACTACCCCATTATCAATCTCTGGTGAACATCTCTATAATGATTTTTTGCGTAGAATTGGAAATTAAGACCCAGGTCAATAAAGGTTCTAAAAATGTGAAGCTCACTTGTAGCTTGTAACAGATACGTGGTTATTTGTCAGAGTCTCTTAATCCGCACAAAATAAGCTGGTAATAAAAATTTTACAACTCAGTTTATTAACATAACTGTTATTTTGTTCTACCAGAATAATATAACTTAATGTAGAGCCATTTGTCTTGTATTTTATGATTTTTCTAATGTTGGAAAGACTTAGTGGAAATTAAATGTAATTTCTAAATTTTTAATTAATATTTCCAGTTACGATTCAAGAATTACAATATTAAAAAAAACAAGTTTATCAGTTTTTATTTAGCTATAATATTTTTCTATTTTCTAGCCAGCATTAGCCTAATTCGTTTTTAATTGTAACATTGTTTCAAATATTCATTTATATAAGCTAAAATACTAAAACTAATTGCATCATGGTTGATCAATCTATGTGCTTGAATAAAACATTATTTCAAAATATAAAAATTATCCATATTAAGGTGCCTAAATCCGCCCCACATGAAGAAAATCAATATTGCTTCAAGCCTTTTTCTGTCAATAATCAACTTGTTCCATAACCTTCTATCATTCTACTGAAATGATAGATGGTTATGCTTATTCTAACAGAACTGAATGTGATATTCATTTGACTTCCTTTAGAGCGCGGTAGATTGAGAAACGTAAATAAGGGATTGATTTTTAAACCATAATTTCATTAATTGTCATACGCTCTAAGCCTATAAGTTTCCGGGGTGTGGAAAATTGGTCATAGAAACACACTAAATCATAACGTATAGCTCATGCCGATTCTGTTACAAGAATGTTTTGAATAGTAGAGAATCGATTAATCAAGTTCTTGTATGTCACCAAGTATGTAATTGGGAAACAGGAAGGAAAACATTATTTGTTTCCGACTACACACATGGCAACGAGGAAAGTCGTAGAGATGAACTTCCGAAAGTTATTACTAGTAGACAAACATTGTTTATCTTTCCTCAAGGAAGTACAATTCAGATTCAATAAGAAAGGTGTGTCCCAACTAGGAATTAAATTATCGGTTGTAATTGCAATAGATCCTAATCACGAATTCATCGACGGTATTAAACCTACAAAGAAGTATCGTTTTTGTTGTCTATACCTCATGTAATTCCAATGAAAGTATTGCTTTCTGTTTACAACTTTATCGGGAATTCAACATATTCAGAAAGAATGTTATGAACATGCCTTTTTATAGGAAATAACTCAAGGAAGTGACATTTTTCATTTTTCAACTAGGCCTACGCTACAATACTTCTAATTAGTGTAGATTTCGAATACTGTAGTTGAGGAACAGAAAACTTATTTATCAAGAGCCATATTGAGGAATGAAAATGTCATTTAAAAAATTTATCCGAATACAGCATTATGTTATACTGGTCTTTGTCTTTATACAAACTTATACAATTTTTTAAGGTTCTTGGAACTACATAAATAATTATAAATAATTCTTCTATTTTAAATAAATAATTCTTTGCTGCAGATAAATCAGATGAAAAACTTCTATAATGATGGACAGATAATAATTTATTCCTGAGCTCTGACTTGCTGACAAAGCTTTAGACAGAATTAGATCAAATATGTGAAAAACAATATACAGTCTTTTGAAATGATTGAAAACATAAATTTGAACCTCTTCTTAGTCAGCGGAATTTCAATTTAGTTTGAAATAAATTTGCTTGTCAGGCAATAACCTACAATGAAGAATGAATTGGAGTTCACTTATAGGGTGATAATAAGTAAATACTGAGAATTTTAACGCGCTTTAGGAATATATTTCGCAATCACCATTGTCCATGCTTGGAACTTTCTCCTGGACATTTTATTAAATCACTTTCTCTAATCCTTACATGCTCATTGTAATAACTAAATATGCTACTTCAAATAGTACATAATCGGTTTATAACAACGAATCAGGTCAACATACTTATTAGCAAATCATCTAGAGTAAACTATAATCAAGTCATAGTTGGATGAGATGTGTTTCCGATCCACTTTTAATAGTAAAACTACAGTAAACTGAGCTGAACTTTCCCAATGCAACCTGCTTCACGATCTAGTGATCTGTTTCGATAGTCGACGCGTTTCGTGAGCAAAATGGAGAGGACAATTTCGAACAAAACGATTGTTGGAAGAGAATAGATAAAAAGATCTAGGAAGAAGAGCAGAGTATTGAAACTTACAGCGAAGTAGAATCATGACAATTAGTACTCGTGAACGTGACTCAAGTTGGGGAAGATCATGAGCATGAACTTCTTGACCTGTCGCATATCTTTACTCTATCAGATCCTCGTTAGGAATGTATGAGACTTTCAATGGACACTGTGTGAGAACATTGAGAAACTTACAATACGACAGACTTGTAGACTGATGAACTAACTTTCTGTAATATATTCGATGATACGGATGTTATATTAGGAATATCTATTCATGAATAGTTTTTCATTTCCCAATAACGACGCGTGGGAAGGGAGAATTACCACTAGAAGAAAATTGTGTGTACCAGGCTTAATATAAACCAATATTTGCCCCGTCCCATAAGATCAGTAGGCTACTTCACCTAAGCAGCACTTATAGGCAATAATTATGGCTGTTTTCAACTTTATTGGAACAAAATCTCATTTTCAATTTAGTTAAAGTTTGTAGTTAAATTATTGATTTTTTTGTTTCATTTTTAGCTCAAGATTTCATTACAATTATTTTTCAAGTTCAAATTGAAAAAAGGATTGGAAAAACTTATTTAAAAATTGAATTTGGCAAATATTTCACTGTACCATTGTTTCATTTAGCCTACACTTACAGATTCTATACTAAATTAAGGTACTTCAAAAATTTTACCAAAACGAAGCGGGATTGACAATTCTCCATTAATTATTAATACAATTTCATTAAATACTGGAAGGTTTCCCAAAATCAATATCCACTCTTCAAATAAAATTATAACCAATGCAAAAGACAACAATTAATTCTATTATATAAATATTCTATTAGATAAATATTAATTCTATTCATCAATGAAATGGAGATATACGCGTATTCACAATCCACACCATACCATTGAATATACATTGAATATATCCATTGAATATACCATACAGTGAATAAACATATAAGTCAGCAAATACTTATTCTATTAGACTATTTTTAGAAAATACTGTAGTTTGAAAGGTAGTTTACTCACAACATTTATTTAAACACAGAACAGAACATTTTACTCCATTTAATTGAGATTGTTCAGTTGAGATTGTTGAAATTGAAACAGAGGAGAGAGCACCCTCTCAATGATGTATACCGTACTATTATATTAATTACTATTCACAATTGTTGTGAATTATAATTGTGAATAATTTTGGTTCAAGCTACATGACAAGCAGATTCGCACTTTTTTCCGCGGTCCTTTCCAAAAATACCCGATCGCAAATATTCACCCTAAAAATCCCACGGAATAAGCTTTTAATTAATGGTAGCCAATTAACGGTCACTAAAAGATTTATTGTTTACAAATTGAAACAAATAGTAAATAATATATCATGATTGCTTTTTCTTCAGAATAATAATAGGCCTATTGAGATAAATTATTAATTGGTAGCTTCTTTTTCTTCACCCTAACTGTCATTGTTGCTGCTATTATTTCTAATTATTTTTTCATATAATCAAAACCATAAATCAATATCGTTGAACGGATAAAATAAAAATAAAAATTACTATACTCGTAAATATCATCTAGTTGATGAGAGATGTCCAATTTACAATGACAAGTAGGAAGAACTCAGGGTAAAAATATTACGTCAAAATATATATGTCAAAAAGGTGAAGCTTAAGGTGAGGCTTAGGCTTGGGGTTTATACTACAAATCATATGATATATGATAAAGATGTGGAACTATGTATTGTATATACTATGTAGCACTCGCAGCCTAACCTTAAACAGTGAATAAGGATATTCTTCATATTCACTTCCTTAAGCCTCACCTTATTTGACATTTTCTTACGCTTAGTGAGAGAAGAGTAAAATACAATTTTTATATGGAGATTTCTGAAGAACATTTTAACAATATGGAAATTTTGACAAACTAACGGGTCTTTCAAAAGGACTCACATCAAAGTTTGAGGGGATATATTTTCTGTATAGGGAATATTTTCTCCCACAAATAACAATGGGCACTACCGTATTCATTGTTAAGCTGAAATGGACCATTTTACACTACTATTGCTTGAATTAGTGATAATTTCAATCTGTAGTGTCTGTATATCTTCACTATGTTTTTTTCCAAAGGGTGAACGTTTGGTTATTATTGAAAGTTATTTCGAATATAGATCTAACAAAAGAGTAAAAAACTAATATTCAAGTTGGAATTTACCAGTTCCAAAGTGCCTATACCTAAAAAAGCGTTAGATTGATGAATTTCGCGAGACTGGAAGTGTGCATGATCGGATAAGCCCAGGTCGGCCGTCAAAGTGTTTTAAAAAAATGTTATGAGACGTGTTCGAACCTCCATTAGGCCTACTAGTGAAGGAAGTAATTTCGAACATTTATTTGGAAGTTTTAAAGGTAATTTGAATATTATAAAAGTTATAATTTTAAACGGTGTAGCACATTCTTTAACTTTAATGTGCGTCCTTTTTGAAACACCCTGTATAGTTTGGCTAAGACACTGATTCTATTTCAGGACTAAAGTACGTTATTCCATGATAGTACATATTTTTAAAGTCAAATCAAAGCAGCTCTAGGCATTGAAACTTTGGCCATTGACTTTTCCTCCAAATTATTAAGTTCCAGCTGTAAGGTAAAAGCACCAGTAGTGGCCATTTTAATTAATTTTTCCATGGGTATGCAGAATTGTGAGTCCAGTTAGGAGTTCGTAACTTTTATGGTTGTTAAGATAATGAGTAAAGCTTAAAACTCAATTTTCCAACTTCGAAGAGATAGAAATAGGGTAGCCTATCTTATTGTTGACCGGTATTTTGGATTATTTAGTATTGTAGAGAACTAAATTTTGAAAAAAGTTCAGTAACTTTTTCGTCTAAAACGCACCCAAACCTCACATATCAAAATTGAAAGAAAACAAAACCGACTAAAAAAAGCAGTTTTGAAAAGATTGCTGTTTTGTCTGCTTTAAATCCTGCTTTGTAAGGTTTGGGTGCGTTTTAGACGAAAAATTTACTGAACATTTTTACTTCAGAATTCAATTCTAATCAAAATTCAATTCAAGTGCATTAGTAAGTTGATGATCCTTATGAGCGTAAACTATGAAACTTTTACTATTCAAAAGTCGAAGAGAGCATTCGTTTCCTTTGTTCAAAATGTTACGTATTCTCCCTCTTCGTTATCTTTTTGTTTTTAAAGTCTTGAGAATCTTCTTTTGCGAAGTGGAAACGATGGGTTTTTCAGACCCAGCTTTTCAGAAAGAAGAAGATTAGAAGATTATCAAGACTACCTAGAATAAATTTTAGCTTTTTTTCAAAATCTTTCTTATACCTTGGTCCTAAACTTTTCAACACCATACCAAATGCTGGTAGAAGTAGAAATTTTAAAGAATTCTTATCAATAATAAAAGACTGGCTATTTCATCATCAAGAAATTGAAATTTTTTCCTTATTCTATCCCAAGAATTCATCACATGGGTACCTCAGCTATAATGGTTTTTTATTTTTTTCAGTCAATTTCCAAATTTTATGTGCTACTTATACTTTTTTCCTCAGCTCAAATGTAATTAACTTAGTTTGATTATTGTTTCAATATTGCAAAATTTAGTAACACTTCACTTGTATATTTGTATTTCTGAATAATATTTTATTGTTATTTTTGTATATATGAATGACTTTGTACCGCAATAGCCGCAGTATACTATGCTTAAGTTCAAAATAGCAACTATATAATATTCAAATCATGTACTTATAATTCATGACACTGGCAGCGCCTATGTAAAATTGCTGCCAGTATAATTCTAAAAATAGTTATTGTGTAAAAGATTTTTGTTTGTACAAAAGGAGAATAAATTTCATTTTTCATTTTTTTTCTTTAGTAAACTTCCGATTACCCACAGAATTGACTGACGGAAATACCACGGATAAGACACCTGTAATGATTGGGCAATGGTTGAAAGCACTAAAATTAAACGCACATGTGCTCAAAATTAGGTTATTATCATTTTTATCAGGACGTACCTGATAGTAAAACTAGATAAATTAATGTAATCTATGCTATTGATGAATAATTTCAACCATTTAAACAAAAAAATCGGTCATATACAAGGTGTTTCAGGAAGAATGTGCAATACTTCTCAGGCAGATTCCTTACACCAAAAGTAGAGAAAAAATGTCATGGGGCACAACCCCCAAAAACACTTTGTTAACGATGGCGGACATTTGGCATTTTTTCAATTTTTTAGAGGCCTTATTAGGGGGGTTAAAATGATTAATTCCTATGAAAAATCAGCTAAGAAATTCAATGGGAACAGTTAGAAGTTTTTAAATTCAACAGTTATGAATCGCGATTTCTGATACTTGGGTAGGATTTACACAATCACCGTCATTCAACTTTTTGTTCAGAGCTCGTTACTCTTCAACTTCCATCAATTAAAAATACAAATTTATGATTTCATATCTAGTTATACTTATAACCCTTAATTGTTTAAAAATTGTGTTTTTAGCAAATGTTTCTAATTATTTCAATAAATGTTGAATTGACAATCTTCTAACTGGTTTCATCGATTTTCTCAGCTAATTTTACATAAGAATTGATCATTTTAAAACCCTAATAAGGCCTCTAAAAATTAGAAAAATTTATATTTTTTGAAAAATATAAATTGTTTGCCATCGTTATCTCGGCAACAAAGCGTTTTTGGGGGTATGTCACATGGTTTTTTTCTCTAATTGGTGTAAGGAATCAGCCTGAGAAGTATTGCACATTTCTCCTGAAACAGTCTGTATTTCATAAGTTTTATTCCGATACCGGGAATAAAGGGCGATTCACACATATAGTGGCGTACTAGTGTCGTACTAGTGTCGTACCGTTTCAAATGGAATCTCTAAAACGGTCTTTCCATTTGATTAATACGGAAACGGTCGGGAGTGATTCACACATATAGGACTGTACTAGTGGCGTACTAGTGCTGGACGATGAAAGACCGTTTCCAAAGCGACTTCTCAAGGACACGGTCTATGGCGGTCTGACACGGCCTGCGACCGGCATGAGCACAGTGCTACATGTGTGAATCAGCTTAGGACTGTGCTCAGCCTGTGCTGTTTTGGTTCTGGTGTTTCCAAATTCTTTTAAATTTGAGATAGAAGAAATCTGATTTCAGATTTGAATTCAGCGTCCGCAAATTAGTTATTTTCCCCACGTAGGCTCAAAAATAAGCAAAATTAAGAGACTTGTTCCAATTTATATCGAGTCACATTAGAAACTGATTATTTTGTTGGTAGTTTGTTCAACTCTGTTCCGTAAAGTATGGGAGTTTCATAATTATTATCACTTGAATTGAAACATTTATACTTGGGGAAAATAATACTACAATTCAATGATATATATTTATACTCGAGAAATTATTTGTACTAGAGTTGAAATTGAATATGAAATGGAACTGGAAAACGTTTGAAAAGTTATAACGAAGACTTATAAAGTACTTTGAAACTTATTTGATTCAATTTTGAATTCTTGTTATTATATTAGGCTTCAATTGATATATAGATGTTCATATGTATGACACAACAAAAAGTCACTTTTGATTATTGGTAATGATATATACCAATAAAACTAGCTGATAACTGATGAATATAGGTAAACTATATATTAATAAAAATATCGATAATTCACATACATAAGCTATATACTTATGTATGTGAGTAGTATCTACTACTACTACCATTAGTTTTACTATACAACTCTTTCCCCTTTATTTTATTATCTTATAAATATATATAAATATAAAATATATAGATAGATAGATAGATAAAACTAGCACTTATAGATATAAAAACATGTATTAAGGACGATTATAGAATCGTTTAAAATACGATTTATGAAAATCCCTAATTTTGATTATTTTTGAGTTCACGCGGGGATTATTACTAATTCGACGTCGCTGAATTCAAATCTGAAATCAAAATCTATCTATCTCCAATTTTGGAGAAGGTGAGTAGTCGTGATTGAGCATTGCGCCAAACAGTCCGACACTAGTACGGTACTATATGTGTGAATGATAGCGGTCTAAACAGTCTGCGCACGACACTAGTACGCCACTAGTACGACACTAGTACGCCACTATATGTGTGAATCAGGCTTAAACCACCCGCGGATTAATGAGAGTTTGCTGAAGGCTATACATTATGTATATTTATTCCACGATCGGAGTGTGTGTAAAGTCTGGTCCATGCAATAGAACTTGGACGTCTGGCAAAAAAACCGTACGAACTAGAATCGTGAAACTAGAAAAACGGGGATAAGGGTCACATTCGCCTTCGTCACATTATGTTCACCCACCCGAAAGCAGTCCATAGTATATGGGACTAAAAATTACAAGCACCTAGTAACCACCCTCATCAAGCAACCGGGCACACCACACAGTATTAAGGCTCGTATCGACAGTGCGAGGCATGTGTCGCGAATGCCTAGGTTGAGGCACGACATCTGCCTCTGCTTGAGGCAGGCGTGATCTTGCGCTGTTTGTAACCACGTATACTCCCTGCGAGCACGCAAACCAAAAGTGATTTTTTTTAGACTTTTACTAACTTATCGTATAATTGCAGGATTGACGTCTAGTGGGATCGGACTCCCCATAGAAGTTAGTTTATAGAATAATTGTTCCAAGACCAAATAGAATCACTATACTCTATTCACGATCACTTGAGACGGAATAAACAAACTTTTTGAGTGTGTGTGTGCGAATAATGGAAGGTCTTCTTCTATGCGAATCTATCGGCCACAGACCAACAGCTGTAGCCAACCACAGCTCAAGACAACAGTCTTGAGACAAGACAAGTCGGACTGTAGCCAATCACAGCTTCAGCCAAGAGTCAGCTGATCGACTGCAGCCAATTTTTTCGCATAGAAGAAGACCTTCCATCACACGCACACACACGAAAAAGGTTTGCTTATTTCGTCTCGAGTGATCGTGAATAGACTATAGACCCTAACCATTGGAATCGAGGATGGCCGCGATGGTTCGAAATGGAATAGGAAATCCCATGCAAATTGTTGCAGATGACAAATTCACAATCAGCTGTTCAAATTCGACTCCATTTCATTTCATTTTTCTTTATTTGTCATGATCAGTAAGTTAATACAGAATTGACAATTGTCATACAATAGATAAATATCATACAATGAAAAATACAACATACAAACAAATGTTCCACATTAACATCAAATCAATGCAATATTATAAAATTGAAATAAGAATCACAGCATATAAAAAAATTAAGTACCTATTTATAATTAATTAGCTACACTATTTTAATTTTGAACTTATGGCAGCAAAAAACAGTTGAAGAATACAAATTATCCTCTAGAATAGACTGTGGAAGTCATATAAGCATTTAGCAAGTAACCATTAGGACCTTTGCCCTAAAAGAATTAAGTGACTGAGAATTCCTAATATTTCCTGGCAATACATTGAAAACTTTCTTGCCCATGTATTTAGGATTTAGTTCATAGAAATTGGTCCTATGCTGTTCGGTTCTGATTGTGTTCCTGTGTCTTGTGTTGTGCTGATGAATGGCAGCTCCTCTTACCTCTTACCTCCTCATCCTTCAATTTATATGAGTAGACAGCTATATGATAAATGTAGAGACTTGGGACAGTAAGAATTCTGTATCTTGTAAACAAAGACCTGCATGGAAAACGAGGAGGCTTTTTAAACATGATCCTCAGGACTCTCTTCTGAGCTCGAAATATAGGAAGTGCATGCCTTGAACCACCCCACAATAGAATGCCATAAGAGAGCAGCGGCTCACAGTACCCATAATGAGCTGTCATTTCTGCATCCAGCAGTAGAACCCTAGAAACTCTTGATAGGGCAAAAGCTGCTGTACTCAAACGTTTCAGAGTCAACATGACATGACCATGACTTCCTTTTGTCGTTTGCAATTAAGATGGGATTTCGTATGCTACTAGAAAAGATCTCCACCATTTTAATTGATCAAGGTGAGGGCATGATTCTAGTTGGTATTGATTGTTCGTTTTGCGTGGCGAGGCAAACCAGCACAGGTATCCACTTGAAGTAAACCTCGGGGCGAGGCACCTTTGAGCACGGCCCTTTTACCGACAAGCAAATTGCTCGCCTCGAATTATGCGCCGCGTTTGCCTCGCTGCGAACAAACCCGGTATCCAAAGTCCGAGGCATGCGTCCTGAGGCACTCGCGGCACATGCCTCGCACTGTCGATACGGGCCTTTAGATGAATAATTGAGAGAAAACGCATTTTTCTCGTGAAATCAGGCTCAACCCACAAAATTGTTCCCAGTTAATGTTTGTACATTCAACGATAAAAATAATCTACAAAGAACCATAACTGTCTTCACGGAATAATAATTAAAATAATTATTGTAGAAAAATAATTTGAACTCACTTTTTTCTGGTTTGGAGACTTGCAATAATGATGAATTCCACCTCTAAGGTACGTAAGTTCAATTCTTTATCCACCATGGTCCATTTCTACTTTCACCGGTTGCATAAGAAATACCTAGACAAATAGAGGGAGAAAATTTCAATAAGTACAATCATTCCATTCAAAATACAGTAAAAAACAAAAATATAATCACATTAATAATATAAATTGTATGGTCTGTCCAAGCAAAAGTGACATTCTGGCAAGATGGGGAAATGACTCCAACTCGATCAATATTGGTTCAAAATTTATAATTTTTTTTCAAAAATTAATCAAGTTTTAAAGTGTAGTTCACAATGTTTCCTACAAATAATGAAAGTTTTAACCAATATTGACCAAGCTGAAGTCCTTGGACAGACTATAAACCAATAAAATTTGTTTTCCTACAAATGTCCGTAAAATTGCAGTTTTCGCACTGAAAATCGTGTGTAAAACGGTCCATTCTTGAACTAGTAATAATTAGCGTGCGTAAAGTAAAAATTAGCGTGCCTAAAAATTTTTACGCACTCCAGATTTGCAACCTAACAACACGAAATAGTAAGTGTATCAAATGGATGTTCCGTATTTAGAATTCAAAATTAAGGCGGCAGCCCTGGCTGACGACCAAACGGGAGTCGATCAGCTGGTAGCGGCAAGTTGGAATTGCGACCAAAAGGTAGTACCCCGGTCAGACCGAGCGAGACCGTCCGTCTAAATTTTTTAGGTTATTTTATTGTTTATATCAATACCGTGAGTAAGTTACGGGATAAAAGTTCTATTTATTCTCAGAGCTTTTATAATAGTTATGAGATTAGGGATTTATGTTATGAATACCGTTCATTATTGTTGGTTATAAAACCTGGGCTTGAATTGTTTGAATACGGTAAGATGATTGTCATTTGTTGATCTTGAATTTGGTTCATTTCATACAGTAGTTGACTCAATTTAGGCTATCAGAATTCAGTGGCGAAATACATTATTATGATTTTTTTAATGTGAAAGTAACTTAATACTTTAATACATACAACTTTGAAGAAGACTTTGAAACTTTGAAGCACCATAATTACTGAGATTTTGAAAATACCGTAGGCTAAAATGAAATGAACTCAGATCACATTTACTTGATCTGACTACTTTAACTACCATATATGTAAGTTAATATACAGTATAATGAAAGTGGTTGAAGGCATGATATAGAATTCATAGTAAATGCAACATTCTAATTGAATACTATCATTAAATTACAGCTTCAGTTCAATTCAGTCTCATTGTTGGCTGGTTCAGCTTTGAACCTTGCACTTAATTCATAAAGTAGGATTCTGTTATTTGATGCAGGTGACAGCCGACGACTAAATAATTTTGCATAAAAGCATGATAAAGTCCTGAGAATCATAAGCAATACGATTGTAACCTTGCATAATTTTAACATAGAAGCAGTTAGCTTCTATCTTATGCTTTAGATAGCCTAATCACTCACGGGTTGCATCAATCAAAAGCCTACCTGCTGGAACTGATGAGATATTTTGTCTCAAGTGATATGAAGCAACAAAATTTTTCCAGAAAGAATAATATACAGTACTTTACATGAAAATATGTTACGGTATTCATAGCACTATTAAGTTATATAGGCTATCATTTCAATGAAAATAAAACCATGAGTTCGATTAATTGTGAACTAGAAGATTCTAAATCCCTTCCAGTCACATTAAATAGTGTTTAAAAAGTCTAATTTGCCCTGAATTCTAGTAAATATGATTATTCAAATTATGAAAGGGTGTTTTACACTTATCAGTTACCTGGAATATTTCAAGGTCTCAAAAAGTAGTTTATACTGATTTTAGCTCATAACTTACTGGTAAATATTACAGTGAGTATGTCTGCCTCAACAGCCTATGAAGGGCCTAGGCCTACCAGCTGGTTTCCAATATCAAATTCACTCTACTATACAGCCCGTCCAAGCCAAGAAGACACCCCGGCATGATGGGAAAACGGCCCCAGCCCGTCCAATACCGGCCCAAAAGCCATAAAGTACAGTGAATACAATAATTTATTATTCTATAGTCACTGTGATACATAGAATAGATGAAATGTTTGAATTATATTACTTCATATTACTCAAATAAAAGTAATTATTTGATAATAGATGACATTGGACATTGTAGGCTTCTAAAATTGAAAGTTCCAACTCAAGATTTCCGCCATCTTGGATTTGTAAAAATTGTGAGATGATGGTACTTTACATGATTCTTATATTGATTTCAAAGGCAAAATAAATTGAGGAGATTGCGATGAAAAATACTTGAAAATACACTAAAAAACACATTTGAAACTTTTTCCTACTTTTCACACAGGCCCAATGGTAACTGTAGGAAAAATTTAATGTGTAACTCGAGCATAAAGTGTTATTGCTGCACTTGAGAAACGTTTTTCACTCGTGCAGCAATCCTTCACTTTACGCACTAGTTACACAAATAACTATTTCCTACAGATAGCAAAAAAGTGCATCTTTGCACACTGAATAGAGTTTCTAAAATGGGCCATTCTCACACGAGTGCCTAAAATACTAAAGCAATCTGGACTTTCCAGATTTTCAACCAATCACAGAAGAGGAAGTTTTTGAAGATGGGTTTTTCCAAAACTGGTGGATTGTGTACATTCAATGTATCAGTCAATTCTGTCAGTATTTTTTATCAGTGCATCCTATCAGTCCACTCATTTAATCCATCAGTTCAGTTCATCATTCCATTGTTTCAGTCCATTCTGTCAGTTCATTGTCATCAGTCCATTCAATCAGTCAATTTTTTCAGTCCAATTCATCAGTCCATTCTTTTAAACCATTCTATTAGACCATTTTTTCAGTCCATTTCATCTTTCCATTTTGTCAGTCCATTTCATCTTTCCATTTTGTCAGTCCATTCCGTCAGTTAACTCTACCAGTCCATTTTGTCAGTCTATTTCATCAGTCCATTCTGTCAGTTTATTTTATGAGTCCATTCATCTTGTAACTCTGTTTCATCCGTCTATTCTGCCAGTCTATTCCATCAGTCCATTTCATCAGTCCATTCTATCAGTTCATTCTGTCAGTCCATTTCTTCAGTCTATTCTGTCAGTTAACTCTACCAGTCCATTTTGTCAGTCTATTTCATCATTCCATTTCTGTCAGTCCATTTTGTGAGACCAGTCCATTTCATAAATTAATTTTTTCATTTCATCTCATCAGTCCATTCTGTCAGTCCATTTCATCAGTCTATCCTGTCAGTTAATTTCATCATTCCATTCTGTCAGTTCATTTCTTTCAGTCCATCTCATCAGTCCATTCTGTCAGTCCATTCCATCAGTTCATTTTTTCAGTCCATCTCATCAGTTCATTTTTTCAGTCCATTCTGTAAGACCAATACATCAGTCCATTTCATGATTTTTTTCATTTCATCTAATCAGTCCATTTTATCAGTACATTTCATCAGTCTATCCTGTCAGTTAATTCCATCATTCCATTGTATCAGTTTATTTCATCATTCCTTTCTCTCAGCTCATTTCATCAGTCTATTCTGTCAGTCCATTCCATCAGTTTATTTTTACAGTCCATCTCATTAGTTCATTTTTCCAGTTCATCTCATCAGTCCATTTTATTAGTCCATTTGTACATAGTGTATTATAATCAGTTGAGTGAGATCATATAATATAATTACCCTTCTTGGTGATCCTACAACCCCCAATTTATATGTGTAGGTCTCTAAATCAACATCCTTCCAATTTTTTTCACATTTGATGGTAACTGTAGGAAAAATGTAATGTGTAACTCGAGCTTAAAGTGTACTTGCTGCACTCGAAAAACTTTTTTCACTCGCCTTCGGCTCGTGAAAAAAACTGTTTCACTCGATGCAGCAATCTACCACTTTAGGCACTAGTTACACAAATAACTATTTGAATATCCAATGTGAACATCAACCCATTAAAACAAGAGCTAGACTATACAATTTTAATTTGATAATAAGAAGATTATATGGCGACTTCATATCAAATATTAATGAAAATAGTTTCAATCAATTGAAAGTTAATTTTAGAGAAAAAAAATTTCAAGCAATATTTATTATCAGCATCTATATTCTGGAAAAATATAAAAAAACGACGCAATTTACACGTGAGCCATTAATAATACACAGTTGTCGTGAACCTACGTGTGACCTCTGAAACTGAACGAAATGTTGAGCACATGAAATTTGAAAATTCTTGTTTTACACAAAGTTTTAACTTTATTTGCCAATTTATTCTCTTCTTGAAGGTTGCTAGAATCATGTGGGAAAACTTCACAAATGGCCCAAGGCCTTTTTCTGAGGGTGATGTCCACGTGCTTTTAGCAAGTGCTTGGGTAATGAGAGGAATGATGGCGACTGGTTTTCACGTTGTCGGGGCTTGACGTCTCCTCCGAAAGATGAGGTGGACGTATCAATTACTTAAACGAGCCACCCAATGAGTTAGGTAAAACTCAAGTTCATACAAATCTTGATATAATAAAATACTATATTCAGAAATAAGCATGATAATGAACATAATTTCATTAATTATCCATCATATTTTATGATGATACCGAGTTTTTCTGTCTCTACATTACTTGCTGAATCAATCCTATTCTTGGACTAGCATATTCAGTATATTGAAGAACCTGCTATAGTTCTAGCAAAGAAGACTTTCGTACAAGATCGGAGAATGACTCCACCTTGGTCAATATTGATTCAAAAATTATAAATATAATTTCAAATTATAGATCAGAATGTTTCCTTCAATTTGAGAGCAAATTTATAATTTTTCAATCAATATTGACCGAGCTGGAGTCATTTTTCCATTTCTGCCAAATAATTTAGGAGTTATTCTTTATTACTAAATTCTATATTAAACACCAAATTTTAATTGAGGGTAGTGGTGTGTTTTGAGGTATATTTTTATACCTCACACAGTCACACTAGATAGATTTATTTTCACACAAGTTTCTAGAGAGAGAAAGGCTCCAGCAATTTAAATTATGAAATGATCTTGAAATTTCCTAATAATTAGCAAACAAAATATTAAGAAAAAACAAAACACACCAAAACCTCAATTAAAAATTGATATTTGATACCAAATTTGGTAATTATTGGAATAAGTCCTAAATTATTTGTAATGATTATTTTATAATTATTATTTGTATATTTGAACTATAACTTATCTAATCATGCAGAAAATACTCACATATTGTGTCTGTGATCCAAATAATTCAGCTTAAAATCCTCCGCAGCTCCCTCTCCTTCATTTTATCTTTCCTCAATTTCTTCTCCTTATGCCTCCTATTTATTGTATTATTTCTTTCCATTCTTGTTTTTTGTATATCATCTACGTTGTGCGTAACTTTGGCTACATACTTCTTCACTCCGAGCCCTGTGCGGTCTTGCTTAAGCATAACTTTTGGTGGAAACTTGAGGCCTTCTCCCTCGGGACCAAGGCCCTTTTCTCTGTTCCATCCAGTTTTCAAAAGCATTTGGAAACCTTTATTGCTCTCTGATATTCCATATGACGTTTTCAAACCAGATTTTCGAGCCGAATTGAAATTGTGTATAGTGGATGTCAAGTGATTAGCTTTTTTGGAAGATGGGATGGATTCTTTACATGCCTTACAATAATACGTTCCTGAATCTTCCTGTTTTTCATACGAGTCCACATCTATAACTGAATTATCACCTGACAACCTATTATTTGAATTTTTAACATGATTGTCTAATAATTGTACAATATTTTTATTGCCTCGACTCTTAGCTAAAGATAAACAATCGTTACCTTTCTTATCCTTTATAGAAAGATCAAAATTATAATTCAAAAACAATTTCACAACTTTTTCAGCGCCGGCACAACTGGCACACATTATTGCACTCCAACCAAACTCGTCTCTACTATCTTTGACAAAATTCAAGTCATGTTCCAAGTATTCACCTACTGTTTTAGTATCGTCTCTTTCAATAGCTCTCATTAAAGCATGAACAGTGAGAGCTTTATCAAAGGTTTTACGTTTTTTACTTCTATCTACCCTTCTAGTACCACTAAAACGTTCACTAGTTGCTCTAGGAGTAGCAACATCACATACTATTTCATCATACTGTTTTTTAACAGTCAATCCAGATACGTTGGGCAATTTAATGGTTTCTTTCGCAGGTATTTTGTCAGCATCACCTTTCTCCTTGATAAAAGCTTTGAATCTGAAAGAGCTTGTATAAGCAAAATGTACGCTGGGTAAGAGAGCCGGATCAGATTCAGTTTCATTCATTCTCGTGCCAAGTGGGCCTTCGATATTCTGGAATGATAAAACAGTTTCAATTAGTGTGACATTTGTTTAACATTGGAAAATATTGTAAAGAAGTTAAATGGAGAAGAACATGAAAGAATTAAAAGATTTAGGAAAACCAAATTTCATGACTTGCATTAATATTCTTTGCATCAACTATTTTCATTATTTTCGAATTGTATTAATTCAATGAGTATTTATAGGCCTATAGAATATTTATCAAGTTCGGCTCTTGGATGGGTGACCAAAATTCGACCTAATAAGAAGAGATTGAATTTACAAGTAGGCATATAGGTAAAGAGTTTTACAGGATACTTTTTCAATACTTTTCAGACTGATTCCTTACACTAAGTGGAGAGAAATGTTCTATAACATACTCCAAAAACGCTTTGTCACCGAGATAAAAATGGTCATTTTTTTAATATTTATTTTTAGGGGCTTTATTGAGGTTCTAAAATTGTCATAAACTAACTTAAGTAAAATTAGCTGAGAAATTTAATGAAACCAGTTTGAAGTTTGCAACTTGAACGATTATTGAGATAATGGTATGTTCATATTGAATTTATCTGTGAAAAGATTATCTTGTGAAAGATTATTTTGGAATAATCTATTGCTTTAAATTCAAAATTTTCATAATTTGGTATTTCTCCTGGACTATAAATTTATTCTTAATTGAAGTGCTACGAGAAAATAACCTAGTTTCGAACTTTATTATTCATCAAAATTTGGTATGAAGACGTTTTGGACATTAGTCTTTGTTTTTAACCAATAAGTTATTAGTGTCTGTAAAATAAATACATCTTTCAAATTTTACTTAAGCTTAGGTTGTATCCAACGGATATTGTTTTTAGTGATTTCAAGGTCATGACAATAAGACAATTGTACATAAAAACCGTGATAGAATACTTAATAAAATATAAATCTGACTTTCCTCTAACATCAAACTCTATACTCAATAATTAGAATCTAAGGGCTACTGCTAAAAACATGTAACATAAAAAACCGGGTATCCACAGAGTGAGGCACGACATCTGCCTCAGGGTGATACATGCGTTGCCTTAGGCTGTTTGTAACCACTTATGCTCAATGTGAGCATGCGGACCAAATTGTTTGGGTATACCCGGCTTCGTGGTCCGTTATGAGGCAAACAGCACAGGTATCCACTTGACGCACACCTCGGGGCGAGGCACCTTTGAGCACGGCTCTTTTACCGACAAGCACAATGCTCGCCTTGAATTGTATGCCTCGCAGCAAGCAACCTCGGTATCCACAGTCCGAGGCATGTGTCTTGAGGCAGTCGCTGCGCATGCATCTTTCTCCTTTCGCACTGTGGTTACGGGCGTTAATACTAATATTGAATGTATGGAAGCAGTTGATTCAACATAAATACAAAAATATTTAATGTTATTCCAGATCACTTTCTCATGATCTCTATGATCAGTGGAACCATTAAACTCGATATGAAAAAACTGGACCTATAGTATCCTTTTTTTTCCATTTGGATATATGAGACTCAAGATTTCTGCTCAAACTTTTTTAGCGAATTGTTTTTTTTTAGTTAGCTTATTTTTCTCGGTTAAGAGGGGATCGGAGTCAGCTCTGGCGAAGAGAAAACATCGTATCGCTTATAAATGGGGATTTCTCTAAAACTCCAACTAAAGTGGACTCGCTCGCCATTCTTTTTGCTTGCCTTTTTTCTGATTACCGTACCTTCTTCCTTACCATTTTTATCCATTTTCCACCTCTTTCCATTCTTTCTTCTCTCACTCCCTACCTGCCTATTACATGGGAAACCATAGCTAGTTAGGTTGCTCCTCTCTTTTCTTTCCAGCACACCCTACCATGAAGCATATGTTTTTTTTTAAAGTGTCATTGTTGTAGTATTTATTTTGTCCTTTGTGTGTTTTAATAAATTGAATTCAACTTTTTATTCTTGAATTGAATAAGTTCAAATTGAACTTTTTATTCTATCTATTAATTATTTGCAATAATATAGTTTATAAAACCAATTAATAATTTACAGGGTTTTTAGGGCTTTCTTGGTGGATGTTAGGTTCCATTCGCCTTGGTCACATTCTGGTCACCCATCCAAATGCAGTTTTATAGTGTTTGTGACATCAAAAACATCACAATGACCAAGCAACCGCGAGAACTAACCAGACACATCACACAAAGAGAACTTTGATTAGGGTACTCTATGCTGCTTCTTATAGTTATGTGGACTATGAAAACCTGTCGAATTCTCATCAAAGAATCATGATTTTCATAAACATATGTAGTGGCTTATAGTTATGGGAGGGGACTCTCATGAGTAGTTACCGTGATAGCTACCATGGGTAGCACCTTGCTTTATAAGAGGCATGTTGAGGGTGACAAAGGAAAACTTACAAATTAAACTAGACTTCAATATACCGGGTAAATCACTATAAAGCAAATATTCTAATAAATAGGGTGTTTCAACAAGTGAAGGAAGACTTGCAACTCTCCTTTTTGCAATTTTTTTGAATTGGGGTTTCACAACTACTTTTAATTATTATTTCGACTTGAAAATCGGCGAATAAATAATATAGGTAGCTTACTGTGTAGGCCTACTTCATGATAACCAATTTATCTCAGAACATCCGTAATTCTATTTTTATAACTAATGCTTCAGCATTTATCAGCAAATATTTTTTCCAGAATGTCTTTTTAGCTTGACCGAATACCCGAATAATCTGCTCCTCAGTAGTCTGAAACTCATACTAATAATAGCAATAGAAAAGGAATCTTGAATCAGTATTCAATGGATAGACCCTACTAATCCAGTAAGAATCATACGTTTTTCCATCTCAGATAAAGATGCACACAAAAAACTTAAAATCAATTCGCCCATGAATTTCTTTGCAAAAATTTTTAAACGTTTGCGAGTGCTGACAGTCTATAGTCAGAACTTATATAGCTCGCTGCTGCTCTTACAAAGTGAGATCCACGTTTACCAGGAAAAGGCCAGCTGCACCACCACCTTCTCCAAGCTGTCAAGTGCATGAAAGCTACTCCTACTCTAACTCTAAGTTTTTCAACAGGCTGCAACTTTTTGTTCGTAAGTTGAGTCAAGTGTGGAAAGTTTGCTAGGCTCCTGCGTGATAAACTTCTCAGCTACCCTCTCTACTCACTCAGAGAAGATAAAATTTGTGGCCCTATGTAGAAGTTTGAGGATGTATTGTAGTTTTGTGGATGAGAAGTGCTGGTCAGTTGCAGAGCCATGTGAAACTAGCTAGGCCGATCTGCGGCCATCTGAAAGTTACACAAATTTGTCATGTGTTTTTTAAACAGTAACGAGATCTGACAACACCCAGTCAAGGATTGAAGATACTGAATTTGCAACAACCAGTAGGGATAATATTGGTCATATTCTAGGCTACTCACATACCGTATTAAGTTATCCGAAATAAGCACATGACTCGTGACTCAACATCCCCATCAAAGGGACTGCAGTGAAGTCTATTAAAGCTAGAAACGGAGATAATAGACTAAAAGAAGTTGGAGAATTAAAACTGGAATAAGTTGGACCAAGTTTATTTGCCCAAGTTACCTACCTACTTACAATGATTCTAACCATAAAAGAATAGCCTTCCAAGATAATTCTTCATTTTTATCAATCACTCTCTAAAACCAAAATCCTTTTTATGAATATAATAAGATAAAATCGTTCCAAATTATAGGCTAATAATCTCAACATCAAGCAACCCCTGAAAGTGAGGTTAAATACCAAGTTTACAAAAACATTAGTATTTTAATTGTAAAATGAAGTTAGCATCGAATTATAAATCGATTATAAAGAAAACTGAACTTCGTGAATTAATCATTTCATCAACTCACCGAATAAATTCACTATTTAACAGGATTAAGTCCAAAAACGAAAACAAACGCGAAAGTCCAAAACCCAGCTGGAGCAACGCGGGCAGCGCGCGCTGTGCACAAAAAGTGTACTAGCCTGTTAGCTCTCAGCGCGTTCTATTCAAATTTACGAACGCTCAAGTTTGGGTAAGTTGGAATTTAAAAACTTTAAAGACAATAAAACAACAAAACATTCTGAAATGTGAGGATAATGTGTAGTGGGTATAGTAAATTTACCTTGATACTGAAGGAATAGGTAGCCTATTATATTCCTGGAAGATTTCACAAGCAGGATCTATAAAAACGCCCTAACAACACCCAAAGCAAGTTGAACTAGGGAAGCGCATGCGGAGGCAGCCGCAAATTGAGCGGAGCGAGCTTTCTTTTTGTCCAAAAGTTTTTGAAGCGTAGACTCGAAAATTTGATCCCGGTATTTTAAGCCTAGCTGATGGTGAAAGTGGCTCATTCTATTACCATGTAATGTTATGAAATGAGAATATAAAATAGGAGCAACAACCTTTAAGTGAATGTTTCTGAAGTGAGTTTATTTTGATAGAATAAGGCAAGATGAGAAAAGCTCAGCTTGGTCAATATTGGTTAAAAAAATATTGATTGGGCTCAAATTGAAGGTCAGAATGTTTCCTACGATTGAGACGAAATCAATAATTTTCAAACAATATTGACCGAGCTGGAGCCATTTTCTCTATGAGTGGTTCAACTTTGAAAATACAGCATTTGACGTACATTTTTTGGTCTCAAATGTGCTCTGATAAATAATTATTCAGTAGCAAATTATAAAGGAAAATCAATATAAACTTGAAAAATCGCAAAAAATAAGCCTATTGGATGAAATTCGGGCAAAATTTTTGTGTATTTCCACAACAAGCTTCCATTGTTTGTTAGCATGTTGAGAAATATTGAATGGATGCAAATAAATAAATAATTTTATTGATAAAGACATCAGGTAAAAACCCCATTTTGCCTCCTTCAACAGTACAATATAGTAAATTATTTTTAATTTTAATATAAATTTTAAATTTTAAATTATAAATTTTAAATTTTCAATTTTTAATTTTCTCTTAACCAAACAAATTTTAAAAGGTCGTTTATTTCTTTTATTTCTATGTAAAATAATATTGGAAGTTGTTCTAAGTTGAAAATAATCGGCAAAAAAAATGTTCTGCTCAGGTTTTGAACCCCCCCTTAATGGTAAGCAGTGAAATAGTAGTCCACGTCGCTAACCACTGGGCTATGAGGGTTTCGATAAGGAGCCGATTCTGCCAGTGATACCAACATGATTTCAAGAGCATAATAGACTTTTCTGACCAGGAACGTTTGACTCAAAACTGATGTTAGGTTGCAATCCTGCAGTGCAGAGAGCATGAATATAGCATGAATAATGTGTATAGTAATAGTGTGTAAGCAATCCTTTTTTTCCTTTTTTCGTCCTTAATATGCAAATTTTCAAAATGCTCTATAGCCTATAACCTGGGCGTCCATGTCTACTATCACTATGGCAAGTTTGAATTTAATCGGTCGAGCGGTTCCGGAGGAGTAGTTATACAAAGAATGACTTTCCTAATCCATTAGAGCTTCGCTTCGCTCCGCTCAATAAAACGTAAAAAATAAAAATGTAGAAGTACAAGAATAAAGGTTCCTTACTACTGCAGATAATATACTACATTTTGGGGCGTAATAGTAGGCTAGTTTTTATATCGAAACATGATTTATGAAAAAATCTTCGGGTGGTAAACTCAAATACCGTATAGAGACTTATTTTGAAGGTGACTAATGGAAATATGGACTATTAATAATATTTTGATGTGCAAGGAAACATGCCGATAGCCCTAACACAAGAAATATACAACATAGAAAGGTCTTCTTTCTGGTCCCAAATTGTAGAGAACAAAATTATCCCCAGAAGGATCTTGGAATAACTTACACATTTTCAACAAATCAGGATGAAGATATTTATTGAACTATATACGTAATATATTTACTATACGTATGAATATTTATTGAATAATACGTAAGTTATAGTGAGAAAGGTGAAATTATCATTTCTCTAAAAATACCCTTTTTTGAAAACTCAGTCCTCGTTCAAAATAGAAGGTTGAATTTTATACACCGGTACGGTACCAATAGATCGGAAATTTTATTACCTTAGGAAATATACTATTTTTGCTTCTTTTTGACATAATTGCAAAAAGCTGAATACAGAACAGAAATTGAGTTGTTCTCTTATGTCACTCTGTATTATGCACACCTTGGAAACCGTCACAAATTATTCATATTAGAATTATTGTTTGATGTAAGGAATCATTTCACGGAGTATGCCAGTCTATTTCAGAAACACCTTGTCTGCTGCAACTTGAAGCCCACTTCAAAGAGTTCAATTTATTATTTTATTTTAGCTAGGAGAAATAGAGGATTTCAGGAAGTACGAAAACAAAAAAAACGTTACCGTACATCTTTAATCAACAATATTTAAAAGAACAGCTTTCTGGATGAAAAAAAACATTGAAACTCAAAGCAAGTACCTATAATAAACTGATATATTAAAAGATAGCCCTACATTCTACATATGATTGATACTTTTCAGTTGAGTCTTTTTAACTTATTGCTACAGTGAACTTTTCAATAAACGAAAAATATATAATTCATTTTTTTGTTTGTCTAATTTCAATACGTTTAAGATCAATGATAAGCATCATAGCTATTTCTAGGTAGGTATATGATTTGATTCAATGGTAAAATATCTTCTAACGTTGCAAGTCGATATAAATCAAGGTCAGTAAATTTTTCTAATAATTATTAGGCACCTCGATATCAATTATAATCGAATTGAATGCGCCCACGCATCTACTTGATAAAGTCGACTTTCTCGTATATCTGAAGCATAATCTAGTTGGACATTCTGAAAAATATCTGAAACCATTTGAGCCCATGTGTACTAGACTTTTCTGGTTGGAAATGTGCTGTGAAATCTCAAGTTATAGACTGAGTTCTACAGTATATGAAGTCCTATTCACACTGAACGGACTTGGAGCAAAAAAGTGGCGCTGATGTATCATACTTCCCAGCCTCCTCTATTACAAATACAGTGGTTCAATACACATCATAAATATCCGTGCCTTGGATGTGCATTGGACTATTCGTTTACCGAGTAGACAAACATACCGCAGCCCGACGTGTGAAGTTTGCACACGTTATAAAGTAACGACTTTACTAGCAGTACGAACTAGGCCTTTGATCAATTCGGAAGAATTGATGAATATTATTAACTAATACCGGTACAGTATTAAAATTATAAGTATTACAGTATAAAATTTGCCCAATCAGTAGGCTGTATAATGTTTCTAGTAGGCCTAAGCCAAATTAAAAAAAATACAGTATAATATAATGAATACAGTTTCAGTGTCTTGAACGCTGTGTACAAAACTGTACACAAATTTGGAGAACTATAGAATGTAAAATCTTGTGCAAAACAAGATTCTGAACATTGACGTACTATTCAAACAGGTTTGCCTGACAAAAAATTAAACAAACTAGAAATAAACTAAATAAATTCTTTGAGAATTCTTTTGATTATTATCATAAATATTATGAATCAATAACTTTTTTAAAATCAGTGTTTCAATACAAACATTTTGGGCAATAAAATAAAAAATACAGTTCATAGAACTCTAAATAAAATACTTCAATTATTTCAAACTGATAAGAACGTTTAATAAGGCTGGGTTCAGAGTTTTATGCAAGGTAGTTTTTACTCATCACCATCAATAATTATTATTTATATTAAACCACTGATTTCATTCATTCAAATTAACATTTCTATAATACTAAACTCTAGATTTATATTATCTTAGCGGAGCAAAGGCACATCCTCTTGTGGTAAATTATTCTTATAAGGCCGATTTAATGAATCAGAAATTAATATATAATAATTAATAAATAGGAAATAATAATTATTCTTCAATTATTATTAGGGAATAAGGACTATAAGTTTCTTAGCAAATACTTTCAATTTACTCATTAAATGACTAAATTCGGAATGCATCACAGAAAAGTTCCAATTCTTTTATTCAGTAGTTTTTTCTTGGTAATATTGCTTTGTGCCATCAATTTCTTCTTTCCAAGATAAATATTTCTAAGATTGCTTTCATTGAGGCTTCATCTCAGTCTTCTTCATTGTTTTGTTGATATTAACCTGATTTTATATTAATGAGAGAGAAGTTTCCTCTGCCTCTACCCCTTCGCCTTCCATATCCGGAATTGTTTTGGTGTACTCCAGGCGGTGCACCCCCCTTGTTGGAATTCTTCTGTCCATCGAATCTTAGTTCTCTTGGATCTGGCCTCCGATAGAAGTTTCTTTGATGATCACGGTTGGACATAGCAGATATGGTGTCATTAGATGGGTCAATCATGCACAAGCGGCTCACAACGTCGCTCAACTTGATGAACCTCGATTGGTGCAAGCAGGTTGGATCTTCAACTACCTTCAGTAGAGTGCTGTCAATCATCGACCTCACTGTCATCAACAAGGCTGCTACGTTCAGGTCCATCCGCAAGGTCAACCTAAATCACAGAAGATACAATGACGAAAAACAATTAATTGAAAATGGATACATCAGAAGAATATAATGTAAAAACAGCAGACATTTCTTCTTTATTTTAGCAATAAAATAGCTCTGCCAAATGTCGAATAAGATCCTATTATTCAATCATATAATGTGAAACAATATACTATGAGTCTATGATGCATGGAATAGGCTTTCAATTACAGGAATGTTGCATTTGGTTGAATTAAATGTAAAAAATATTCATTTTATAGATTATTTCATCATTTATTTGATATCCTAGCGGGCGCCACCTGAGGTGGCGGATAGGGGGATGTCTCATAGGTAAGTTATAGGTGGTACCGAGGAAATAAAATACTCAGGGCGGACAAAAAGCAGCAAAACAAAACTCCTGCCTTGCAGATGGAGCTCAATGGACCTTCAAAGGCTGGGGGAACAAAACCCCAACATAAAATTGATCACAATGCAGCTGCGTCACGCCTAGCAAGTCGGTAGTGGAGTTACAAACCGCTTTCAGAACTAATAACAAGCCTCGGAACCGGACTGGATGATAATAATTTCATCAAGAATTGACTCTTTTCAGTCTATTCTTGAATTTTCATTCATACATAGACACAGAACCAATCAAGAAATTGGATTAATAAAATTAGATATTCAAAATAAAAACAGTATTCTCCAAAAAAAAGTCTTCAGCAAGGTGATTAGATAACAGGTAGATTAATCTTACCTTGGTCTGAAGCAAAACACTATAACTTGAAATACAAAGAAAAACGAAAATGGATTTATAGATAAACATCACAATTCATCCAAAGAAACAAGCCTTTAAATGCGGAGGTTTTAATAATTGAGAAAACATGTCAGATTCTATGAAGTTAGTGAAAATGAATAAGATTAGTACTAACCAATCATCAATTTTGACCATTCCTTCTTCGACAGCCACCTTACAATTTGTGAAGCATAAAAGGTGCATTGGCATCACCATTGTTAGATTTCGGCAGACATTTACCTGAGTATCATTCTGAAAAAATAATTGTTATGTCGATTACAAAATACCATGTCAAGTTGCGGATTTAGAAATAAATCGAATGTTCAAGACCATAAATCGAAACAGTTGATGAACAGGTCGTAATAGACACAGCTCGGATTATTATTTTTTATTCCACACATCGCATAAATATGAATATTATCAACTACACTATTGTTTTGGTACAATAAAATTTAGATAGTATAAACATAAAAATAAATCGAATGCATATCAAATAAACGGAAAATGAATCCCGATCAACTTCAATACCTATTATAATAATGAAGACGTTTGATATAATAGTAAAAATTATAATGTGGTAGTTCGAACCACAGGTGAAGAGATTAAGAATCTTAAAAATCATTACCTATTATTATCATAGTAATAGTCACATATTATTCATAATAATTTTAAATCAGTTTATTACTTTTTGATAGTTTTAAACTTCAACTTCTAATCACTAGGCTATATAACCATAACTACAATGAAAGACCACTAGACAAGCCTGATAGAAGTTCTACGTTTTTCGTGTATCGTTTTTCGATAAGTTGATAATTTTATTCTCATTCGATTTTTCCCCACAAAAAAGTGAAAGAATGATTTTTCTTCTCAAGTCAGGTGATGGTATGTCGGTGAAATCGTTTTGGGGGAGCGTCAAAACTTACTTGAAACTACGATACTCCGGTGATAGTTTGAAACTTAGTGAGATTAATGCCGGGTTTTTCCAAGCACACTCAAAGTTGAGGGACCCTCAAATTTTGATGAACAGCTGACATTTTCTATGATAAGTATAGGAAATGTAGTAAAGTGTAGTAAACTTGAAGGTCCATCAAATCTGAGTGTGCTTGGAAAAACCGGGCATAAGCAACTTCTATTGAATCATCTCCCTTTGCTACAGCAAATCAATTAATACAATTAATTAAGTACTCTCTGATTTATCTTGATTTAATCACTGGTCAAATGGTATTTGACAATTTGACTGTATCATTACAGTATGAGAGATTAAAATCCACACTTAGGGCTACGATACTTCACATTAATAAATATAAATGAAAATCATGATTTTCAATTTTTACATTTTTATTTATTTACAGTATTAGACCTCAACTCAAATGATTATTTTTCAAATTATTGAAAAGCAGGGGCGAGGCGTGACTTTTTGGCTCGGTCATCTCTAGGAAAAATTTAGTTTTGCACCCCCATCATCTCACGCCCCTCCCATACCCAAAAGATAATAATGTTCCATTTTAGACAATTATTTATCAAGCTTTATTATAACTAGTCCAATATGCTAATTTAAATAGAAATCAAGAATTGAAATAATAGTAATAATAATAATTGAAAGAATAGAACTCCGAGAAACCAAATATAATTTGATGATTACCTAGCCGAATGATATTGATTTATTTATTTAATGACAAATTATTCCTTATCTTAGTTAACCATAGTTATTTATCATATCATTCATAGTACAAGAGGCCAATCATATGATTTAAGTTTGCAAAACTACGGAGCGCAGAGGGCAGAGAATTTGTTGTCAGAGACGGTGGAATCGCAGAAAATAGCGATGTTTTCGTCCGTATACTCCGTCCATAATTTGCGGGAGGGAGTGGGAGAGTGGATGCAGAAGAGTGGTGGTAACGAACGCGAAACAGCGTTACTGGAATCGCTCGCTGTTGAGCATGTTGAACGAATTGAACTGATGATGGAGTAGTTCACTCTATTTGAACTTGGCGCGCTTGGAAAAAGCTTTGATTTCTTCACTTCTTTGTATTTATTTTTAATATTTTCAACTTGATAATTCCTACACATTATATATCAATTTCTGTCTAGTCATCGGCGAATCCAAAGATGACCGGACGCCTCGCCTCTGTTGGAAAGTTACAATTTGAATGGATGGCACGTTTCACCAATATTATATTATAGCAGTTGTGTGCTACCTTTAAAGGTGGAAAAGAACGTACATTTTCACAAAAATAGAAAGAACATTTTCACATTTAATTATCATGTTGTGTATAGTTGTGCCAAGCACAGAAGAGTCTCTTGCAAGATGGCGGAGGGAAGTGAGAGTGTAACTAAGCATGCGCAGAACTTTAGGGCAAAATCACTTCAGCCAACCTACCGTTTTTACACTATAGTCCATTCACAATGGCTTGAGACGAGATAAACAAAAGCTCTGCATGTGATAATAATTATAATCATAATCATATTGATTTCACGAATGAAAATATTTTTTATTCATTTAATTATTGACATATGATAGCACAAATCATAACATAATAAAGAACTGAGACAGAAATAATAGTCTGAGCCTGTACTATTTCTTCCTAAATTTGGTTATATTTGAACAATTTTCATTTTTACTACTGGCAGCAGTGAATAGCAGCCATGTTGCCAAAGGCTCTTCTGTTCTTGGCACAACTATACTTCTTTTAATATTTTTGAACTTACTCTTTCACCGTAGACAAAAATTGGTGACGGAGGCATGAAATTTCTGTCTTTGACATTCATCAAGGTCTTTTTCGAAACCAGACCACACTTACCATCAGAGAAATGGATCTGCAACCATGAAACAAGATGATTATTACAATAAATCATTCGAACAGATATTCTATCAACTGTAGTTATGTAATGTGATGCGTACAGTGGTCAGCATTTTATCTGTTCATTCGGACAATATTTCTAGGCTCAAATTATACTAGCAGCTTCTTCACGGACGGCATTTCTACTGCCCACGCGCCAATAGAGCCGGGGCAGCCACTTGTCATCACAGTGATTGGTAAGGTGTCAATGGCGTATGCCTTGGGGAAATTACACCCGCGAAAAAGCATCAATATAATTCTGACTTCACAATTAATGTTTTCTTAGCGAGCGGAATAAATATGAAACCAACCTATATTAGACACTCACACGTTTGAAATCGAGATCACCCTCAACAGGAGATAAGACTTCCCATACTATGTTTACAAAAATTATTTAAATGCTATTAATTCATATACGGTAGCCTACCAGTGTCAGAAATTAAAAAAAAATAATTATATTCAAATAGTAATGGGCAACAGAGTTATATAGCATAGAGATTCAATTAATTTAATCACAACTTCTTAATTTAATTAAAAGTATTTAGAATCAAGTGCTGCTCGGCACTACCGATAGGAATGTGCAAAGCCTATTCAACGCACATATTGTACAGTTTTAACATATGAACATATTAACAGTGATATTGTACGGCAATAATATCGTATAATGGATCATATCACCTTTCCCCTTCAAAAGTAATTTTTTATATTTTATTTATTTCAAACTTAAGCAGTATAATATATCATCACCTTTATATTATCATCAGCATATATTATAATCACCTTTCTCTTGTTGTCGCGGATGCAAATGTCCGGATAGAATCCTTGGCATAATAGAGCAGAGACAATGTCGAAATTATTATTTTCATAGCAATAAGAAACTGTGAGATCGAGTCCAATGTTTTCTATTATGGAATAGAGCTGCTTCTGCAAACAATATAATAAATAATGTGTCTTAAAATAATTACTGTATCAATCAATGATTGTAGTCTTTATTCTTTCTTTACAATTGCGACTTGATTTCCAAGTATTTTAAGCAAAGGATGAATGAGTGATGATGAATGATGATGATGAAGGTTTAAGATGTAGGTTATTATGTCTATCCACAATGTTCACTTTCACTTAATAATTTCTCACTTCCAAAAATATTTTATCACAAATAATTTTGAATTTCGATAAAAGTCCACTTTTAAGTTCCAGAAATGAATAAGATAAACCATAGGATTTCAATATTATGGATTCACTTTGAAATTTTTCAGCAAATTAAAACAAACTCACTAGTAGCCATCACAGTCTGATAGAATGAAGTTTCAGACGACTAAAAAGTCTCTCATTCAAACAAAATAATATATCATTGAACATAGTAAAGTAGCCCTTATTTTAGTCACATTGAAAATTTTGCATTTGGAATTTTTAAAATGTTATTTTTTAGATTCAAATAGCACATGCAGCAAGTAAAGTTCCTCATATTCAATACACTGTAACACTGCTGAAGTTGAAGTCTGGCTCCGAAGTTCTGCAAAGCATTAATTTGTTATGGAAGGGGCCATGATGAAAAATTGCAGCTTTAGTTTGAATTACACTATCTATGTAAAATAAATCATGATTTGATTCCAGGATTCAATTACCCAGAACATATTCCCTCGAAAAACCTTGGAATTAAAAAAAATCTTTTCCTCCACCTACTATCTAAAGTCGCATTTCACTCCCCGGAATCGAATACTAAAGCGCTTCATTCTCTCCCTTGGGAGAAAAAGAAGATTGAAATTCCCTAGGGAATAAAGTAAGCCCATTTAAATAACATGGGAAGCATCTCTATGATATTTTGTGTCTAAATTTGGAACTTAGGCGTGAACTGTAGAACAGTAAACAGTATAGAGTGCACAGTTTGGAAGAAAGGTTGGTTAAGCTGATATTTTGAAGGAATATTTATAAAACAATGGATCATGATGGAAGAAAGTTAAATACTTGTTTATTATTCATAAATTTATAGAAATGTAAAAATGTATACATATGGAAGTATAGTACCAAAGTAAAAACAATCTTCATGATTTAAAAGCTAGAATTCTCGATCACTATCGAATATCGACTATCGAATCGATTAGAATTAGATAGAATCGAATTCAATTATTCATTCCTACAATGGTTTATTGTACTTTGAGATCTGTGTGTTATAATTTAAGTTTATTATTATAATAGTGTGTTTATCGTTTTAATTTCGACTAATTATCAATAGTCCACTGTCATATTATACTGGAACAATGATAAAAGAATGTCTTTGTTGAATTAGACTTTTGGTTTTGAGGTTTGGAAGTATAGTTAACCTCAACTTATATGGCAGTTGAGGTCAGTAAAATCGTTAAAGTTAGTAAACTTTAGTAAATCGTTAAAGTTTTTCAATTGGAAACCGGACTTTTCAACATAAATTTAAACGAATATCCTCCATTAGATAGCCTTTATTATGTTGTATGAGTTGTATCAACACGAAATATTATGTTATTTGGATTTTGATTGTCCTAATGAACAGGTTTTCACGATCAGTTACTGTTGTGTTGTGGACGAAATAGGCCTTCAAACATTGTACTGTCTCTGAAAGTTGAATTTACAATTTAACATTTGTAATATACGGTATGTACTTGCTGGAAGCTAGTAGCCTGATATCTGTTAGAAATAAATAAATTTTATTGAGTGCTTTTGTTTTCTTTTATTTTTGTAGCTTATAGATTAAAACTAAAAGATTGTTTTCACTTCTTTCATACATGTCTAATGTAACGTTAATTAAAATGAAGTCTATTATAGTAAATTTGAAATGATTCATTTGAATGAATCATTTGCTTGAATATCTTCTTCTTTTTATTAGGCTTTAGTTCTACATATTAGCCTAATCAAAAATTGAAATAGAAGTTTCATTGCTCAATCTAGTTTCTCATAACTTTTTTTTATTATCAGTATCATTACTTGAAAACTGGAAGCAATATCAACTTATTTGCTTCTTTATTGTTACTATATAAGTTGACTTGCCAGTCATTCCATTTGTCATACTTTTATTTCACCAGTTTTGTTTAGTTTGTAGTTACAAAAATTATAAATTGGGAAGTAGCAGCTACCTACCGTACTTCCTAGTTTTGAGATTTCAGATTGAACCAAGTTGGATTTATTTTACAGCTGATTTCTTTTATATGAATATACTTGCGGAGTTTAATAAAGATCGGTTAAAAGAATTTGAAGATGAAAATTATTTTGTAAAAAATGCAGAAAGGCGGATATCTGGTGAACAAATCGCTTTTTTAAAGAAGATTAATCGTGATTTTTTCTTTATTTTGAGCCATAGAATGTATTCCCAGAGTTTGGCACTTTAATTTTGGGACACTCTATATATTCCTATCAATAGCTAATTAATGTAGGTGGAGGAAAAATGTTGTGTGCATCACGGGACTAAAGTACTTTTTCTCCCTCAGGGAAATTGTCGCCCTCGGCTACGCCTCGGGCAACAACAGTTTCCCCTCAGGGAGAAAAAGTTGCCCTTTAGTCCCTAGATGCACAAATAACTATTATAACCGATAAGTGAGGTTTTGCTACAAATGTAAAATCATATTCCCTCATTTTAATTGCATCTCTGCTCCACCTACTACAAGTATAGGCTATAGTACATATTTTTCCACAATACTGATGTGAATCAGTTATTTTTCCTCCCATATTATTGCAATCTAGTCTTATACCACTTATACGATACTAATGAGCAATTTATTCATAATCTAATAATAATTGAACTATTTTCAAGTTCAGACTACTACTTCTACATACTGATTAAATTATTATTATTACAATAAATACCATATTTTTCACTTTATAAATTTCTCACTATTATCTCTGCTCTGCATCAGTGATAAAGTCGGACACTAATTAAATGTTAAATTATTTGAGAACTTTAATGTAATAACTTAGCAATTTGCAAGAATGAAATTCAAGACTTTTTCCCGACTTTTTTCAACCCTTAAATTAAATTTTATCATGCTTATTTTTAATTTATCTGTAACTTTGTAACTATTGAAGGCAGAGTTATGTTCTTGGTCTAAAAATGTGGAGAATTTTGTCCTCCATAATGATTAATATTATAGAATAATAAGCCAATCTCAATACCTATTTCAATTTAGTCTTTTGTATGATAAAATGTAATTTCAGGATGTTTTGGGGGTGTCAGAGTTTTCTAAAATCGCTGTAGCACATGAACCACCGAACATAGAAGTGTAAATTTGGTCTCAAATTGAAGAGAAATGAATTTAGCCGAGAGGGATTTCGAAATACGGATGCAAGTGTTTCCAATTCAAAGTTACAAACTATTAGAGTAACGGAATAATTCCTGTGAGAAAATTATGGAGTTTTCAAAAATGTAACTTGGGAATGGTTGATGATACAGAGTTGTAATTGGTCTCAATCTCTTCCAAATTTCATTCTCTAGAAAACACATGCATGAAATTTATCCGACCTTCGGCACCAATTCACGAAGTAGAAACACTGAACCGTCTCCCCACTACGCTCGCTCTACTGCCTGGCCATCAATGTCAAAGATATGGGATATCGGTTCAGAAACATAGATATTTGCAAAATACCAAACACTAGTTCAGGCCCGCCCAATATGAAAATAACTCAACTAATTAAAAATGGAAAAAATAACTTTAAAATCTATGAATTTTCCCGACTCAACTTCAAATTCCAGGATAATTCCTGACTTTTCCCGACCCTATTTCATTTCCAGACTAATTCCCGACTTTTTCGATTTTCCCGACTGCTAGACACCCTGTTAGAAGATCATAAATGATTTTGGCAACAAAGAGATACCACACAATGTTGTGGAATTCTACAGGCCGATAGCATGAAAATTAATCCAATTCAGCAGCCTAAATAACGTCATCAATCAGAAGTTGTTTGATAAGGATTCCATTAGCCTACATACTTTTTGTTTTTCAATAATCATAATTTTTTTCAATCCTCACATCTATCTACGCACAGTATATATCACTGACGTAGGAATCGCCTTCAGAAAAACAGTTTGAAAAATTTCAGAACATATATAAGCGAGAGTAAAATAAAAATCCTACCTCAATCTTGAGAATTGCATTTTGAGAATCCAAAGTCGTATGAGAAGATTCAGAGCGATTGGCTTGCTTCCTCATTGACAAGGAATGCAGTTGTGCTATATGGTCACTAAAACGCTCATTAGCAACATGGCGTAATTTTCCAGTGGGATCTTCTATATAACAAGATGAAAAAATAGTATGATAATTTTTATCTAAAATTTGAAATTCAAATAATTCATATCTATTCCTTATTCAAATTATTAATAAAGAATTAAGATTCAACTCAGCTCAATTGAATCAATGAGTACAGTTATAATATACAAAGTTGTTTCAAAAAGAATAGCGGGGTTTCATTACTTCATATTATTCATCAAGTTGCACTTACACTAATAAATTATATATCAAAGGAAAGAGTAATTCAAACAGTTTTTAATTCTAGTGTTACATATGTCATACGATGCACAATTCAGTCTACAGTCAAATTTTTCCAAAAGTTGATGAGTTTTTCTTCAATGATATGACAATTGGGTCAACGCGCGCTGGCGTTTTTTTCAATAGTGTAAGATAACTCACTTACTATTCATTGCCATCTTAGTCACGTGATTCTTTCCTTTGGCGGTTCACCAAGAATTGTGTGCATGTGCCCTCTGTTTTAAAAAAATACAAATTCAAATTCAAAATAATTTATTTCCTCAAAATAAAACAAAAAATATCAATGTATAGAATTAATAAGTAACACAGAATGAATTACAGAATTATTAAAGATGACTTAAAAATAATTTTTAATTTCTTAAGTATAAATATTATCATAAGTTATTTTCAGTTACTTATTGATAATAGGAGGAAAGAGCCTACATAGGCAAACATTGCCTGTGCGTAAGCTCGAGTTGAGTTTATTTTGATATTGTAATATCAACGAGAAAAAAGTATTTAAAGGTTTTCAAAGTACAAAAAAAACTTTTACAGGCAGTACTGTACGAAGAAAAAATTGTTCAAAAGGCATAAATAATAAAGGAAGGGCGAAGTAAAATAAAACCATTGAATGATGAAAAAGAGAAAAGCAATTCAATAGAGCCAAAAAGGAATGGTCCGAGAACCTGACGGGGAGAGACGAGGACTGTGAAACCTGACTTGAGACAAATGAAGAAGGATGAAAGAAGCTGTTCCATCAATTTCACTGAATACCAACTTCTCCACTTGGATGTAGACTAGACAAATAGATGTGCGCCGTGTGACAAATGCAGCACTTGTACTTAAATCTTATCCAGTTGCTCTTTCATTTGATGTATTAATTATACGTTAAACCAGATGAATAATATGAAGCGTGGAAACTGCGACATTCAATTTTTCAACCAAAACTCCTCGGTAGTTTCTCAACCGATCAAGTATGTTCAGTTCTCATTCGAAAGATCTCATTGAGTAAATGACCTAGGGTCTTACATAATGAGTAATAGGGTCATGAGGTCATGAGTAATAGGGTCTTACGTCTTGTAAAAGTTATCGAAGTGTCGAGTAATTGAGCTTAAAGCTTCATGTTTCCCCATAACATTACCATGGTACATGCGTTTTTATTGGGTCAAAGGAAAATTACGGTACACTAAAGAAAAATTCATCAACATTTGGAAAAACTTGACTGTATAGTGTAGACTGAATAGTGCACCGTATGACATACGTACACTAGAATTAAAAACTGTTTGAACTACTCTTTCATTTGATATATAATTTATTAGTGCAAGTGCAACTTGATGAATAATATGAAGCAATGAAACCCCGCTATTGTTTTTGAAACTAAAGGGTGTAGGAGACCTCACATAGGAGCAGAATTTACTGTTTCAACTCATACATGAACTTGATGAAAATTAAACCTTATAACTTAGGGCTATTTAAAATAATTGAAAAATATTAGATCAATGATATATAGATAGAGATATAAGATATACATAAAGATAATAAAATTTTTAGCAGTAAATAGGAGTTATAACATACGTTTTCAATTTCAATCATATAATATTATTTAGACTTATATTTTCAATCTTCTTTACTTATTTCATTATTATTTTATCCACATTGATAATGGGCTGAATGTCCCGAAACATGTTTGTGCATTATTAATTTAAAAGTTTTTTGAAAGGGTATTCGATTCTCATTTTATTTTTCAATGAACTTGATGACCTGAAAACCACGTATTTCCAAACATGAATGAATGAACTCCAATTTAGTAATATTGAATGATATCAAGTTACTCAGAATTTCTATCATGAAAAGAAATTTAATTTAATTTAAAGCTTTGAGTATTAGTTCACAAGAAGACAATCGGAATGTATTTTTTAATATTGAGTAATCCAGATCAAAGTGAACAAGCTTTCACCAACTTATAACTTTAGTCATTCATCCACAGTACAATGAAACACGAAACAATAATTTTATCACTCTTTCCTTTTTCAAGTTGCATCAATAACATTCATCTCGGTTCTAGATCACAAAATGACAATTTTTACTCATTGACAATTTGATTTTACAAATAATTTGTGTTCATTGCAACTTTTCGAGTGGCCTTCTGAAATACTTTCTGAACAGAGATGATATATAAAGTAGATTTGTTAGAGTGATAGCAAGCATGCCAAGCTTATCAGCATGCGAGAAGAGCGAGATGTATGTAGAGTATGTACTAGGCCTATACTGTATTAAGATGTATCATAATATGCAGTATGATAAGAGTACAGATATGAGTATGATATAGATTACGATTAGCAGTTGATAAAAATAAAAATTACAAACCCGTGAAGAAGTCTGGCAGCATGAAAGCGTTAGCAGCTAGCTTCAATACGTGGTCGGAGCAATTGAAAAGAGTGCTCATCAGAACCATTCTGCCAAGTCTCAAATCAAGAGGCAATCGGGCCAGTATGGTACCTAGCGGAGTCAGTTCTTTGTATTTATCCAAACAATTCAGTTCTGGAACAGTAATGATGGAATTAAATTGTTGTAATTGAAAAATTTTGTGAAATATTATAACCTTTAAAAAATTGAATAATTATTTGAAATGACATTTCAAGAAGAAAATGCACTTATGAAAAAAAAGAATATTTCATTGATAGTAAGTGCTAGAGGCTCTTGTGCAAGAGGGTGAGTAATTGGAGTACAGAGAGGAAGTTCTAAAAGATCGCAATATTTCATTTTCAATTAAATTTTTTGATTTCAGATACTTAATCCTTTAGTTCTTTCGGAAGAATAATTGATGAAAATAATGGAAACATGGAATGGACTATGATGAAAATAATACTGCAACATTGTATTCAATAATTTTAATTTGTTGATAACATTATTGTGATCATTTCTAGTTCTAAATAGCCCAATAAAGGTTATTTTCATTTAATTACAATTCTATCATTTCATAATTACCAATCAAGAATCGTTCAGCCTCTTTGATGGCTTCTATCTTCGGAGGTTGAATGGCATTATTCAGTAGCTCTTTTATGCTTCCCAGCTTCAGATGCTTGATGGACAATGCCACATTATGCAACGGCATTCTGAATATTTCTGGTTCCATGGTCGCTGGTAATTTTTCGTACCTGGACTAAAATTCAATAACAGTTATTACAGCAGCCTATATATCGACATGATTAAAATAATGTTTCTGAGTATAGAGGATGAAAAATGATGAAAAGAGTGGAAAATTAATGGAAGAGATACTTGATTTTTAAAACATACTCCATAAGATATCGTGTTACTAAATCTTCAAAATATTAACCGATTACATAAATTATGGCTATAGTCTGTCCAAGCGAAGAGGAAATTCTGACAAGAGGGGAATATACCTCTAGCTCGGTCAAAATTTGTTAGAAAGTTATAAATTTGGTCTAAAATTGTAGATCAGAATGTTTCCCACAATTTGAAAATTATAAATTTGGTCTGAAATTGTAGATCAGAATGTTTCCTACAATTTGAGGCGAAATTTATAATTTTCAAACCTATATTGACCGAACTGGAGTCACTTTTCCATCTTGACAGAATGTCGTCTTTGCTTGGACAGACTACACCAATGATGATATTCTAGTGAATTGAAAAACTAGATACCCATTATATATTTTTATTGTAGCATGCGCTATATTTATATTTTTATTCCATACTTTATTCATTTGCTTTGAGAATACAAAGTTCAAAGTTGGAGATTAATTTTGCTCACCCTAGTGCAGAGCCTGAAACAGAAGCCCGGCTTCTTGCGTCCAGCTATTGCAAGACGCTGATCGAGGCTAACTTTTGACGCCCATTCTGTTACCAATCTAGACCCCGAATTGGTTTGCGACCTCAAAACGCTTGTTTTACAGCTGTCAATCACACAAACAACGCCGTCAATAGCCACTGCCGACTCTGCAATGCTCGTCGCTAGAATAACCTGCAAAACAAATTCAGTAAATCGGGATACCATTAGAATTGTTTAAATTAAAATTTCCTATTTAATCAATTACACATTTTTGTACAGGGTACAGGGTAGATTATACAGGGTAACGCACAATATATCATTTAATTTGTTTAAACGTTCAAGGAATACTTTCCAAATATACAATATTGTACCTGACTTGATAAGGGATATGAAAGAGCGCGAGTTTAGATTTCAACTGAAAATTGATTTATGAGAAAGCTTCCTAAACAAAGGAAGAGTACAATCCATATCATGGATCATTATTCAAAATGAATGATCTTTTTTCATCTTCAGTGCTATGTCTTCAGGTCCTCTGTGTAACGGTATGTCTTAATTTGTTGACAATTAAGTTTTTTTTACACGTTTCGATCCACCGGATTAGGTGGGCAGTGAATGCTTTAATCTATCCATTTACTTATCTTCAATTGTTTGTGGAAAAAATATTCATTAAAATTCTTTCTACTCTGATCATTATGTAAAGTAAAAGTTCAATAAGTCTAAAATGTTGATTAATAGCTTCTTGAAATGCAACACATAATATTTTATGACTGAAATTGCGCAACACAGTTACACAATGATGTCCTTGAGCTTCTCTACATTTCTGGGTATTCTACGGTACACCATTTCTTCATTAAACCCCCCAAAAGCCGCATGGGTTGAAATCTGGCCTGTGAACCGGTCACACTCCTTCACCTTCGTAACGTTCTGGATATCTTCCTGGTGAACTTCCTGGTGATAGGTGAACTTCCTGGGAATCACAATTGATAGTGGATTATCATGGAACCCACATGTGGATGCACTCTGCAGAAAACTGGCCGCAGGTATATATGTTATCAGGAGAGTGAGACAAATTGCAACACCAGAAGCAGCAAAAGCAGCCTACTATGCGCTGGTGGATTCTCACCTCAGGTATGGGCTCGCTGTGTGGGGGGGATCATCTGCGGGGAATCTTAAAAGGGTCCTCACCCTTCAGAAGAAGGCAGTCAGAGTCCTTGCTGACTTGAACCATCGTGAGACCTGCCGAAGAGCTTTCCAGGATCTGGGAATAGTAACGGTTACGGGCATGTACATAATCGAAGTTATTATTCACACCCATGAGCAACACTTACAGAGAGCCACAGATGTCCATGCCTACAACACGCGACGAGCAGGAGACTATACTTTACCCAGGCATCGCACCGCGCTATTTGAAGAGAAACCTTCATACATGGGGCGAAAACTTCTTAATTGTCTACCCGGGGAGTGGAGAGTGCTGAAAGGTGGTTTATTGAAGAAAAGACTTTGTGATATGTTGAAGAATAAACCACTATATAAAATTGAGGAATTTTCACAAGCGCTTTTTGTATAATTTTAAATATCTTGACACCTGTTACTATTCTTGAAGAATGTGTAATAAAGAACTATTGACTATTGGCTATTGACTATCTATCAGATATTACATTAATGTTTTGTGGGGGAAATCTAGCATAAGGTTGGCAATATGTGGGTAGTTCAGGCGTAATTTTCATGAACTACAAGATGTTGTGAAAGCTCAGAAAGCTGTATACAGCCAGAATAGTAAACTCTTTAGTATAATGTAAGAGAGAAATGATGATATATCATTCGCCAATCCGTCACAGAAAAACAGATTTATTATAAATACACTTCAATACACTAGAAAGTGCACGAACTATTGAGTATTCTATTACTGCAAAAATAATGAGACAATGATGATTACTTGTCCAATTGCACGTAAGCCAATCAAAACACAAACAATCCTCATCAAAATTTATTGTCTTTCAACTCAATATTAACTGAAGATTTAAATCCGCCTCATACATAGAAACTTACTTTGGTGATTCTGTCTGGAACTGGCATGAAAACTTCTGTTAGCTCTTCATTGTCTTGTTTCGAGTGTAAACTCAAGAAACAGAAATTATCACCTGCAAAAATGAAAAATAATATGTTGATAAATTTATAAAAATAAAATTCATGATAAACAACTGTGAAGGTGGCATTCCCAAGCGGCAGCTCGAGCCGCCCGGCTCTAAATGCGCTGCTCGAGCAGCCCGGCTCTAGATGCGCTGCTCTAGCCATCACAACTCTATTCACATATTATAACTGTTTACTTTGTTATTAGGGCTAAAAAAACAATCAAACAAAAACAAAATGGCTGGTAACGACAAAATCACAAACGAAATGATTCAAACTTTAGCTCCAGTGATTATAGCCTTATTAGTGAACATATTCAATAAAGTATTGAAAGAACAGCAGATCCCTCACCAGTGGAAATCAGCCGTCATGATACTTCTTTATAAAAAAGGAGACAGGTATGATATCAATAACTTCCGTCCTATAAGTATCACGTCAGCCATAGGAAAATTATTCATGAGATTGTTGACAAACCGCATCCAACCGATACTCGAAACACAACAACCTGTCGAACAAGCCGGCTTCCGAAAAGGATTTTCAACACTTGATAATATCCAAGTCATCAATCAACTCATTGAAAAATGTTCGGAGTATCAAATTGGTCTGTATCTGGCATTTGTTGATTATCGGAAGGCATTCGATAGTATTAGTCATACATTCTTGTTCACAGCCCTTCAAAATCAAGGTGTTCCCGAGATATACATTAATTTACTAGCGCACTATTACAAGAACAGTACTGCAAAGGTAATTCTCGAGAGACCGGGCAACTATTTCAAGTTAGAAAGAGGAGTGAAACAAGGCGACCCGGCATCACCGATACTGTTCAACGCAGCTCTTCAAGAGGTTTTCAAACAATTAAATTGGGAGAGATTCGGCATCAAGATCAATGGAGAGAATCTCAATCATCTCCGCTTCGCGGACGATATTGTGGTGATAGCCAAGTCGAGCCAGGAGTTACAGGGTATGTTAGAGGATCTCGCAAGCTACAGTGAACAGGCTGGACTCATTATTAACCCGGATAAAACCGTCATAATGTCTAACAGGGAAAATTGTGAGATACAGATTGGAGGTAGAATGTTGAATCTGACAAACGAAGTGGTCTATCTTGGCCAAAGCTTCTCATTCGCAGCGAGGGAACAGAAAGAAGTAAAGAGAAGATGCAACATAGCATGGAAAAAGTACTGGGCTTTGAAGTGTATCATGAAAAATAGAGAGATAAATGTTTTAACGAAGGCAAAAGTTATTAAAGCATTTATCATACCAGCACTTATATAAGGAGCACAGACCTGGGCTTGTAAGAAAACGTTTGCTTAAAAAGATTCAAGTCACTCAAACAGCCATGGAAAGGAGCATCTAGGATGTAAAAAGACAGCAAAGGATCAAAAATTCTTTCATAAGAAGCAAAACAAACCTAGAGGATGTGACAAAAACAGTGAAGATGCTGAAATGGAAATGGGCTGGGCACATTGCGAGAATAGAGGACGGAAGATGGACGAGAAAAGTGACCAGTTGGGAACCAACGTGGAAAACAGGAAGAGTAGGTCGACAGAAAGCCAGATGGAAAGATGACATCGTGAAGACTGCAGGTAGGAACTGGATGGAGATAGCGAGAAACAGGCAGAGATGGAGAAACCTGGGGGAGGACTATGCCCGCTAGTGGGCCTAGTTTCCAGACAATAGTTAAATTTCATAAATAGAGGAAAATTGAAATTTTATTTTCATTTTTAATATTTTTTAATTGAACTATCATGAATTTATCAGTTTATTTGATAGTGATACTATTTGATTTCATTTGAAGAAATGAAGGAAAAATTGTGACTGAAAGAAATGAACTGTGAAAAAATAGAGTATGACTGGAAAAAATGAACAATTACAATTTAACAAAAGAATTAACTAAAGGTGTAAGATTGTACGGACTCTATTTGAAGAAAGATATTTCTTGTTTATTGAAGGGGAAACTGTCTAAATTTAAATTCAATGAGTTTAAAAGTTGAAAATGAACTGTTTGTAACGATTTTTAAAAAGAATTGTTTTTTGTTTTTTTTCGAAGAATATATTGTTGATTGATTTCTGAAGACTAAATAAAGGCTTTATTTATTTATTTATATTCGATATAGTTCTATATTAGTATAAGCATTCAAGTTGCCAGATTAATCGCAGCCATGATCAGAAACTTTCAAAAGCACTCCTCTTTCACAAGCTCTACAGGGTGGGCGAAAAGTCCCTACCCACTCAGTGCTGAAAGTTAATTTCAGCGCATCACAAGATATATGTGAGGAAGTATGAAGTGGTGGCTTGCGTGTGGGTTCATGAACGTCCAAAAAGCGGAAAAACTATGGATGAACTTATGAACGACTTTTTAGTGCGTTTTGGGAAACCGGCACCAAATCGAAAAATTTTATTAACATGGTGTAAGAAAGCTTTTTCAAAGGGAAGTGTTCTTGATGCGCCACGTAGCGGGAGGCCAAGCTCTCGCGTTGAGACTTGTGCTGCTGTGGAGGAGTCAATTCAGCGATCTGTGGTATTATTAAAGACGAAAACATCGATACACCACAAATGATCAGCTAAAGGAAGCAAATCGTACTTCCTTTACAACAATCACACCAGATTTGCTGGAGAGGATGAATCAACGAACATGGCGCCGAATAAAACTATGCGTTGAGCATGATGTCCAGAGACGTTTTAGATGCCTAATATTGTAATTTCAAATAATAAAATTATTGAAATATTATTATTAATACTTAATTACCAAACAGTTATTCAACCCTAGCAGTGAGTAGGGACTTTTCGCCCACCCTGTATATAGCATCATTTTTTTGTTTAATCATCATTCACTCTTTTGATCAAAATACTAACTAAAGTATGAAGGTACTCCACTGCTGCAGATACTCAATTGCATATGTTGCTACCCTGACAATCCTGTAGCTACAATGTTTATTGTAATTGGGCGATTACAAAAAACCCTGCCATTTTCAAATAAAAATGGTTATGATTATGATTCCCAATAAGGTCATAAATAAGCGAACCAAACTATAACTTAGCTTGAAGAGGACTTGCTTGAGGACTTACAGGCTTACAGACCTGTAGCTTGAATGGACTTGTTGAGGGTTTCCATCACTCCAGTATTGCAAATTTTTTTATTCACAAAACCGGAGAAATGGAAATGTTGGAGATGGAAAATTTGAGAATATCCATGACATGATGGGGAGAATCAGAAATCGTCTTCAAGAATGCTATTTCTGCCAAGAATGACAATATGACTGTTGTTTTTTGAATGTAAATGAATATCAAGATAGTAAGACAAGATTTTAATCCCTTTACTTTTACAGTAATTTATTCAAATAAATTCATCTTTTACTGACTCACGCTTTACATAATATTTTTTTCCAAATTTAGTTTTCAAATCTTAAATCTCAAAGAGCTATAATACTAAAATTGCAGAGGAGCAACTTTGGTTGAAATTCTACTTTGGTGAAATTCAAAGTCTAGCTTTAATTCATTATGGAGAAATCCACAAAAACCTACCTCTGTAAGTGGTAGATTATAGTGACAGATTATATTGAATTTCTAATAGCCAAAAGTCTACTCACAGAATTTTGATTTTTGGAAGAATTCTATCGCATCTTTTATGTCTGACCATCCAGGCAGAAAAACCAATATTGAACCTTCAAGTTGTTGTTCTCTGACCCGCAAAATTATTGCCTGAAAGAAAAGCGATCTAAATTATTTCAACATCAAGTATATGGTTAGCCAAAATGTTGTTCACCTCTGCACGATTTTAGCTCAACTTGTAAGCGGACATATTCTACAACAAAATATCGGAAAGCTATACGATCTTGCAATAGATGTTTGTCAAGAGAATATTATAATTGCAACTCAACTCCTCCATTCAGACTACTTGAAATATTCCCCCTTAAACCACACATGGCCACCCTTAATTTAGGGGCCCTCAGTTTAAAATTGGTCTCTCTAGGAAAGTGAAAAAATATACGGAAAATTTTCAATTTTTGACAAAAAAGAAAAATAAAAAACTAAATATTTGAACTATACCCTTTCACAATCACTCGAGCCAAAAGGACCAACCTTTTTCCTTGTGTGTGCGTGTAAAGGTAGGTTTAAATTTACGCGAAACATTCCGACAGTCGGCTGCAATAAAACAGCTGAAGTGAATCACAGCTCTTGTTTTTAAGCTCAAGGACAAGGCAAGAGCTGTGATTGGATACAGCTGTTTGACTGCCGCCGACTGTCGAACCGTTTTTTATTAAGGAAATCCTACCTTTACACGCGCGCGCACACACACAAAAAGCTTGTTTATTTCGTCTCAAGTAATCGTGAATAGGGTATCGATTTTTTATGACAAGAGAAAAACATACCTCAATTAACTCGAAACAAAATTGTTGCTTCTGAACTACAGCCTCAGTCTTCAATTGGCTTTCAGCAATTTGTTGCTCCTCAAATACAGCCTCAGTTTTCAATTGGCTTTTAGAAATTTGTTGCTCCTCAACTACAGCCTCAGTCTTCAATTGACTTTCAGTGAGTTGTTGCTTTTCAACTGCAGCCTCAGTCTTCGGTTGCCTTTCAGCAATTGTTAAGGCCCCTTCACTTTTTTCAAAAGTACATAAAACTTCTTCATCACTATCCATTTCGAAATTGCTTTTGCATTGAGAATCTTCAATTTTAAAGTTGATCATTCCAATGCAGTCTTCTAGAAAATATTCTGAAAAATAAATTAGTTACTTTTAGATATTAAGAATCGATTGTTGGAAGAAAAATGTACCAAGAGTTGAAAAAAAGCATCAAAAATTACTTTGACAAGCTCAAAATGATAAAAGGTGAACAAAAACAACCACCATGTATCGATTTCAAAATTGAAAAGTGGAAATCTGGTTGATAAATCGATAGCAGCAATATACCATTAGTTATTATCTACGATTAGATTTTACAAGTATTACTTTGCAATATGACTCATGTAGAAATACTGGTAGAGTTTGGAGACTTGAAAACTATTTCCAAATTATCTAGAGGATTCTGAAAAAATATAATTATATAAGTAGAATTATAACAAATTGTCAACAATGATTATTATTAACCTCCCAAAAGCAATAAATAGAATCCTTTTTGAGCATCTGAGGAGGAAACATCAAAAAGGGAGGAAGATATTGAGCAAAATACATCTGTAAAATTTAAGATAATATGTTTAATTATTTTTTCTGAGGATGATATCACAAAAGCTCTTAGGTTTATGCGTGGGTAATGAGAGGAATGATGAGAGATTATGACTACTTTTAAGGTAGTCGGACCGACGGCTTATCGTCTCCTCTGTGAGTGCTTCAAGATAAAGGTAAAGATAAACTTATCAGGCTGATTCCTAACACCAAAAAGTGGAAAAAGTTCCTAAGGACATACTTCCAGAAATGCTCTCTTACCGATATATCAATGACAGAAAATTGTAGATTTTTCATAAAATCTTCAATTTGAGACCTTTTCAGACGCTTCATGCAGGCACCATTATAAATATTCCCCAAGTGAACTAAGCTGAGAAATTCAATGAGAAGTTTGTAACTTGACTGGTTATTGAGATAATAATCTGTGTAAAGTAGTATGCTAGGAACCGTGATTTTGAATATTCTGAAAGTGAAGCAATCGAATATTGAATTATATCTTGTATTTTGAATGAATAGAATTTGTAGAGAATTTAGTTCTGAAGAAAAACTTGATATTCTAACACTTACCCAAATCACAGAAATCGCAAGTCACACAGATCAAAAGGAGACAAAATAGACTGAACATAGCAAATTTGAAAAATCAGAGTTTGGTTTCCTTTTGATATTGATTTCTGAGATTAGGGCGAGTTTTAACTTCAAGGTCATTTAACTTTTTCTTCGAGCTCTATTCATTCAAAATACTAGGCTATAATTAATTATCCAGTTACTCCTCTCTTACACCTACTAATACATCTACTAATTGTAAATTGTAATAGTAGATTGCTCTTAGGGGGTCTTATACGAGACGTGTACAAGTCGCTTTTTACAAGTCACTTGTACAGTCGCTTTTTACTTGCCAGCTTCTACTTACCTTGGAGGCGCTAGTGGGCATTTAGACAAATTATTAAGAAGTCACTTTTAAATGTCAGCTTGTCGCAACAGCTGTTGCAGTCATCTATTTATTTTCATGAGAAATCTTAAACAATTAGAGTAATGGAGTAGATAGTCAATGGCTGTAGTGAATAGATTTCAAAACTTTTCTCTCGGAGCGCTGTAGTAAAAAGGTTTCAAATTTATCATTAGGAGCGCTGTAGACTGTCACGTGACCTCCTACAAGCTGGTAAGTTCATAAGTCACTCTCTACATTCTGAACACGTTCAGAATGTAGCTGTCCCGGGGCTTGTCACTTACTTTAGGCTCGCTGCTGTCCTATAACCTGGCTTGTTGGTGATTAAAAGAGACATGTAGCTAGCCGCCAGTAGGAAGCGGCTTGCTACACGTCTCGTCTACGACCCCCTTGACCGCCAGTAAGAAGCGGCTTGCTAAACGTCTCGTTTAAGACCCCCTTTACCATTAAAAAATTCTAAATGGTTACATTGAATTTCTCAGCTGATTTTCAAGTATATTTTGAAATGACTATTTTGGTACTAGCATAAAGCCTCTAAAAAAGTAAAGTTATACATTCATATATAAAGTATATTTTTGTGAAAATTTTAAACTTCTCCCATGAATAAATCTGTAACAAAGCGTTTCTGGATGTATGTCTTAAAAACTTTTTCAACAACTTGGTGTAAGGAATCAGCTTAAGAAGTTTGACACCTTCCTCCTGAAATATATTGGTAACAAATTTATTGGCAGATACTGCAACGTTTTTTATTCCACTCATTGAATACTAACAAACATAATAGATCGTCTTTTTTATGAGTATAGATGCTGCGGTGTGGTGAATGGAATAAGTGAAAATAAAGAATTTGAAAAAATGTACCTTGTACAGGATGGGTTTCTGCAACCGCAGACACTTGCGGACATCCTCCGAAATAGGAAATGATAAGATCAGTATCAATGTTGGCTGACAACAGAATAACTTTAAGTGACGGATTATTGCTTAGAATAAAGCGTAGGATGATTAAAATGTAATCAGTCTCAACGTTTCTTTCATGTATCTCATCTACTACTATGTGCGAAATTCCAGTAAGTCCATTTTCAAGTTTTCTTATGAATGAACCTGGAAAAATTACAAAAATGAAAATAATACATTATATTTTAATCAATTGAATAGTTAAAATCTATCAAGAAAGAACGTATGAAGATTTTATCCTGAATTAGGACGAAATAGATATATAAAATAACCTTCGTAAATTTTACAGATACAACTTTCCGATACAACTAGCTTCAAAAAATATACAAACATCCTCTTCTAGGAGTAAAGACTAATAAATTATATATATTTCTATGAATTTATTTATTCATTCATCTAGTCAATCGAGACAACAGAAATTATTTTGTGAAGTGCTGCATTCTTGAAAAGAAATTGAACAGTGTACTAACAGCTCCAGAATGAAAAAGCGTGCTCGTACTTGAAGTTTGAGATAATTAAAAGCTAGTGTTCAATCAGTAATTATGGCTAATTATGCGAACATTATTATCGCAAATGAATAATAAGGCATCAAAATCGTTATGAATGACGAACCTGCAGTGCAAAATAGGATAGCGCCGTGTGGGTGTGGCAGGCAGGAGTCGAATGGCACAGCATAGCCGACACTCTGGCCGATGGGCTCGCTGCGCTGACGTGCCACACAGGCCGCAAGCGAAGTCGCACAGATGCGCTGCGCCTCAATCACAACCACACTGCAATGGCTGCCGATGTTGTTCGCAATCGCATCGTCCAAAATGTACTGACACACCTGTCACACACAACTTATTCATTAAAAAAAAATAATAATCTCAACAAACTGTTATGAAGCGTTTCTAAACAATGGTAACATTGTAATTATTCAGTCTCTGTATCTACAATAAGCAGGTATAAATAAAATCTTATTGACCGGTTGTGTATTCATGAGGAGCATATCCTTGGATGCCTCTCTCCTAGAATGGAATGGAATTTATAGGTTCTAGCTTCTTCATTTCAGTAGATACCCATTAAAACTAACTTCATCATAATGTCGTTATCGTATAACGTCTCATCTTCAAAATAGAAAAAAACAGAGTAAATTAAATTTTTATAAATTTAATTATTTTTTAATTGATTGATTATAATGACTGAAAGCTTTATAAATGTTGTGGAACCTTTCCATTATATTTAAAAAACTTGAAAAATTCAACTTACTTGTGTTGACTTTCCACATCCAGTACCACCTTTGACAATGGTAACAGGATTATCGGCAATGCAGTTCAGAATTTCTTCTTTGTACTGAAAAATGGGAAGGTTCTGCCTGCTTCGCTGTATTCCTTTGAATGTTACCGATGCCAACTTCAGTTCTTGAGCGATTTTCAAGTTTCTACTCACATCTCTAAGGCTCACCTGAAATCGTAAGAAATTACTGTATTACTACGTAAGCGATCTATCAAGAATTCATCATTATCAAGATCGAGTCTACTGTCAAGACCTATATAACAATAAATAAATATTGGCGTTTTGTATTTGATTTCGTGACGTTATTCTGGTATGGAATTTAAAAAAAAAAGAAATAAAACTTTTCAAGTTACTAGTAATTAGAAATAATTTTCATAGCTTAAAGCAACATGATTTATGTCTTGCTCATTCTTCATAGTAGAATGAATGGAATAATTAATTATAGTACCTATACAAAAAAATTTATTTTAACACGACTAGCTTCGAATTGAACAGTCCTTTTCAAGTGAAACTGAACAAAATAAAACATTTGATAATTAAACTACTGTAATAAATTCATTGGGCCCCGGAAGACTACCTGGGGAGAGCTTGAGCTCTAGCTAAGATGCCCAATACAAGAAGTTTAGCAAGAGATTTCTCACCACCTCTCTCACTCCAAATCCAACACTTGGCCTGCAAGAGGTGCTTCTGCTTAGCCGAGCAACCCAGAAGAAGTTTGGGTAACCAAACCCAGAGGGAAGCTGGGTCGGTGAGCTGATTGGTGTTTGGGGGCAGAGGATTTGTCCTCTGCTTTATCACTGCAACGTGAAGGAGGAATGATGCTCGTCTCAGGAAGTAGGGAGTTCCAACACCGACTACTGAAGCAGTGATTAGGGCTAGCTTGATTGCTACAAGGAGGAGGCTCCTCCATCAAGATCGGGTGTTGTTGGCTGATAACCTGAACACCTTAAACACCCTACCATTAAAAGTTCCTCGACACCCAATGGGTATAATAGGATTCGACTAAGTGAGTAATAAATTCATTACAGTAGTTATATTAATTAAATGTTGTTTATTTTGTTCGATTTCACTTGAGAATGACTCAAATGAAATCGAATCTAGTTGTGTTAGAATAAAAAGATTTTCAAGGATTCTGTGTGTTTGATTATTATACATCAGTAGCCCCAATATCAAATAAGCAAAATATGCAACATAAGATACCTTGAAGCAACTACAGGATGGCCCATTTTTGTTCACCAGCCTACGAAGGGCCTAGGCCTACCAGCTGGTTGCCAGTTTCATATTCACTCCACTATAAGCGCCCTGCACACGGGGACTGCAGCGCCGGCTAGCCGAACACCCACAGCCAATCACAGCCCCTGTCTTGTCATTGAGTCAAACAACAACAGCTACGACCGGCCACAGATACTCAACCGGCCGACACTACAATCCCCGTGTACAGGGCGCTATACAGTCCGTCCAAGCAAAGAAGATGCCCCGGCAAGACGGGAAACGACTCTATCCCGGCCAATACCGGCCCAAAAGCCATGCATTTTCAAACAGAACCCACAACCCCCAAACCGGCACCGACCGAGCCATCAGTATTCCTTCTATGGGTACTAGCTTATTCTATTGGTTTCATTGAATATTTCTTTTAAAAAATATCGATATGTTGATATTCTATTGGCTTTGCTAACCTCAATAATGCTAATTTTCAACAAGAACTGGGAACCCGAATCCAATTTGATGTAGGATTTGAAACAAATAACTGTAATAGTTCGAATATTAAAGGATTTGGTTGAGATTTATACATTTTTATCGATATGCCAGTCTGAAAACCTATCAACATCTAAAAACTCAAGGTATCAAACACTCCTTGAACCCTAAAACAAAAGTAAATAATATACATCTATAATAATAATACTGCTCTTCAAAATGAAAATGTCAAGTGAAAAATGGGCTCACATTATAATTGTATTCATTTTTTTCGATCACGGTAGAAGTCCATGGATTCCAGTTCATTCTTGCGACACCGTGCCTAGGATGCACAATATCGTCTATAGAAGTGAAATCTTCTGTATCATCCGATACTTGTGGAGACAGTAGGAATGATCCAGTTCCATCTATATTCACGACCTAAGAAATAAAACAAAATTATTTCTAACTTCGAAATACATCTCTACTTGTGGAATACGGGTGAAACATATTTCAACCAATAAAATAATTGATAATATATGGATAAGACAACTAGACGTTCTCATTCTTGTTTACTGACGAATGTTTATGGTTTAACGCAGAACCCATTGATCCCAGAAAATATAATTATTCAACTACCGGGTCATTCACAGGAGTCGGACGTTATCAAAATAATAATTAAAAATGTAAAATTTGCTTTTAAAACGCTTTATTGTTGTATTTGATTTTACTACTTTTTGAACTACTTGTTGAATCATAGCATCTGCTAAGCACTCGTGGAAGAAAAATAAATTCCAGCAAGTTTCTGGGAAATACTGGGTGTGGCAGCGAATCAGGCAATTATGAAATGAGTGTCAAAACTTTATGAAGTTTTACAGAAAATTTATTGATACCATTATAATCTTCATAGAAAAGCATTTATTATTCACTAATCAAATTGAATTTTTGGATATTACGTCGGCAAGGTGACGTACTTCTCTCATCAGGCATTCGTCAAGCCGCCGATGAAAACAGGTTCAACATTTGCTGGGGTATTCGTGCAATCTTTCGACGAATGTTTTGTTGCCGACGTTATTTTCAAAAGATGTACTAGTTCTGTGAAATGTAAATGCTTTTCTTTGTAGATTATTATGGGATTAATCTTTTTTTAACAACTTTATCAATTTCTGACACTCATTTCAAAATCGCCCGATTCGCTGCAGCACCCTGTACATTATTATTGCATTCTTTGATGGTAAGGGCCTCAGGTCTTTGCAGCATCAATCTGGTTGTTGAAGATCATGATGTCGCGATCTTCAAGTCCACCAATGTAGGCCTACGATATTTTTTCTCTTATTCACTTGATTTAAAGATTTAGGATTAGAAGATAACATCATACAGGAGAATCAAGAACTTAGGCATGTCTCAGTAGAGGAAGTTAAAAAGGAAATAAAACTTTTAAATTCTAAGAAAACTCCAGGATTCGACCTGATAACTGGCTTAGTCCTGAAGCAACTACCAAGGAAAGCACTCATCAAACTAACAAACATACTGAATGCTTCTTTTAGACTTAGATATGTACCAGCAGTCTGGAAAGTAGCTGAAGTTATTATGTTGCTTAAGCCAGGAAAAGAACCGCATGAAGTTACTTCATACAGGCCGATTTCATTGTTACCTGTGTTATCAAAGTTGTTTGAAAGGGTATTATTGAGTAGGCTCAAGCCAATAATTGAGAGGAAGCAATTAATCCCCAATCATCAATTTGGTTTCAGAGAAAAACACTCCACAATTGACCAAGTACATAGAATTGTTAATGTGATAGAAAAGAGCTTGGAAGAGAAAAAGGTTTGTTCTGCAACTTCCCTTGACATACGTCAAGCTTTTGATAAAGTATGGCATGAAGGGCTTCTTTATAAACTGAAAACAATGCTTCCTAAGCAATTCACAGATATATTGCAATCCTACTTGTCTGGAAGGTACTTCAGAGTGAAGCATGAAAATACGTATTCTGATCTGAGAGAGATAAAAGCAGGAATTCCTCAAGGAAGCGTTTTAGGACCAGTTCTTTATCTCCTCTTTACTAGTGATATTCCAAATCTGGAGGAGAATACAAAAGCCACATTTGCAGATGACACCGCCCTACTAGCAGTAGACAGCAATGTGCACATTGCAACAGAGAAACTTCAGAGATCTGTCAACAAGATACAAGACTGGACAAGAAAGTGAAGGATGGAAATCAATGAGGGAAAGTCGATTCATGTCAACTTCACTAACAAGAGACCTGAGTACCTGCCAATAAGCATAAATGGTACTAATATACCACATGCTAACTATGCTAAATACTTAGGCATGACTCTTGATGCTAAGCTACGCTGGAAAGAGCACGTCAAGAAGAAAAAAGAAGAGCTTAGCATAAAATACCAGAAATTCTACTGGCTTATTGGAAGAGACTCATCACTTTCAATATCGAACAAAGTGCTGCTCTACAAGCAAATCTTCAAACCTGTTTGGACCTATGGCATTCAACTACGGGGCTGCACCAAACAGAGCAACATCACCATCATACAGCGATTCCAGAACAAGGTGCTCAAAAACATCGTTGATGCTCCCTGGTACGTGCGAAACAGCGACATCCATAGAGATCTAGGAATCAACCTCGTATCCTGTGAGATTAAGCGCTATGCAGAGAGTCATGAAGCACGGCTCCACCAACACAACAACGTCGAGGCAATCAAGCTGCTAGACAATGGAGGATTGGTGCGGAGGCTCAAAAGGAAGAAACCATTTGAATTAGTGTAGTGCAAGTGGTATATCCAGTGAAAAAAAGCAGAGCAGTGTTTGAGTGAAACATAGCTTAAGTAGTACAGTTAATAGGAGTACATAATAATAATTATTAATAGCAGTAAGAAATCCCATTGAGAATTTCGCTGTATTTAATTTAGGATTAGTAAGATAGATTAGATAAAATTTGCTCATTAGTCTGAAGACTAGATAGCAATAGTATCGTATTAAAAAAAAAACTTGATTTAAAAACCCCTAAGAAAAAAATTATTCAGGTCATGGTGCGAGGAAATGGATTTCACCGAATCTGGGAACGGAGAGTCCCAGAAACAAGTTTTATAGATCAGCCATTGATTCCTATACTTATTGTTCCCTTATGGGGCTTTCAAGAACTTAAGATCTGAAAATACCATGATTCAATGAGTATCTTTATAGCAATAAATCGTTTTCGATACAAACATTCATTTTTCACTATTATTTTAAAATCATCTGACTTCCTTAAATGAACTTGCAGTTATGAAATATTTATTCGATTTAGACATAATTGAGTCGGAAGATAATGGAACTCCTATTTTTAAACAATTAAAACTAAAAAGTATAGTTTTCATCAAGTATCTTTCAGATTCAGCACTTCCAATATCCAACAAGAGTTTGAAAATGTATACCTACCAATTTAGAAATTTCTTCTCTAAATTCTGCACACAGTTCTATAATATCAGCAACGACAGCATCAGATACATGCAAATCAATTTGTTTTGCCGACGTCGAGATCAATTCTTCTTTTTTGGGATTGTCACTGTAGGCCTCAATCAAATTTTCCCGATAAAGTTGTCTCACAAGGGAAAAGGCACATATTTTAGAAGCCATTTCTCTTGTACTAGCATGTCCAATTCCATAAAAAACTATAAAATAAATGAAAAAATATTATAATATAAAAATATTCATAATCATATAGAACAAAATTAGCAAATGAATGACATAGTAGAAAACAATAACGATTTGTTTTTGCAAATCATAGAAGTCATAAAATTACGAGGCTATAGACTATAGTACAGAGCCTGTATGTAATAGTTCTTTTAAATAACTTCTTTGTGAATTGAATTGTTTAAAAAACTTTTACATCAAATTCAATTTTAAATTAATTTAATTATAATAGCGTTACTAGTGATTACAAAATATTCTAGATTAACATTTTACTGCTAGTTTATTACTTACATCTTCCCACCCACATCACTTGTATCCTCATTTGAGCAACATGATACCTGGAAAACGTTGAATTATTATCATTAGAAAACATACAGTTTTGGGTGCAAGCTTGTTCTTTTAAAATAACATAGGCGCCTATTCATCAATATAGTTAATATTTCAAAAACATTTTTACCAAGAATTGCAACGCTCATTTCCTGATCTAATGTAGGTTATTCTATCAGTCTACAGCCTACAGTTCACAGCCCGTAGGTTACTTACAGCCTACAGGGTCACCTAGACCAGTGGTCAGATTGCAATTCATTCTAGAGAAGTACTGTTTTTAAGGAAGCGAATCTAGGAAAAAGGTAAGTTTTCATTACTACAAGTCGCGGGCACAAGATTCATTAGAAACTCGTAGTTGTATGGTACAACGCAAATCCAAAATCAATTGACCTGTGTGCGTTGCTCTATACAACTCAGCTTTTGTAGTAATGGAAACCTACCTTTGATAATAAAATTGGTTTAGCACGTTACTTACCCCTCTAAATTATGACAGTCAGTAGAGTACATAAAATCGGCATTGATTTTATTCTCTTGCAAGAATTGAAGAAGTCTATCTTTGGCTGTGTCAATACTCCAATTGCCGGTGAGCGACGGCATTGATCCCATCTGTTTAAAAAAGATTATTATCATTCTTTACCATTGAACCTGAAACTTATCTATCTTTGTCAAAATACTAGAAGGCATTGTTGTAATTATTGGCATGTCAAAAAATATTCGTATCGTATGGCTTTTAACGGTGGGGAGACCCCTATGAGTATGTTCCACCTCGCCAAAGTGTTCTTGGCCAAATACTGGTCACTCATCCAAAAACAGTCCACAGTGTTAGTTATACAGGGTGGGGCAGCGAATCGAGCGATTTTGAAATAAGTGTCAAAAATTGATTAAGTTGTCTACAAAAAAATTATTAATGCCATAATTATCTACTTAGAAAAGCATTTATATTTAACTGAACTAATTAAATTTTTTAAAATTACGTCGGCAAGGTGACATCCTTCTCTCATCAGGCATTCGTCAAGCCGCTGATGAAAACTGTTTTGTTTCAGTTCATCCCGTGTCATCGGCCGTTGCTCGTAGACTTTAATTTTGAGTAAAGTCTAAGATTAAAGTGTGAAAAAGGTCACAGGCCGACAGACCGGGCGAACTTGTGGGCCATGGAATCGTTCCTTTTCAAGAGATTTAACGATTAGGAAAAACGCCATTCAGATTATCCATGTCACCTTGCCGACGTTATTTTTAAAAACTGAATTAGTTCAGTGAAATATGAATGCTTTTCTATGCAGATTATTATGGCATTAACAATTTTTCTGTAAACAACCTCATCATCATCAATTTTTGGCACTCATTTCAAAATTGCCCGATTAGCTGCCGCACTCTGTATAATGGCATATCCAGAAGGACTGAAATTATTGAGAAATCATCACACTTAAAGAAAAATTAAAGTTATATTTGACATAGTAAATATGAATTTCATTTTCGGAAATTTCTATACTTCTATTTAATGAAAACTAGAATAAAATGAAGGCTTTTAATTTATTCAACTACTGACACTTGAAGCATTCGAAATTTCGCTTACCAAGGCTGGGGAAGTGTTCACAGATTTATGCACACTAGTAACCGAACGATTGTAGACTGTTCTTTTTTTAAATTGATGGTCAGAATGAGTTTCAACTTCAGGCTGGCTCAAATACTGCAACAAAGATTATACAATAAATCAATCTTAAACAACAATATTAATAGTACATTTGGATTTTCATTAGTATGCAATAGCTTGGAAGAAGTATTGGTCATTGAAGTCGATTTGAAAAGTCAATTATGAAAAGTAGAGTTGAATGTAACAACTATAGTTTGCACAAAATAAGTTGGTGATTGAACCAACATTGTCAGATCAGCATTGTAAGATTGTGAGAAGTTGGAAATTCTTATATAGCAATGAATTGAGATTTGAATTAATTATTATTATTGGAACTTCTTATACAAACATATAAGACTGAAGATGCTTACAGCGCATCAGCTTCCAAAAAATCATGCCATGTTACAAAACTGTCTATTTTATGACGAACCTAAAATAGCATCTGAGTTGAATTTTTTTGTGAGGGTGATGCTCATATTTTCAATAAAAAACAATCATATAAAAAAATTGATTCCTTTTAAACCTTCTACACAGGAACCTTTTCAATACTACTGGCATATCGAGAATGAAATTCTACATACAAGTATAGATATGGGGTAAAATCGGAAATTGGAAGAAGTTCCAATTTTACACAATCTAAAACACTTTTTTTCGTGGGTGGATTGTTCAATCACCAGCTGATGTTGCGCAAACTATGGGGTGAAAAAGTTAAGATCATGCGTACTAGCAACAGTTATATACAGGATGTTTCAGGAGGAATGTGCAATACTTCTCAGGCTGATTCTTTACACCAAGTAGACAAAAAAGTTCCATGGGACCAACCCCCAAAAACGCTTTGTTACCGAGATAACAATGGCGGAAAATTGAGATTTTTCAGAATATATTAATTTTTCTAATTTTTTAGAGGCTCTAGTAAAGTTCTAAAAAAATGAATTCCTATGAAAAATTAGCTGAGGAATTCAATGAAACCAGTTCCAAGTTTGTAACTTTAACGGTTATTGAGATAATTGGAAAAATATGCTAGAAAACGCCATTTTTCAACAATAAGGGTTATAACTGGATAAGGAATCATAAAATTGTATTTGTTATTAATGGAAGTTGAAGAGAGTCGGATTTTCAAGAGAAAGTTGAATGGCAGCGATTGTGTAAATCTTACACAAATCTCAGAAATGGCGATCAAAAATCGCAAAACTGACAAAACATTGCACAAGTGATGAACCTAAAATGAACAAACAATTATAGTAAAAATTTCTGTGTGAATGCTTTGGTTACAGTCCCGACAACAATATTCGGGATTTCGGCAATGCTGTGACTTGTTTATGTCGTGGCTAAAACGAAGCCACTCCAGTCGCACACACACACACACAGACACATGCAGAGCTTTTGTTCATCTCGTCTCAAGTCATCGTGAATGGACTATAGTTAATCCTTTATTCATTTATTCAACTACAGTGAGTTGAAGCATACAGAATTTTTCTTACCGTGGCTGAAGAAGTATTCACAAATGCCTCCGCTTTAGTAACCGAAAAGGGATTGGAGGGTGTTCCTGATTCAAATTGATGGCCAGAAAGGGTTTCACCTTCAGGCAGACTCAAGTCCTGCAACAAACATTATTCAATAAATAAATCTTACATGACAATTGAAAGAGCATTAGGAGTTTCAATAATAATACAATTAAAATAGTCCAATACTTGTTCGTTGTTCATTTTCTATTGTGGGATATTCTATTCATTGGTGCAGCACTAAGAATAAAGACACCAAACAATAATCAAATACTTCAAAGAGGCTCTGATCGAATAAAAAGTGCATTCAGGAGATCTGTCTTCTAGCATTAACAAGATACAGTATATCAATATTCAACTTACAATATGTTTGACTTCGTTTGGTTCAATCAAATTTTCAGTAAGCAAATATTTCACTGCTTTCTTAGCAACCAAATGATTGGCAACCTTTTTGCTTGAAGCCGATGCTTTTCCTTTGTATACTACATCTCCAGGGGACGATTCCAACGTAATTGAACAAGTAAACACTCTTGAATGAGGATCTCCTGAAAAACAGATAATTACAAATTGAAATAGTAAAATATTAAATGATTTTTGAAACCCCTTGTTAAATTCCATAATATCTCTAATACATATCTCTACATAATACCATCTTAGAGATGGATTGAAGCTGATGGCTTTATTGCATCATGCACAAATGCACATCTATAAAAAAATCATCAGTTTGACAACAACAAGATTTCCGCTGTCAGGAAACTCAATTTCTCGCCGCAATATATTCTTCAAATTCGGGTGTCGTATCAATTGAATTCAAATCGAATAATCTTTATTATTACGAAATAATAAATTGCATACAGAAAAATAAAAAGTTCACTTTACATGGTTACCGGAATACCCCTACAAAACTATTCGTCTGTTAGGGGTCAGTTCTAAGTAGCCAGTAATGGGACTTCTAAGTTACATGTAATAAAAGTTATATTGGCTTTTGAATATGAATAAATTATAAAATATAAATAAAATAAGTATAACAATTGTGTTATATACAATTAATAATTATATAAGAATTATTCTAATTAGATGGAATAAATAATTAATTATTGAAAAATGAAATAAATCAATATTTTTTATATTGTGTGTGATAGATGCAGAGCAGGGACTAGAGGAAAAAATAGAATATATGGAAAAAAGTGTTTTGATATTAAAAGAATGGAGAATAAAATGATAAACCAAGAAGCGTAAAAGTACGGTTAGGTTACTTTAATGCCAGTAGATGGACCGAAGCAGGCTTTCAGACAATTCCCAGCCAAGGCAGCGGAGCCACCCTCTACCCTACGCTTGAAGACAGACACACTGCAAACCTCCAAACTATATTTTATCTCAGCCGGCAGATTCCTGTACAACATTAGAGCCAGATAGTTAGGGGTTCTCAGTTCCAATCCATGGGCCACTTGCGGCGTTGCAATGCCGTAGTTGACTCTATATCGGGTAGGGTAGTTATGTACAATTTCTAGTAGGATGTTATGTCTATTGTTTTTAAGGTATATGAGTAAGGATTTTATGTAGAGTTGTCTTACATTTAAAACCGGAAAATCTGCAAATAATTGAGTAATTGGATAACGCTGTTCCTTTTTCAAACCCGTTTTGATAATCTGTCTCTGCGACACCGCAAGCGGCTCCAAGAGAGTTGCAGGCAGTCCCCCCAAACAAGAATGCCATACTGAATGATTGACTGAACGTATGCAAAGTATACAGTTTTACAGTGTGCCTTACATAGAACCTCTGCTTCACAAACTGAATATGCGGACTCTAACTCAAACTACAGACAACCGTAATACCTAGGTACTTGTATTGATCAACTCTTTCCAGTTTTGAGCAATTACAGACATTAGATGTTGGATCTCTACATGAATGAAATATTAAGTCCCTTGGTCCTGGGTCTTGTTGATTTCGGGTTCTGATAGGCATGTATTTGGTTTTCCCCATATTAACAGTTGAGCAGTTGTGGTCAAACCAGCTCTTTATTCTGGCCAAGTCAGAAGTTGCATTTTTGTATACATCATCCCACTGTTCCCCGGTTGAGACTACAGCTGTGTCATCAGCAAAGAATCTTTTCTACTATTGATGTCAAGTAATGGAAGAATGTTGATGTAGATTAGAGAAAGGATTGGCCCAAGGGTGCTTCCCTGTACAACACTGTAATCAACTTTTTCCAAACCACTTCTACTTTCATTGATCTGGTCATATTGGACCCTGTCTTTCAGGTAACTCTTGAACCAGATGCTAATTGGGGCATTTATGGATGTGGAAGGAGCTTTTGATAGCACCTCATTTCCATCTATTGAAAGAGCAATCATGAGAAAGGAGGTTGATAGTGATAACGCCTCCTGGATTATGTCAATGCTCAGGAATAAGCTGATAACTGCTGAAATGGGTAGTGAGTCAGTAACTGTAACAGCCCTGAGAGGTTGCCCCCAAGGAGGGGTTCTTTCGCCTCTACTATGGGCCATGGTTATTGATGATCTCCTAGAACAAGTGGCAGCCAGAGGATACAGGATGCAAGCATATGCTGATGACCTGGTCCTCATGATAAGGGGCAAATCAGCAGACACCCTGTGTGACCTGCTGCAAAGGGCCCTCTCTTTCATAGGAAGGTGGTGTGAAAAGGAGGATCTTTGGATCAATCCTGAAAAGACAGTAATTGTTCCATTCACCAGGAAAAGGAAGCTGAACTTAACAGCTCCAACTCTGGGAGGAACAACAATTCCGTTTTCCACAGAAGTAAAATATTTAGGGATAGTCCTCGACCAAAAACTTCTGTGGAATAAACATATTGAGAGGACTCTTACAAAGGCCACAAAGGCTGTGGGGGCCTGCAGGAGGCTGTGTGGTAAGAAATGGGGGCTGAGGCCCAGTATGCAGTTCTGGGTTTACCAGACTGTAATACTGCCTATGTTTACTTATGCCGCACTGGTTTGGTGGCCTAAGGTGGAACAGAAGACTACTGCAACTAAACTCCAAAAATTGCAGAGGTTGGCAGGTCTGGGCATTAATGGAGCCACAGGCTCCTGCCCAACAGCTGCGCTAGATGCAATATTTGGAATGTTGCCTCTGGCACAGGAGGTCAAGAAAAGGGCAGCACTAAGTGCCCTCAAAATGACCGGTAACAGGAATATCAACAACTCCATGGAGAAAGGTCATTTGACAATATTAAAGGAGTTTCCTGAATTAGCTATGGCTTTAGCTGTTCCAGACTTTAAAAACAGAGAATACTTAATGGATTGCCCCTACAAAGTAACAATCCTGGAGAGTGACAGGGGTGGAAGAGAGTATTCTTGGGAGTTGAACGCCCTGAAGTGGTACACTGATGGATCACGCAGGGAGGGAAGGACAGGAATTGGAATTTATGGGCCAGGAACTAAATTCTATAAGGCCCTGGGAAAAACGGCAACTGTCTTTCAGGCCGAGGTAATGGCCATAGAGATGTGTGCTAATCAACTCATTGAAAGAGGACTGAGAAGGGCAAAGATCTCTATTTTGAGTGACAGCCAGGCAGCCCTAAAGGCGATGCAGGCCTGTTCCAGTAGCTCAAAGCTGGTAACACAGTGTCAAAAGTCCCTAAGGGAACTGGCTGTCAGGAATCAGGTTAGCCTGATGTGGGTACCGGGGCACAAGGGTATCTATGGAAATGAAATAGCTGATCGCCTTGCAAAAAAGGTGCAGATTCTCCATTTGTAGGACCGGAACCAGGTTGTGGGGTTCCTTTTAGCTATTGTAAAGCTAAATTCCGAGAATGGGAGGAAAAGAAGAAGAATTTGATTTGGAATAGGACAGAAGGGCTACGACAATCAAAAATGTTGATTAAACCCTCAACAAAGGCTTCCCTCAATGTAATAAGCCTGGAGAAGAGGGAGCTGAGGCAAATAGTAAGCCTCCTGACAGGACACGGCCCATTCAGGTATATGTTACGGAAGAAGGGACTGTGTCAGGATGATGAATGCAGATTCTGCATAGAAGAGACAGAATCAGCAGCACATTTGCTGCTGGAATGTCCAGCACTCTTGCAAATGAGGAGGAGACTTCTTGGAAAGGCAACCCTCCTACCAAAGGAGGCAAGAGAACTGGACTTCAAGGCCCTGAGTAAATTCTGCTCTGGCCTTGGATTATGGAACATGGCATAAGCCAAAGAGGGGATGCCAGAAAAGATCAAATAGCGGTCGCGGTGGCTAAGGGTTACAAAGCCCAACCCATTAAAAAAAAAAAAAAACTCTTGAACCATTGTAGAGCAGTCTGTCTGATTCCAACCACTTCAGGTTTCACCAGTAACTTCTCCCTATCAACTGAATCAAAAGCTTTTGCTAGGTCAAGATAAGTTATCATTAATTTGTTTCTGGTTTAATGTTATCTGCTATATATTTAGATAAATCAAATAAAGCATCTGAGGATTTTTTTTTATTTTTGAAAACCATACTGTGTTGTGGATAGAATATTATTATGGTTCAGGTACTGCATTAACTGGGTCTTTACACATTCTTCTAGAATCTTTGAAGTTATAGGAAGAAGGGAAATGGGACGGTAGTTGGTGTAGTCATTTTTTGTACCTGATTTATATATTGGGATTACTTTTGAGATTTTGAGCATGTCTGGAAATTTACCTGTCTGGATACTTAAGTTAATTGAATGTTGGATAGGATCTATGAGGGTGTGGATGTTGTCTTTAATTACTCTTGCTGGAATATGGTCATGGCCAGGGGCACTATTCCCTCTCATGCTACCAATCACCAGCTTGAGATCTTCTTGTGTAACAAGCCGAAACTCAAACACAGATTCAGCAGCACGATCGGAATCATTATTATTTCAGGCTCACCAAGAGGAGTAAAAAAATCAGCCAAGCGCTTTCCCACAATTACTTATTTCCTCAACACAATTACCTTCAACATTCATTGAAAAATGTTTACAACTGTATTTGAAATGAATTTATGATACATAAAAAAGTAAATTATGGTAAAAAAGATTCTATTTCTTCACAGTTTACCAGTAATGAAAAGAGAGGTGAAGGCAAATATCACAGTAATCAGGAATAGAGAATATATTTTGTAAATGTAACATTATGTGAATGTAAAAATAAAATGTTTTTAGACAATATTAAAGACAAGATTTCATATTTGCCAGAGTTGACGAGACGTTTTCGTTACGATTTTACATTGAATGATTTACTTCATCAATAAGGTGACTAAAATTAAATTTATTAGAGAAAATAATTACTCCCTAGAATGACCAAGTACCAAATAAAAAACATTTTCTACATTCGTTGGAATATTAGAAAATAGAGGTTTCGATTACCTAAACTGGTACTAAAATGATTGAGTTCTGTGCAATGATAGTGCAACAGTACATATTTCGATTAAATTTCATTGACATACAATGAAAAATATTTCCAAATAAAATAATTTAACCTGTTCAAGGAGTGATCTGAGTGAATACAACCTCGAAGGAGTTATAATTATTTTATACTGATTTAGTTGCGTTTCAGCATTTTCATTTAGGAAAGACGGGGACATAGTTCTTCTTCCTGAAAAACGCTATCCAAACAGGGTATGCTACTGTGAATAAATATAACACCTGAATGATTGAATCCCTTTCATCGTTAATCCATCTATAGATTTATTGAGAGATAATATCATGACTATTTCTCAGTTCTTCATTTCATTCTCTATAAACTCTTCTTCACAGTATTAGCAGGTCTTACCTTCATATGAGTAATCGTAAGCAGCAGTTGTACTGTTGATTAAACACCAGCGACAGAGAAAGGACTTGGCATCGGAAATTGCCAGATTATTCTGACGCTTTGTTTTGTTGTCCTAGAACAAAATGAAACTCATGTGCTGATTCAAAATATGATTATAGAGTCCTATTTTCCGTTCACTTTTAAAGTGGGGTGTCCACTTTCAATTTCCTTTCAATTTGATGCATACAACAATTTATAAATTATACACCAAATTTGATACAAGAAGTTTCAAGATTGCTTGATTAGGTTTGTGGACAAATCAATTCGAGACATCAAAATTTAATAAAAGAAGAAGCGTCCACCAACCTTGATAGCAAGTGAATTAAAATTGAGGTTCAAAGATGAAATTGAGTTGGGAAGAAAATTTACTACTCGTGGAATAGTGTATTTCCCAACCTCGTAAAGTAATATACAACTTGAAACTTCAAGAGATAACTGTCGAGTTGGTAAGTTTAGCACATGCATTTGTGTGTGAAAGTGTGCATGAATGAAAGTATCAATAAACTTATAATATTAATAATTTATTGAAGTGTACCCGCTCAGGATATCCTATAGAGGAACATATATTTTATAAGAATAGTCTGACTTTTCCTTGTAATTGATTCCTTTTGTTGTTTGATAGATTTTGAAATTTGAAACTGATTTTTCCTTTCTCGTAAGGCTATTAGGGGTTCTGTATTTAGTAAATGATGCTTCTCTATAATTTCCTTGGAAAATCAAATCGATAGTTTTGGACTGAATAACTAGGTAATAGCTTTTAAATGTCACCTTAAAAACTTGAGACAATCGAATGCCGTAATTAAAAGTTATGATTAACTTTACACTCACCTGACAATTTTCAGTTTTCTTTAAATGGTCCAAAAAGTTTTGTGAAGCATTTTTCTCGGCCGATTTTTTTGTCGGTGCTTCTCCTATGCCAACAAAATCAAACGTATCGACTTTCGCTTGACTTTTGAACGTGGATTGATCTGAAAATGATTGAACAATAACATAAAAAGCAACAAATATAGTAATAAGCATGATCACTCAGGAATATAACAATCAAGTCGGCGGCGATAAGATGTTGTTTTTCTTATAAAATATTTTAACAAGAAATCAAGATTTACTCTCACCAATACTGTGCTTACCAGCATAATATGATGGGTTGATTTCCATTTATGTGTTCCTGGAGATAATTCAGTGTTGCTTGAAGAAAATGAATAATTAATGAGTTCCAGTTTATTGACCATTATTTTATTGGGCACGAGAATTTATCCATTTCAACATTAATAGGATTAATTTTTTATTCAATTCAGTACACCCTCTCGTGAGCAGGGGGTTTCCATGCAACTCACGTGGTTTTGAAGTTTAATAATATGTCATTCACTAAATAGCAATAATAAATCTTCAACATCAGATAGTTTCCCTTCCCATTATCCACACAAAACCCTAAGCACCTTTGAGAAATAAACAATTTTCCTCATCTGTTGTGCCCAGGCTTTTGTGTGGATAAGGGGAATAGAAGGGCAACTATCAGATTTCCAGATTAGTGTTTGCTATTTAGTCAATAACTATAATTATATTAGTCTTCCAAACCATGGTAGTTGCATGACAATGATATCTTGCTTGAAAACAATTAATGGACTCAATTCAGATGAGAGATAAATCACATTTTACCACAAAAATCTTTAAACAAAAACAATTTGATAAGGTTTCAAAAATTTATAACTTACACCCAATGCAAAGAATATGAAGTATTTCAAAGTAATTTGGAATTTACCTGTTTTTTCATTCCGGAAATCTAAATGCAACCCACGTCTGCTGCACCATGAATGTAACTTTGACTTTGCGTCCATCGCTCATTGACCTGAAAAAATAGAGGAGCATGATATTACTCAATAATATTGACTCAAAGCGATAGAGTGCCGATCTTTGATTCCAAAAACAGACAGTCTTCCACCACAAAAACAAATCTTTCAATAATCATTCAAAAATAATTTTCATAATACAAAAGGTTGATCATTTTGACCTGATTTCATTTGAATGAAAACTAATTTTTCTAACCTGAAGTCTGGCCAAGGGGAATTTTAGTTGCCGAATACCATTTTAACAAGAAATCTCTGGTTTTTTAGCAGCCAAGGCCCCAACAAGGAAACAGGTGAATGTTGGTATGTCAGCCGGTAATATCAACAATTTCCAGCCTACTAGGGGTACATTATGTGTGTGTTACATAAATTTTTTGCTATTAAATGTATAAGAGATACATTAGAATTGGAAAAATATGCTAAAAAACACCATTTTTCAACAATAACGGTTATAAATGGATAAGGAATCATAAAATTGTATTTTTTATCAATGGAAGTTGAAGAAATAGCGATCAAAAGTCGCAAAATCGCTACTAAACACAAATTTATAACTTGGGCTATGTTTTGTCAATTTTGCTAGGTTTTGTCAGTTTTTGGGGGTTGGTCCCGAGGAACTTTTTTGTCTACTTGGTGTAAGGAATCAGCCTGAGAAGTATTGCACATTCCTCCTGAAACACCCAGTATATATGATAGAATAGAGGAATATAGAAGAGTAACACCCTGCACTGATTGAGTCAAGATACCGGAGTTACACCACGGCAAATAATATATTTAGAGCTGGAATTGACATGACCAAGAAAGAAGCTAACATACGTTTCATAAAGGAGACCTATAATCCTGTGAAAGCTGAATGAAGGCTGATCAATGACTGATTCAATGCATGTGTAGCCTAGATGTGGTGAACACTTACTCTGTTGGAGCGGTTGCTGAGCTGGTTAGGGGTATCTCTCTGCAGTGGATCCTGTGGAAATGGTGCCAGTTTCTTTATTCAGGTCTGGCTCATTCAAGATGATTGACAGAGATCGCCTTCTCAGCACTGTCCAGGGATTTGAGGCTTCCAATAGTCAGGTTATTTATGGACTGTCAGTCAATGTCCTTAAGTGCATCACTGATGACTTGGCGACCCACTGCTTGTACTGCTAAATGCATGTCTCAGGGGTAGAGTGTATCCCCTGTATGTATCAGGGGTTTTCAGTACGTTTCCCAATTCTAAGAAGGGTGACCCAGCGGTGGCAATTAGCTATAGGCCCACCTCAATTGAGCCAATAATTGGGAAGATACTGGAGTCCATCATGGTCCGGTAGCTGTCCAATTACACAGAGGAGAATCAGCTAATGGTTTAAGAATTGCAGCATGGTTTCCGTAGGGGCAGGTCGACCTCCACAGCATTGATCTCCCTAGTGGAGACCAAACATGCAGCTTTTGAGAGGAGTGAGTCTCTTGACCTCATGTGCGATCTCTCCAAGGCCTTTGATTGTGTGCCACACAATGCGCTTCTTTTCTCTGGAATTTGTCAAGATATGGAGTTCACAGTGGGTTTATGGGAAAGTTACAAAAAATGGAAACAATTGAATTCCTCATTTTCAATGGGTACCTACGATATAAAAAACCATTGTAAATGAAAAATTTGAGGGGGTGCTGAGGGGAAGAAAGGTGTAGGGGTGAGGACTTTCCGCATAGCAATTGGCTATAATATGCAGTTACCAATTTAAAAGAAAAACAGCTCCATATATATTACTTGATTATTTCCTAATTAAATTCCTAAAATGGCATATTTTGGCACGCCCCGGTGATATTTATTGCATATTATAGGACATTTATCCCCTTCAAATTCGATTGAAATATGATCTTATATCATTTATAATGTAACTTACGGTAGCTCTACAAGTTTTACATGAGATATTTTCCAGCACACAACCCTGTTAACTTTTATTCGGAAAAAATGCATTCTCTAGACAAAAATTCAGGGGATTCCTTCATTTTTCTATTTATAACTCTTGAATCACAGGATCTAGAGTGAAATAGTAACTTAATGATATATGAAATGGAGTAGTTTAATTTTTTATTGAATGAGAAAAAATCGATTAGGCTACTTATCTTTAATAGTTGCTGAGATAAATTCAATAGAAAACCCCCTTCGTGAAAGTGGAAGCATTTTTAAACTAAAAATGATCATAATTATGTATTATTTTTCCAGAAATTGTGTAAAAGTTGGTGGAACAAGTCATGTGGTTCTATCAAGCCTTAGAATGAAACTTGCGCTTATGGATTACGATGCTGCCAGATGCATGTTGTGAGAGATTGATTGATTGATTTATTATAATCTCCTTTGCCAGGTCTGAGGAGACCTATGGCAACATCAGAAACATGATACAGAATTTAATAATATAAAAAATTAATTAATAATAGTTATAAACAGCATAAATGTGAAATATAATAAAAGTTTCCTTTTTTTTGAGTGAGATGAAATCAGAAAATATTAGACTTGAAAAGCAACTTAATAGAGCGTAATGAATAAGCCTAAGCTTTTCGGCTCTAATAAAATACATTAAAATAAAATTATTATCCTGTTAATTACGTTATAATTGAGCTAGCATGAAAAAAATGGATTGAAAGAAATTCAACATATCGCTGGAAAACTATGAATTCTTTAGCAATGTGAAAATCGTGCCAATAGAAAGATAATTAAAGAATAATTTACATTACATGAACGACGAATTAACACTTGATATCATCAAATTGCAATTTTAAAGAAAATAATAAAATTTAAATGAAAATGAATACAGTATATAGAATTACTATTCGATAAATTTACAGTTCCACATTAACGTATCAGATAAGTTAGTGAAGTATCATCGAAGTTACAACAGAACAACATTCGAGAAAAAAGAATAAAATTACGACATCACTTTGTCACCTTCTCTCCACTTCACAGTTCCATCAACTGTCCAAACATTAGCATGGCCTACACGCGCACATAATTCGCGATATAAGATGATCCGTTTCTGCGTGAGGTCGTCGCGGATGGCCTCTGAGAGAAATCAGAGGTCGTTTTTGTGTAATTACTTAGTAAGTTAATCACTATAGATGAAACGGAAACAGTGTGCTTACATTCACATAAGAGAATGCATTGCCAGAATGTGTTACATTCTAATTGTTAAAAGAACTATTGAACAGTTGACAAGCTGACCACAAAATACCAAAAAATTGACACAACCAAAACGAAATCAAAACAAACACATTTTTTCAAAGATAAACCAATACTTGTTGGCTCAAACAACTCCCAGCAAGTTAATGGACAGGATTGTAACCTAGTAGGAGACAAGCTTGCCTGGTATCACCTAGGAAAGATAAAGGCTGGCACTGCCGAGGATAATGTAAAATCGTTTTTAATAGAAACCTTCCCTGGGCTAAACTTTGTTGTAGAGAAGCTGGAAAGTAAAAGTGTATCATACTGTAGCTTCAAAATAGGAGTAGATTTCGATCATAAAGACACTATCTTAGACAACACAAAATGGCCTAAATATGCTACCCTGAGGCGTTTTTTTATTCAAACGCCATCAAGGAGCCAAGCTGAAATGAATATTAACCAGAATGAAGTTACCATGGATGTGAGGAAAGTTACCATGGATGTGAGGAAAGTTACCATAAATGTGAATAAAGATACCATGAATGTAAGTAAGTTTACCATTATTGTATTAAATTTTCAATGTATTTGAACTAAACTTGGCCTTCTTGAGTTCCTGTTTGATGAGGTGAATACAGACATCTTCTGTGTAACTGAACACTGGCTGAAAGAGGAGGAATCTGAATTCTATGTTGACATAAACAATCTTAATCTAGCTACTGCCTATTATAGAAAACACCATCAAACGGTGGTTTAGTAATATATTTAAAGAAGACCCTGAAATATAAGGTAATTGATGTGAATGAATTCTGTGATGAAAAGGTCCTGGAGACTGCTGCTCTGCAACTGCTTGACTCTGCAATGATTATAGTATCAGTATATCGCTCCCCTTATGGAAGTTTGGATCAGTTTTTTGAGAAGTTTAAAATCCTACTAAAATTCCTATTCAAATTCAACATAAAAATTGTCATAGATGGAGACTTTAATATTCACCTGGAAACTCAGAATGAAATAAGCTACAGGTTTATATGCCTATTACGAGAATATGGGCTCTACACTGCCCACAAAACGCCAACCAGAGGTACAGCAATTCTTGATAACATTGCAACAAACCTTGATTCTTGGGAGTATAAAACAACTGTGGTGGACGGCTAGTGATGTGGGTCGGGTAAATACCCAGCGGGTAGGTAAATATAAATTGGGTATTTACCCGGTATTTACCCATGGCCCGGGGGGTGAATACCCAAAAACTGGGCATTTATCATTTTTATTGAATTTAGAAAAGATTTAGTTGTCTTTTTGTATTCAAACGCCTTCAATGATAGTGAAATAATGACAAAATGCAAACAAAAATGTTTTATATAGTGACAAATACCATTTAACTTCCAAGCATCATTGACAAAAATACCCCAGGTACTGGGTATTTATGATTTCATTTGTTTCTGTGTTGTTAAATCTTATTGAAAATGGCAAGAAAATTTTTTTATTAATAACTATCCTAAATGATAGTTTAAAGAGAGGGGAATTTTAATTAGTATGTATCACTTTTCACTTGCAATCCATTTTCTAGGGAAAAATCATAATAAAACGAAATAACAATAGAAACATGTTCACTATTTTTCTAATGTGGTGCTGTCATGATTTCATTGATAAAGATTGACTTCATTGACGATTTCGTTGAGAAAGCATCACATTCTGCCATTGATACGAGCGAATCTGATGTGTGGATGGTAGTGGACGGCCAACTGCCGATCAGCAAAATCATGCCCCATAAGAACAGTGTAATTTTTATCAATCTTTTGGAGCAGATAGCGCCGTTATTTATGGACAAAATTACACGTTCTTAATGTGATTGGGAAAACATAAAACAGATTATTTACTCAGTTTTTTATTGAGATTTCTTTTATGGTACTGTATAGTCTGTATAAGCAAAGAAGACATTCTGGCAAGATGAGAAAATGACTCCAGCTCCAAAAAAAATTCTCAAAAACATTTTCTAAGAGTTAGTTTCTTATTTTTGTTTTTAAATAGCCTTAATATGCTTCGCGAGATTTTCAAGTTTGTAACTATTGGTTTTAATTTTCTTCTAATTTATTATTTTTATTTAGTAGCCTATAGTTTAGAGTAGAAATTTTTACATAAAACTCCTGCAGAGTTTGTCTACTCTTATTTACCCAGTTTTTATTCATGAAGAATCCTATTCATTCGAAACTTCAAGTAATACTTTAAAAAAAAACTATATAAAGTCATTGAAAATAGCAAATGAGTTTTTATAATATTATAACAATACTATTACTATGCCAATATATCTTCAATGCCAATAATAACATATTCAGGGGGACAAACATCAAGGATTCAATAAATACCAAATATACCCGGGTATTTATAAATTTTGGGTATCTACCTAGTTAAATACCCTGGGTATTTACCCCGAGTTTTAAATACCCGGGTATTTTACATCACTAGGTGGACCCAATGATTTCTGATCACTGTGCGGTTGTAATGGAACACAGTGCCACACCTGAAATACCATGGAAAGATGATTATACTTTCTACAAAAGGATTGTCAGGAACACCTACCAATACTTAGAAGAGAACTGGAATTGGTAAACTGGACAACAACTCTTGCCAATGTAAGACCAGAACTTAGACTTGACAAACTTATCACAGTTTATATAAATAGTTTCAACCAAGTATTTCCTCAGACATACCTAAAGATGAAAGATAATATAAAAATAACATGAAATCTACAGAGAGACAAATCTTGGTTTACTAAGGAACTCCGCAAAATGAAGGACCTGGTAACAATCCTACACTCACTTTATAAAACTTCAAACTCAACAGAGCAAAAAATAGTATTGTATGCTGAATACACAAATATGAACAGAAGGTATAGAAGTGCTGTAAATGATGCTAAAAAGAACCACACAGCAAAGTGTATCAAATCAGCTAGCAATGTCTGTAAGGCTGCATGGAGAGTAATAAACAGTCATAGGCCTAAAAAGAGAGAAGTAGAATCCAAATTGAGTTCAGATGATTTCAATGACTATTTTGTTACAATTGCGGACAATATACAAGCAAGCTTACCAGCCAATGAAGTGGACCCGTCCTCAAACATTTCACTAGCTCAACACAAAATGACTGAGTGGAAGGAAGTCCATCACAGCTAGTGAACTTGGTAAGCAAGTTCAAAAACTCAAAATCACAAGACATCCAAGGAATTTCCTGTGCTATTCTGAAAGAAACCATAAGACAGATTGCAGAACCAATGGCCAGTGCTATTCATGAGTGTATGAAGAGTGGCAGAAATTCTAAAAACCTCAAAGACTAGGCCAATTTACAAGAAGGGTGCAGTTGACCAGCCAGCTAATTTCAGACCAATTTCAATTCCTTCCACCATGTCAAAAGTGATAGAAACAATTATGAAGCAGCAAATAGTAGACTACTTTGAAAGTAATCACCTCCTCTGTAATCAGCAGCATAGTTTCAGAAATAGCCACTCAACAAGTGCGTTGATTGCCCTAACTAGAAAGATCCAGGACACATTTGAAAAAGGTGATACAATGGCCCTTACATTGTTTGATCTGAGTAAAGCCTTCAAATTCTCATCAGGAAACTGGAAAAGTATGGAATTGGTGGACCAGTATTAAATACCATCAAGAGTTATCTAGAAAGCAGGAAACAGGTCGTTTCAATAAGAGGTGCAAAGACCCTCAAAGACCCAAGACATTGAGCATGGAGTGCCCCAGGGTTCTGTTTTGGGTTCCCTATTATTCATTCTTCTAACAAATGACTTTGTCCCTGACAGAAACTCAGTACTGTTTGCCAATGACACAACAGTAATGTCAAGAGGAACATCAAGCGAACAGGCCTTGGCAAATGAGCATACTCACACCCAGGAGGCAAAAAGATGGTTTCTGTCAAACAGACTCAAACTAAACAAGGACAAATCTCAAATACTGATATGTTCTCTCAAGAATGAAAATAACAAAGACACCACTGAACCAGTGAAATTGTTGGGTTTCTGGCTTGATAGAAAACTAAAATGGAACACACATATTGCTCAGACTTGCATAGAGTCCTAAATCTTCTAAAAAAACTAAGATATGTGGTCACCTTGGAATACCTGATGACTGCATACTATTTGCTCTTTCACAACCATATTACATATGGAATCCTTATTTGGGGACATGCTTCAGACTGCTCAGATATTCTCTTGCTGCAGAAAAAGGCCATTAGAATAATTACATTCTCTGATCATCTGGAACACTACAAACCATTGTTCAGAAAAATGAAAATATTGACTATTTTCAGTCAATACATATATGCTTCACTCCTTTACATGAAAGAAAAGGCAAAAAACATGAAAAAGAGGAGCAACATACATGACTATCACACCCGCCATGCAAAAGACCTGGATGTGCCTAGAAGCAGACTCACATCGACCCAGAGAAGTTTTGAAGTATCAGGACTGAAACTGTTTAATCAACTCCCTGAATACATAAGGAATGCCAAGACCAGGAAGTTCAAGCATTTGCTGAAGGACCACCTAATACAACGGCCTATCTATGCATTGACAAAACTGTTGGATGAATCCCTATTCTCCAACACCAACTACTACCATCCTTGACTCCAAGGGATAACACCCCCTGGAATCACTGACACAGTCTATCTGGTTCTCCCAGTCATCAATGAAGAATCCAAGTATCAAGTATCAAGAATCTGCCATGGCTAGCAGTGTCAACGACCTGGGAAGTTTGATACAGCATACAGTATTGTGAAACTATGTCAACCTGAGATTTAATCCAAGACCTGAATTGCTAGAAAAACAAGCAAAAAGGAAATAGTTTCTGTCATTCCTTCTATAGCATAGAAATATGCTATAATAAACCAAATCCTAGCAAAACTCAAGTATGTGCTTTTCACTTGAGGAACAAGGAAGCAAATCGCCACCTCAAGATAATTTGGAGAGGTGTCACTCTCAAACACTGCAGTAGCCCAAAGTATCTAGGTGTCAGACTGGATCGAGCACTTACAAAAGTCAAAGCCAAAAAAGGTTGTTGCTAGAAACAATTTGTTAAGAAAGCTCACAGGAACAGCATGGGGAGCTCAGCATGAGGTACTCCGCACGGCAGCTATGGGCTTGGTTTTTGCAGCAGGTGAATATGCTGCTCCAGTTTGGGAAGCATCAGCACACGGAAAACAGGTAGACATTGCACTGAATGAGACGGTGAGGATTATGACTGAGTGCCTCAGACCAACGCCTATAGATAAGATTTACCCTTTAGCGGGTATTGCACCACCTAAGATGTTTATTTTTTTGTTTATGTTTATTGTTTATTTTTTGCTGTGACTAGCTTTTAATAGCTTATCTGTTTTATTTTCTTACTTGTCTTGACTAACTGTAAGTATTCTTACTTTTGACGTGTCTTTGTGGTTCTTGTAACCACATTATAGACTAAAATAATACTAAATACTAAGATAAGGCGTAAAATGGCTGCCGAAATTGGGAGGAAGAAGCAACTCACTGACAGTCGACACCCCATGTTTGACGCTTTGCAGGTGGTATCTCGACTCAAGTCTAGGAAAAGCTTCATGGTTAGAACGGAGTCCTTAGCAACAGGACCTGAAACTCGTCGGCTTGGAAACTCGTCGATCTATGGAAGACAGCGGTCCCTGGCTGGCCTTGTTTGAGAGAGAGATTGGCTGAAGGAAAGGACTTACCATATGACGTATGGAAAACATTGAATCACCTCAGAGTGGGAGTGTCAAGTTGCAAAGCCAATTAAAAAAAATAGGGCTTCAATGATGATGACAAGTGTGAGTGTGGAGAAATCCAAAATGAAAGCCACCTCACAAGCTGCTCAATGCTGAATGATTCGTTCTCTGTTGATGATATATTAGAATTAAATGACAAGGCAATAGATGCTGCTTTTTTCTGGAGAGGGAAAATTTAAGGTGTTTGCTGGACACGGAAAGTAAGTAGCATAGAAATAACCTCAACAAAGTAATCATTTACGTTCTCCATCTATAATAATTCTGATTTCAAGTTAGGAGCGGCAAATAAATCAAATAAGTGAATAGACCTACTTCATAATCAGGATAGAATCAATAATTGATCAATTATTTTTTTAGAAACAAATAATTGGACTCAATGTAAAATAAATTCAGCTGCAGTATCATAACCTAATCTACTAAATTAATGTGAACTGAGCTTAGACTTATTACAATGAATATTAAAAAAGGAAAAAATATATCCTCACCTGCTTCCTCCAAATGGTAGGATTTGAATTAATATTTGGAACTTTTTGCATAGAACAACAATAGTTAAGTTTTATACAATAATCATGTCCAAGTTGTAAACACACGAACAACACCACAGTACAGTACCGAGTACCGCTCCGGCTTCAACATGTGGTTGACCAGAATGAGAAGACCTAGGAGCAGGGTTGCCAATCCAGTCAGGAGGCTTGCTAAGTGACTGGTATTTTATAACGGTTACATGTTGCCTTCAAAATGTAACTGCTAACACAGAGCCTGATTTCCTATGAGCGAGGATACACCGAGAAACCAGGTCAGAAGACCCTAGCCTTGTAATCTAAAATGGCCGCGATGGTTCGAGTTTGAACACCTGATATCGTCTGCACCAATTTACATGGGATTTGAGTGCGCCTAACTGACTGAACCATGACTAACTGGCTGACTAAATCTAGAAAGCAGATCCAAGAAGCAATGGTTCGAAGTTTTGGTTGGCAATACTATCATGTTCCAATCACGGTGAGACTTCGAAATTTCAGTTCCAGTTCTCAGTTTTTCAAGCTATTCTGTTTCTGTTTGTTTAGGTTTGCTTCCTATGATAATATTTTAACGTGTTGAATGTTCGTGTTCTAAATTTCAAGTCAAAATTTTATATTTTCGGCCATGGAAAGTTATTTTGTGAAGTGTTTCGGTTTTATTAGTTAATAATGATAATAATGTTTTGACATGACAAAATTTTAACGTGTTGACTTTTCAAGTTCTAAATTTCATGTCAAAATTTGATATTTTGGAATGGAAAGTTAATTTGTGAAGTGTTTCGGTTTTATTAGTTGATATAAAGTTTTGAATTCTAAAAATCTATTAATTTAAATGACTGAAAGAACTATAACTATGGTTTTCCTTCTAGTGAAAATTAGGTTATATGCTGGCCAAGGGGAACAACCCTTGGGTCTCCCCACTACTGAAAGCCATACGCTAAATAATAATAGGGCGGATGTTAAAAATCTAAGATAAATATTATTGATTTAAATAGCCTACTATCTATATCAAAAATGAATAATATTGACCTGTGGATAAAAAACTTTGCTCATATCACTACTCCGCATAAATTCAAGTAAGTGAAGTTAAAAAACTTAGATTAATTTAATATTTTACTTTTAGAATTGATTTTATTCATGATTAATTCATTTTATTCATTTCTAGCGAGGTGGGCCAGTAAACGACACTTACACCAATTATAATTCATTGCAATAGGTAGGCCTACTGTCCAATATCTCCGTATAGTCTAAACAAATATGAAATTAAATTAAATGAATTAGCCTAAGTGAATTACAATACTGTAGTTGTAATTTCTTGTTACAGAACACTTGAAAATTTTAATCTAAATTGGGATATAAGATGTTTTGGGCAAATGCCTGTATTTTCGTCCCTTTTATTGTATAATTGTAATTGAATAATTAGCATGATTCGTTCATTTGTAAATTATTTAGAATTTTGTTTAATATCAAATAGAATATCAAAACTGCAATCATATGAAAGTGAAAACCAAGTGAACTGCCATACAATACTGTAATATTGAAATATATACTGAGTTTTGTAATTATTTATTAACAAGATTGAAATACAGTAGGATTGAAACACAGACAAAGTACAAAACGTCTCTTCTTCCCAATTTTGATTGAAATATTCAAAATGGAGGTTATGTCCACACTTAAAACTTGAAATTATACACAAGTTCCAACATCTGAAGGTAAAAAAAAACTATGAAACCGTAATCTAAGATTTGTTAAATAAATAAAAAGAACCAAAACACGGATAGTATTAAATAATAATATTAATTTTCACTTCAAATTTTGAAACCTAAAATAGATAGACTTTCATGAAAGTTGATACATCAACTTTCTACTATGTATTATTATTATTAATACATATGTTATTATCAATAACAATATGCTTTGAAGGTTGGAATTTTCATAATTATTATGTAAGTGTAAGAAATTTTCCTTGGATATTGGACTGTAACCTAACTTACCTGTATTGGGGTTTTCTGCATATTCATTGAGTCACAGCGTTCCCTCAAATCGCAAATGTTTCAACTAAGAATGAAATTATTAATGTGAAAAACTTGAAAATTGATTCAAACTCTGTAATCAGGGATCTAGGGATCTATATTTTTTCTTCTACGTAGTAATAATATAGTTTTTATTTTCGTTTTTATACATAAATTAAGTTAGGTATAGGTAGCCTAGGTACCTTTCCTTTGAAGACAACAACTACAGATCACTATCAATAAATAAACATCACCGGTTCATCTTGAATTACTTGATAGGCTATCATCTAACATAATACATAATATTAATAACATAATTTATTAAGTAACATACATTATTATGGTTACAATAGCTATTTAAGGTCGTTGCCTTTTGAAGGAAAGTTTAAAGAACTTGAAGAACGCAATAACTATGTTACAAGAATTTGAACCTATGGACTTGACGACCCTAATAGGGGACATTATGAAGACAATTGACAAACCCCCGATCCTAGGACCGTGAGGAAGACATTGGAAGTAAAAGGAAGTAAATTAAGAACTTAGCAAAAGTTTGCCAAGAAACACATGTGTTCCAAACTTTCATTTATTTATTGTCCTTTCAGTTTCATATCAGTTTCATTCAGTTTGATATCTAACCTGTTACAGAATGGCTCACACAGTCTCGACATACCTGCTGATGATGTGTTTCATAACGGAGGAGTCATGATTGCACCTTTTCTTTCAACTGGGTTCTATGCCATTTTTGAAGGTGAGGTTTGAACTAGGTAGCCAACTATCTTTCTGAGGGTGCTGCTTGCAAGTGCTCTAAGCATGTGTGCACTAGCATTCAATTAGATTGAATGAAGCTTGGCTAAAAATAATTTTGATGTGCGCAAATACACATAATGTGCTTGCCACGTTCTGTTCGGTATAGTAAAATTTGTAAGGAGTCCATAAATTATGATGTGTACAATTACACGCCAGTCAATTTAGCAGCCAGTTGACAAAAAGAAACCAGAAAATTTAATATTAGGCTCAATTTCAGATGATTCCGCATACCAATGTAAGACGTGATTGCAATTTTACTTTCACTTCCGTAGAAGAATATAATTGCTGGTAACACGACATATTGATTGAAAAGCATCCACTTTGCATAGTCCCCATAAACCTTCATAGCTTTCTAGCATAATCAATATCATTTTTGGAGTGTGCTCCATGTCATGCCCTTATGAGCTTATTAGCTAGTTACTTCTTTTTGGATAATGAGATAACTGGTCTGTTTCAGAATGACTCGCTTAGTCTCAACCAACTATATAGAAGTGTGTTCTATAACTCTGCTGAGAATGAGTTTCATAGCAAGAATCAAGACTGCATCTAGTTCTTGATGACGATTATCAATCAATGTTTGGTGGTGAGTTCACAAATATATAGAAATTTAGTTGTACATTGACATACTATAGGCCTATATTATAAGTTCTCAGTATGTAGACTGTGTTATAAACCGAATAAACTGACAATATTATGACCTAAAATGTCCACTGGATATTCCGCTGGTATAGTCTATCCAAGCAAAGAAGGCATTTTTATACTAGCAAACCTATTTTTTAATACAAAGCTCATAGCTAAACAATATTTCATTCTTGATAGCGTAACAATTATGAATACTGAATATTCTAAGAATTTATATTTTAACACTAACCTTCGGGTCCGTTATTTTTCAATGAAGAGAATAGAGTAATTTTTTCTAATAGTGTCGGTCTAGCTAGGTTATTGGAGGTGCACATTTCATCTTGACTTCTTAATTTTAAAAATGACTATCAAGGCACTCCAGTGTGCAATGCTTAATACATTTGTACATCATTTAGCATTATCAAAACTCCACTCTAAAAACAGTTATGAACGTGTCATATTACAAGTTTGAGCACTTTCAGAGCAAAGTTATGTGTGTCATTGTTATGAGTGGTGAACTAGTGACCTCGATGAATAAGGGCATTATTTTTTCCAATTACATCTTGGAGACTCCGGTTAGTCTTATTATGGAGTATAATACAGGTCATAGATTTGAATAGGAATAGAATTCTTAAAATTATAAAACCATTTGTCATTTGCGTACTGTAATAAAAACTCCGTCAGCTATGAACCTTTCCAAATGTTTTTTGAAAGTCATAATTGTTTCAATTCTAAGTCCCTAAATAATATTGTTGTTAATATCAATAAAGCCGCGTATCGACAGTGCGAGGCATGTGCCGCGAATGCCTCGCGGTGCTTTGAAACTGGTGCGACTGCTGTGGCCAATAACATCTCTTATTTTATCCTTCAAATTTAATAGCAAGATATGTGATAGGCCACAGCTGATCGACTACGTTCCAGTCGCACCAGTATCAACGCACCGCGAGGCATTCGCGGCACATGCCTCGCACTGTTGTAACGGACCTTAATACTGATAATATCAATTTTTGATTGACATGTTACTCTGTGTTGATGTTGGAAAAGCAAACCTCACACCAAATTTCTCAAGTGTGCTTAAAATCAATTTCCACTTTTTGCAAGTACGGTAGCTCTGGATAAGATTAATATTGTGTACCTCAAAGCCCAAACTTTCAATTTTGTTTCTATATATCTAAGAATTAATGCTTAAATAAGATAAACATTGCTATATTGTTCTAAATTCAGCTATAGATCTTTGTTATTATTTCTATATACAATAATATAGATTTAACTCATTGTCCAAATTTTTTCCATTGAGGTGAATAACTTGAAATCGTCATAACTCATAAGTATTGAAAGGTATCCCATGTCATAAGTTATCTTGTTAAAGGTCATGTTTCAGTTATCAGTGTTTCTTAAAAAATATTGTAAAAATAAATTATTAAAATTTACTGGAATAATAATAATAATATTTATGGAATAATAATTTGAAAATGACATTATATGTGTTAAAGCAACAGAAGTTGGTGAAAAAATCTAATAAATAGTGTTTCTGTGAACCAGTAGACCTCACGAAGTCACCCATGGATGGGGCATTATTCATGAATAAAAGGGAAAAGGGTACTGTGATTACTATTTGAAATAAAAAAAAAAACAGTGATAAAAGTGGCCCTGAGATATATAAAGGTGAAAAAGGAAGCACATAGAAGGGGAACACATACTAAGTCTTAGTTATGTTGAGTTTCATTAATTGCATGCCTCATTGCTTGCAATTAATTGACCGAACGTAAGTGAGGTCTCGATTCAAGACGACGATTTTGCACTTTTTATGTTTGTTCCGCATTTACGACAGAACGTAGAACAATACCTTCTGATTGAATTTGACAGGAATGCTCCTCTTGAAATTGCGCGACGATGTCTAAGTAAGGTTTTTTGAAATATTGCATTTTAAGGATAATAAGAAAGGAAAAAGAATTACCTCCATACTAAAATATTACTATATACATTTATACTTCTGAACATGGAGGTCCTTTTTCCTTTTATATTATCCTTAAAATGCAATATTTCAAAAAACCTTACACATACATCGAAGCGCAATTTCAAGAGGAACATTCCTATCAAATTTCATCAGGAGGTATTGCCGCGTTTTGTCGTAAATGCGGAACAAACATAAAAAATGCAAAATCGTTGTCTTGAATTTAGACCTCACATGCGTTCGGTCAATAACAGTTCATGTACTTGTATCTTAGTAGCCTATGTGTATTTCAAGTATTCATGCAACAAGAATGTTCAAATAAAAATGTAATAACTACTGGTATGATAGACGTTTTTCATGCAACAGGGTTAACATTTACCACTTGAAGGAGAATTCACTTATATAAAATGGCCCATTTAGAACACTCTTTTTATCTTATGTGCCAGTTTCAAATTATACCAAAAATATTCCACCGACACTTCCGTCATCTTTAAAATGTCCTCTCATTGAAGCAATGAGATGTTTTAAACTTTCCTAATAGATTAGCTGCCCTTCCCATCTCTTATTCACCGTGGTCACAATGTGAGAATGTTGTATGAATGGTAAACCACCTCTATTGACATTATTTGGCTCTGCGCATCTGAAATACAATCCACACTAACAGCAATGCTGTGACATATTTCTGTATCATTCATTAATCAAATTAGATATTCTTATTCTGTGAGATTGGTCGGAACTAAGCCTTAATGCTATTCGCAGTGCATTGCGAATGTGGTGTGGACTGTATTTTAAATGCGTCTGGGCTCAATGTTATTTCCCCTTTTTATTAGAATTGAGCAGATAAGAATACTTGGCTTGTTTTCAACATGTGCCTGCGCATATTGTTGATCTCATATATAGAATTTACAGTTCATAAACTTGAATATAAGATTTAAAAATATACATTCTAGAGTTGTATAACTTACATTAAATTTACATTGTAAAATTAACAATTTATCTAATATCCTGTCCAATTTTGTCACTGGGGAAAAACACGGAGCTCAGGTTCTGAGAGATTATGTAAAGAAAATTTACATATCTCAAGCTTAATCGAGCTGTATAATATGTCATTAGATTCAAACTACAAAAACTGTAATGTACTTCATGCATCAAGTCATCCTTTACATAACTTATTTTTATTTACTTTCAAGAAGATAGACAAAAATCATGCCTATATCAAACAGAACAATAGAATTGGAAGTATTAGTGTAATAATTATGGATACAAGGCGTTTCAATAATGATACTGTGTCTTCAAATTCGATTGTTTTAATAGTATCTTCAATTTAATATTGTTTTAATTGAACTGTGGCCACAGTTGAATCCATAGATTATAGAATTATTCTAAAGATAGCCTACTGTTTTGTAGTTATCGTGGTTTAATCCTTTTAATTGTTAACGAGGATTAGCAAACGACAATTGCGGAATTTTATAGCTGTAGCAGATAACCATCATTCAATCACTGTATATACAGTAGTAATGTGAGACTTGTGTGATTGCAAATTCTCCTAGATGGATTATTATGTAATTTGCATGGTAGAAACTGATAACTGTAGTTGAGTGCATTCAAGTTGATACCTAGGAATTTGGAATGACAACTATCATTCAGTGGGATTTCATGTGTGAAGTGCAGTATATTTTTTGAGTTAGTTTCTTATAGAGCCGGTCCAAAGTCCGGGTATAAAGTGTGATGGCCATTCAAATATTTCAAGTAGTCATGCTGAAAGTGTGAAAGATTTAAATAAAATTCGAGTAGGCCTAATACATGCAAGATTTATATAAATTAATAATTTCACTTTTTTCACCTAAAACAGTGAAATATTGAATATTTTCTTATTTCAATCCATTTTATCTATTTGTGGCGTTTCACTGTTTATAAAGCTGAGGTGATGGTTAGCCAGAAAGTAAATGAAATAGCCTATGTGTAGATAGAAAACTATAGTTTTTCTTTGTTCTACCGATAATCCATTTACTCACTGCGTGACCATCCTGAAGTGTAGCCTCTCTCATCTAATCGGTTCTATGTTTGTATTTTATTTTTTACCTATTTTATTCTGTTCTTTGTTGATATTTTTTCTGTGTTTCAGATAATTGAACAGTGGATTTGCGAATAATTCTTGTTGTTTGTTGTAAATGGCAAAGCTGAATTTTTCTCTATTTTCAATGTCAACATTATCAATGTTAAACTGAAATACATGTACACTATTAATAAACCATCATTATTTTTAAACCAAATAGCCTACTGTTTTCATTTTATAAATTTTACACCCATAAATTTAGAGCTTGAACCTAGATGATGAAAAAATTGTACTTTATAATAAATTGTAGCCTACTGTACTTTATAAGAAAATTGGACATTATCTGCATAATATTTTACCCGTGTGAATTACTGAGGAATAATTTTGGAAAACCGTTGCAATATTTTAAACACAATAAAATTTTCTAATTTGTTTGTGAGAACAATGATAAGATATAGTAAGGCCCTTATACTCGATACTAGTTCAACTATAATCCTACTTTGAACGTTTGACTCATGCATAATAAATACGATCAAAGCTTGGTTTGATCCTGGATTAATTAAAACTGCTATCAAGTTTAAGGGCATTTTCTAAGTATTCAAGTATAAGGGCCACATACACATCCATCATTGTGTATATAATTTTGGACTGGTACGCTTGAACAATGTCTATTTGTTTGTTAATGTATTGAAAAGCTATTTTACAGACATGCCTAAAATAATATTGAGGTTACAAATCGTAGGGTCAACAGCCGACTTGAAGAGGCCAGAGTTTATATCAAGAATAATTATTCTTTCTTTGAAAAATTAGTTCGGCATAATACTCATTAATTTAAGCAACTGCAAGGATGAAAATAATACGTAGGTACTATATGTGGGATTCCTATAGAATCAAGAACAGCAAGTAATCCAAATTTTGAAAATTTCAGTTTCGATTTGTAATGAAATGAAGGTTGCGTAAGATACATGCTCAACTATCAAAAATTAATTATTGGTACTGGTAGGCTAAATTAATTTATTGCGGAAACTATTGCTGCTTATACAGGTAAAATAACATATACCGTTAGGTATATTGAAGTCTATAACGTTTTAGTTGACGTTAACTACCATAAATAGATATAAAGCTAAACCTCAGGCTTTCGTAAAAAATTGGGCTATTCATCTCCCACTAATATGTTGGGTAGCGCCAAGCAACAATTACTTATTCGACCTAGGATCAGGACTTTTTAAATTATCAGAATTGATGTTGTATTGAAAATGCATAAATATTTTTTTTATGAGGGTGAATCCCACATGAGCTCATAGGCTTGTGATATGGATGATAGATGACGACTACTTTTTAGGTAGGTATCAGGGTCCACCTGGTTATCAGACTGGCGCTTTATCACTCCTACAACGAGCCACCCAAGTCTTTTGACAAAGATTGGATAAGTGTATAGCCTATATTGCCCCCTATCACAGAGGGCTATGATTCTTACCATCTCTAAACTATAAATTTGTTAGACCAGTTGATATAATAATATTAACCAGGCATTATATAGGTAGCTTGATTTTACATGTAAACTTGGGAAGCCTATATATTCCTCTGTCGATCTGCAATTTTTTCAGAATTCTACTAAGATAAACAAATTAAAACAATGCCAATACGGTAGGGTATGGAACGTTTAGTACGCACTGATTCCATCAGTTATATAAAATTATAGCTTATTCTATTTTGTTCAGAGTATATCTGATGGGTATATACGGTAGGGTATTTTGTTTTTACAAGGACCAATTGTCATAAAAACAATTATGTAATAGGTGAGTTAGGTTATAACTAACCTCTATATTATAATCATTATCCAAGCAATGAAGCACCATGTGCATAAATTTTAGTAGGATAATATAAATAATTATTATAATTATGTTCAATAAGACAAAAGACATCAGCTCGTCAAAACTTGAGATTTTCAAGCATGTGCATAGCCTAGTTTGTAGTCTATGTACGGTACCATACTGTACCCTTGAGTACTTATTTTTTCTCAGGGCTGCTGTCGTATTTATCAGAATGTTCAAATAATGAAAATCAAAGTACCATTTTTTTAAATATTTTAAACATATAAAATACCGTACACGCGGTATCTCAAAGAGAACATTTTTGATGGTCATCTGGAAAAAATTCATCATTATCAATTTATTGGACTGAAGTAAACTCTTAAATTTAACGCTGATTAATTTTATATTGTATTCTGGTGTAATTTAGTAGACAGGGTAGAGACTATATAGTCGTAACACTAAAATAGACTATAATAATGTAAATGTAGTAAAGTTATAGTTTGAAAACAACTCATACAATAGATATCATTGAAACTTTAAATAATTAAAATCAAAGTACCTTTTTTTTAAATATTTTTTATTTTACACTATATGCTTCAGCGATATAGCCATTTTCAAGTGTAGTTTTTTAAAAAAGGTACTTTGATTTTAATTATTCAAAGTTTTAACGAATACAGTAGCCCTAAGAAAAATAAGAGAGAGTTTATACCCATTGAGTATGAATATAAGTAGGCTATAATTATAGTAGGCCTATGTATATTCATACTCAATGGTATAATTTACCGTACGGTGGCCGACGAGTACCTTAACTTACTATTGTTGCAAGAAAATACAAAAATTGTCTAATAATAGCTTTGTACCTTGTAATTTAACTTGTATAATAATTCCTCTGTATTACCTATTTGAAATTAGCGGCAGTCGCCAATTGTATCAGTGATTGTCTAGTAACTGTTATCGTTATCAATGGTTAGTACCTGTTACCAAAGCTGCTAATGAAGATTTTAAAATAAAATAATTATTTGAATAATCAACATAATATATACCTTATTCTGAATTGTTTCATTCTAAATTGATATTAGAAAATTGGTTCATGCATCAGAACCAATGAATTCGACGGTTTTAGTCCATAGAACATCATAATATATAAAAGAATAATTGTTCTAAAATAAGACATTACCCTATCATGTTTTATAGCTCTGGAATATTACAAATCATCATTTTAATATAAAAATACCATTCAAATCACCTAGAATCAACAAGAATCCCATTTAATTTTGTATACCTACAACTAAGTTACGATCTTCCTGACATTTAGGCAACTCGGGGATTTCCTATTCCACTTGAACCATCACGGCCATTTTGGATTCGAATGTTAGGGTCGGCTCAGTGTGTCCAATCCTAGTACATATGTACTAGATCTAGTCACAGAGAAGAAAACAGAGGACACTTTCTGTGTTGCGCGGATTGGGTGACCAGCGCTGAAATGACCTTGACTTTTAGGCTGCCTGGGTCACCAATTGTTGGAGACATTTTGCGCCACGATGTAGCAGCACCATCGACAACTCCTCTCCGCCTGTTCAGAATCCCCCTCCACTAGAGTCGTAGTATTCTCACCGCTACTGAGTAGAGTACTGAGTACTGACAGTTCACATCATAATAGAATAGAACTGAACACTGAACAGCTTGTCTGACGCACATAAGCCGCAGCCGAGTTAAATTTCCTATTTGCTAGTATTATCGCTTTTCTGTGCCACTATTGATGCTCTCATTATACTAATAAATTGTATGTTTCCTTTTTCTCTTGGGTTACTAAAAATGTATGTGACAGTCATAAACGAACACATGTTCATGAATCAGAATTTAGAGTTTTCTATTTCAAATGGATTGCAGTTCCCTTTTCAATTATTTTTATTTATGCATAGGCTACCGGTAACATGTTTCGACTACTCAGAGTCATTTTCAAATGCATAAATAAAAATAATTGAAAAGGGTACTGCGATTCCCATTTAAAATGAAAATCAGTGATGAAGTAGCCATAGGAAATATATATAACAATACATCAAGGTAGTATTGCATGTATGTAGATATACTGGATAAACAGCGAAATTTATTGAGTAAAGTAATAATATTAGTATTCTAAAACAGTAAAGGAAGCTATGGATGTACACGCAGTTGTCAGTTTGCTGATAGTCATTAGTCATTAATAGCCTTTAGTCATTCTGCCAAGGCTTTAAGTAAGTGTCTTAAGATTCATAGACAATGTATGAAATTGAATAGAAGTGAATTTGGTGATCTTTTTGTGTTTTGAATTTTCTCAAAACTTTTAAACATTTAAATCTCCTTGGATAATTTCAAGAAATACAATTTCCTATCGAGAATAATTATTGACCTTATTTTGCCGGTGGAACTTCCTTTTGGGACTCCCCACTCCCCACCAAAAGTGGCATAAGATAATAATAATAATAATGTATTCTCATGTAATTTTAAAAACTAGAATATTCCACTTGGAAATTGGAAATCAAAGATACAAAATATTAAATAATGAATGACCGAAATTTTCTGATAGATATTAACATTCTATAATAATTGTCAAAGGGGTAACTGGATTAAAATAACTGTTTAACTTGTTTTTAGTACATTTTCGACTAATTTTATATTTTATTAAATTCATAGATAAGCATTCTAACTTTGTCTATTTTCACCATATTTAGTAAGCCAATAGAACCATACGGTATAGTTGAAATATCGGAATATGACTTTGGTTTTTTCATGAAACATAGCATAAACTCTCACTCAGAAATATCCATGAAATAACTTTCAACAAGTTTTTAGAGCCTATTTTATTAATTTTATAATAGAAGAAAAGCATCCCAAGTTGAACTTTGTCTGTGATCCAAATTTCAGTAGCCCAATATTGGTGCTGTGTACATAATTTGGTACTGAGAGTCCAATATTAAAGAGTTATGGTACGTGTCCAGAAGAAAGTCAGAAAGGTAGGTTTCAACCACACTCTCAAAAAAAAGCATATTAAATATTTCTAGACTCAATCTTTATATGAAATTTGTTATCAAAAGTGACATTTGGCTTGCCAGTCGAAGATGTTTTTGTCTCAAATTACACAGTAAGAAATTTTATAATCACAATTATTCAGTGCTACTACACCCCAGGCGTCCGATATTTGGGTACGGTATTCTGCTTATATCTCTATTGTAAGAGACAGTGTCAATTGTTGTTGGTCGTTTGTAATTCGATACATAAAAACCCTACAACTTTTTCAAGTGAATCTTAAGAAATGACGAGAAATAAAAATATGATTTCTCATTTCCATCTCTTTTCATATGATAATATAAAAATTACCGTGTAATACGGGCTTCAACCAATTACATGAATAGTATGTGATGAACTGTATTCAGCACAAACAAATAATAAGTGCAATAAAAAGTGCTTCAAATAATTATGAGCTATCTATATAATACTATAGTATTTGAATATCATGAATAGCTTCAATTTGTGATTGACAAGATATTTTGTAGTGAAATCGAGATTAATATCATCTCTTCATGTTTAAATCTGTTTTGTCCCTATTGTAAGTTGTGCTGTGATTATTGTAACCTCAGACAACATTAACTTTTAATCAAAATTTATTTGAGAGAGAAATTACTGGAGAAGCTTAATTTTCCCAATAATTCAGCTCTATTGAGGAATTGTCAACAATAGAAAAATAAATATTCTTCAACATTAACAGAGTAATTAAGTGAGTAAGGTTTTCCCCATGCAACTAAGGGAAAGCACATCTATCTGAAACTACATCTATCAAACTATCAACCTATTTGAATTTTTATTTTCGGCTATCTGCATATTAATATCTATAAAGGTACTATGACAATATATAATATAATAATCCATCTATTTTGTCTTTCTCATTCACTCGCATTTACCATCCAATTATATCAATAACCATTTATTTGTACTATTTTAAAGAGATAATAATAAGCTTTGGTTCAAAACTATTTCTATTCAAAATTCATTCCACTTATAGGCCTATCCAAAATCGCACATTATACCTAGTAAAAGATGAATATATATTTACAGATGTTATAAAGCTACATATAAAATACTCAGCAGTTTGCTGAAACTTGGGTCAATAATTTTGATAGTTTAATTAATGAACTTAATAGGATAACTGTAAATTCTTTGAAATTGAATGAATTTGAAACTAATAAAAATTCTTTCAACTGTCATCACACTACTGTCTAGATTAACTAATTATAGATTAATAATAAATTTATAAAGCCACATTCACACAGGAGTGTTAATATTTGGGTATAAAGCATATTAATAAATACGGTGAAATTAGTTAAAAAAGAGGCCCAACCTCAACATCCAAAGAGGAAGGACGATTCCTACGCCAAATTGTTCAATACAACCCCTTTATTGTTTGGTGAATAGTTACACCCTTTTGAGGGGAGGGGATTGAAAGGTGCAAAATTTCAGTTTTTCGTGAATGGTTTTTTTCTAGAGAATAAAATTTGGAAGGATTTGCAAAAATTGAAAAAATTAGAGAATTTATCACAAGAAGGATGATAAAAACCGGTTGTAAACCTTCTTATGTCAAAGTTCTCGCAATTCTCCCATCAGTAACCATCTGAAAGAGACGATTTTTCCACATTTCTCAATAAGTTTCAGATTTCTCAATCACAACTTCCGGATTGGAAGCATTAAAATGTGGAAAATTGGAATTTCCTATGTGCAGGTATTAAAATTATTCAAGAGTATAATTCAAATCTGAATCTTGGAGGTTTTCACCGAATTTGGATTATAATATATGAATTTATACCACCGTGATGTGCAGAAAATGATGAGCTATTGAACGATACAATCCGACGTAACATTCAAAAGTTTAATATGTAAAAATATAAAAATAAAAGGATACTTTTGACCAATCCCCATAAAGTATATGATATTATTGGTCGTGCAAACAATATTTATGACACTCTATAGGGTTTCAAGAGAAGAAATCTAGAAGTATCAGCCAATCCTAATATTTTTAGTATGTTTTTGTATTACCTATAAACTGTAATTTTATCGGTTTTTGGGGGTGTAAGGATTTTCTAAAATCGCTGTAGCACATGAACCACCGAACATAGAAGAGTGAATATAGTCTCAAATTGAAGAGAAATGAGTTTCGCCGAGAGGGATTTTGAAATACGGATGCAAGTGTTACCAATTCAAAGTTACAAACTTTTAAAGAAACTGAATTATTCCTGTGAAAAAATTATGGAGTTTTTAAGAAATAGTTATTTGAAAACGGTTGATGACACAGTGTTGTTATTGGTCTCAACTCTCAATCTCTTCCCAATTTTATTCTCTTGAAAAAACATCCATGAAATTTTTTTGTCTGATGCTTGGTTTGACATCACCTCACGAAAAACTGAAATTTCACACTTTTCAATCCCCTTTTCCCCAAAACCCGATGCTCAAAAGGGTGTAACTTTTTCCCAAACCATAAAGGGGTTGTACAGAACAAGTTGGCGTAGGAATCATTCTTTCTCTTTGGATGTTGAGGTTCGGCCTTTTTTTGAACTAATTGCACCGTAGTACTAGTTGTAAAAATTGAATTACATAGAGGTTTGAGTCTAATTGCACCGTACTATATTTAAATATAAAATAATGTTAATTGTATGTTTTAAAATATACCCTATTTTAATACCTAGGGTGGTTTTTTAGACATAAAATCATATCATATCACGCTTAAAAACGTTAAAAAACGCATAGAGAAACTCCAACTGTCTTGAAAAAAGTCGGGAAAATGTCTTGAATTTCATTCATGCAAATTGCTAGACACCCTGCTTATGTTTAAATAAAGACAAAACTAATTGACTGAACATAAGTGAGGTCTTGATTCAAGACGGCGATTTTGCATTTACCTTTATGTTAGTTTGTTCCACATTTACAACAAAACGCAGCAATAGATTGTGATGAAATTTGACAGGAATGTTCCTCCTGAAATTGCGCGTTGATGTATATGTAAGGTTTCCTGAAATATACTTTTTAAATACTCATTCGACGGCAATTAATACTATGTGCCCATCTCCACCTTTAACCCGCATTTTTAATTATGCCCCTACAAGCTCTACCTCATCAATGGTTGAGGTAGAACTTCTTCAATCACCATTTTTAATAGCAAAAAAATGGTTGAGCATCATCAGAAATTCTTAGTCGATATAAGAAAAATCAATAATCTATAATTAAAAAATTATAGAAGATTAGCTTTTTATTTCCCCCCAACCATCCATTTGTAAATCAATGTCGTAAATCAGGAAATATAATGATGAAACAAGTTTAAACAAGATCGGACAATTCAGGAATCATTCAGTACGACATTTTTTTATCTATTGTATAAAATCTATCAATATTTAAAATTGATATTAAAATTAAATTGAAATTGTATTGATATGAAATTGTATTGTAATTGATATAGGAACAGCTTATTAATAATTTATGGTCTATCTTGATTATCATGACTGCAAAATTTAACTGTGAAGTTTTGAAGCAAAAGTCAACTTGAAGAGGTGGAAGTTTGAACGCCATTTCTTCAGCCCAAGCCGCTGCTCCATTTGTTCATTCTTCATTGAATTCATTCTTGAGCAGTTGTTGAGTCGGTGGTCGCTAGTGTAAAGCAGGTCGGCGTACTAGACAACACGCGCACGGGCAAGCACTCCTTGAATTGGTGAGGGGTGAGGGTGATGGGAAGGACAGGTTTCTAGCGGCGAGGAAATATTATGTCTCTCCCCTCCACCATGACAACAGCTCCGCTCGAACAGAAATCTGCATCTGAAGACACAAGCGCTCCCTATCGGTATGAAATGCTAAACATTTTCAAGCGCAACAGGTCCCCGTTTGAAAACGTCCTCTGGTTCCTTCTCTGTGATCTAGTACATTTTCCCACCATCTAGTACACTAGTACATTCAAGGCAGAATCTAGTACATATTTTTCACCTTGTAGAGAAAATAATCCCTACAGCTTGGAGGCAATCTGACTGTAATTCAGATAATTAACTATAACTATATTGATGGTAAACAACATTAAATATAATTATGTCAATTATGAAGCAACATTATCAGCAAACAGAGCCAGTCTGTATAGTAGCCAAGAGAGGCAGTTGCAGACTGCAGTAAACGGTCACTTGTTGAATAAAGTCTTCGGTACGATTTTCTGATTTATCATTACTAATGTTGATCTGTAGATTCTAGAAAATGATAAAAATGATATTACAGAAGTGTTTATTTATTTATTTTATAACACATGTGAGTGAGTAGAGCTGATGGAATTTTGGAAGACAGTATTCAGTTTAAAAAAAAGAAGCCAACAGCTTCTTTTTTCATGACAATAAATTCTGTATAAACTATGTGTTTCCTGCCTCATTCGTCAGCTATAATAACTGCGAGGGTATTTTAATCCATTAATATAAATAAAAAATAAGTTGAGAAATTATCTATCAACCCTGAAAATTAATGGACTTTTACTATCTAAAGGAAAACTGAAACATTCTTCTTCTGAAAACTATAATATTTCCTCAGAGATTCTGATACAGTAATTCAAATAGACCACCTATGTAGGTAAAATGTAAAAGAATCGTTATTTATTGAAAATGGGCTAGCTAGTGTGAAAATGGAGAAAAGTACCAGTAAATAAAATATATAATAAAACAATAACAAAAAATGGAATTAAAAAAATAAGTTTTAAGATACGTAAATCGATGGTATATCAAACAGTGATCATTGAAGAGACATTATTCTGATGGAATTGAAGTGCTTTTTCAAGTACACCCACCTTGAAACATCAAAGATTAGATTATTTTGATTAGTTTCAACCATTTTTAATGTAATTATTCAATACTCATGAATTTTTTTTACCATCTAGTACATTTTTCAAAAATCTAGTACATTTTGTAGGGGAAATTTAGTACATAATTTTTCCCCGTGCTGGACACACTGGGTCGGCTAAAGTGAAGTTTACCGGCCACCCTTCCGTAAGTCAAATTTCCAGGGTCGCGTCTTTGGGGCACCTGGATATGTCCCAAGGCTAGTAAATCTTACCAGGTGGGATATTTGCCTGGAAATTATGGTTCACAAATCTGACGTCACTATTTTTCTACAGTGTCGCACTCTAGCGCCCAAAATGAAAAGCACAGCTGATGAAAATGTAAACATAACCTATTTTCATTAGTGTTGAAGAATAGTATTGTTGTGGTAATTAATTCTGATGAGTTGAGAACATCTCAATTAACAAGGATACAATATTTTTAAGTTGTTCTAGTTGTTTTGTAGTGAAATATGATTATTTTCATCTTTATAATTGTAATCGCATAGTTTGAACCCACCAAAGCTTATTTTTTTCTCAATGAGAGCACCAGCTTCTCAAATCTTTGGTCCCAATTTATGACAACAATAGCATTATATTGTTCTAATATCACAACATTATTCATCATTATTCGACTGTAATAATACTCAATAAATTAATTCATCATTTTTAAATATTTTCACAATTATTTTCATTGATATTGAGCTTCTTATGTGGTATTTTTTATTTTTCAATTCTCTGTGGAACAGCTGGAAAATTGGAATCCTAGATACATGTCGAATCATAAATATAGGTATAAAGCATAATGTAAACTAGTAAGCCCCATGGGCTGAAGAACTTGCGTGCAAATTCCAAAGTCAACTTATGGCTTGAATAACATGATGATGAAATTTTGTAGTCAAGTCCACTTGATCAAGTTCATTGATGCATTGGCTGCCGCAAATAGTCCAAATAGGAACCACAAATCATACTAATATGATACCTATATTAATAAAATACTGAAGACTTCCATTTTGTGAAGTTATAGTTATGTACGGAATATTTTAATTTATGATTTTAATTTTTTGTTATTCCAACTATCTGTGAATCCGCTGCAGCCAAAGCACCAATGAAAATGTACTTATAAAGACTACTCTACTGCAAAAATTCAGAGGATTCACAGATAATTTTAACGTTCTACATATACGTATATTCTAATCAACAATTAATATTGATACAATAACTTTCCCTTATTAATTGCTGAAACTCATTTGTAGTATATTGAAACTTCATGTAGAGTATAGTCATACATGTATAAATATCTTAATTTCATTCTATATTGAATTCAATAGATTTTCGTGAGTTCTCAAATGTATTAAATTGAAGAATAGTTGAACCATTGACAAATATTGTAGAACTTTGTTCAAGAATGGAATTTTTCCAATATTTTTATAGCCTATTTCAATTTGTAAAAAATAAGAAAAAAATTATGGATGTCACTAGCATTCATCAAGCAAGGGTGACATATTATTTGTTTGACGTAGGCCAATATTACACGGTAATATTTTCTATTACTCATTAATACAAAAAGAGATGAAAATACAAATCATATTTTTCATCTCTTTTCATTTGATCTATAGCCTTATGCGATAGAAAATATAATAGGACAACAGGAAATGGTTGAAGATTGGACTGATATGCGCTCTCTAATGTGTCTAATTTGAACTAATCATATACCTTCATTTCATGTTTACACGACAGACATAAAAAAAATTTTAATATTTTATTTAGTGTAATTGTAATTGAAAAAATAATTCTAATATTTATTTGTGATTGAACAAAAAAATAAAAATAAATAAATAAAAGAATGAAACGCCTAGCTTTAGACATCTAGTACACTTTTTGTACGCTGGGCGCGCTGCTCGCGTTTCTTCAGCTGCCCAATTGTGTAATTAAATGCCCACCTTATCAAAGCATGGAAATTTAATCGAACAAACCACTTTAAAACATTTCAACAAAAATAATGGAAAAATGTATGCCAATAAAATAATTCAAATTTGCCGCCTCTTGTTGTCAGCTGTTCAAATAGACTCCTATCACATGTTTGAAATTTTAGATCAATACTAACATATGACTTCCAAATGAAACGTAATCTTGATTTGAGAACATTATTATTTTTATTCCTCATGATAGAACTTCAAATTTGCCGCTAATATGCAATCAGCTGTTTTATTGTAATCAGATGCATTCACCAAAAAAAATTGTTCAAATTCCATATGACATTTTTTCCAGCTGTGATTATTGTGTTAAAATATGATAGATACAAGAGTAGATATAGATATATTGTTGCTAAGAGCTTATCCTTTTTTTGCCTGAAAAAGGATGAAGGAGTTGATCAATTTTATTGTCCAATGAACTTGACATGTATAAATGTTTGAAGAATATATGTTCTGAATTTGAAGTTGATTAATTGAGGCGTTCGAAAGTTATTGTCGAACATACAAACAAACAAACAAACAAACAGACGGACAACGACTTTGGCGTTGAGTCAAAAGTAAGAACTCGCTTATGCTCGTTCAAAAATAAAACTTGTGACGTCATCCAGCAGGAAAAAAGTGGACTGCTGGGCTCTTATGGACGCTGGCCTACCTGGTAGATTTACTTACCTTGAATATGTCCCACCAAAAAGTGGCTCTTATTTTCCTGACTTATTATCTGTCTGCTTTTTACCAAGTTTACAAAAGGAGATTGAGAAGGACAAACTGGAGAAACGTTACAACTTGGGAACTCAGTGGAACTTGGGGACCATAATATTTTCGATTAATTGAAATATTTTACTGAATCACAATTAAAATTTCACTATTCACAATGTTAATAGTCGAATATTGCATAATTAATTAACTAAAAAAGTATTGATTTGTAATTATTGAAATGAACTAAAAAACAAAAAAGTAAAGAGTAACGCCCCTGGGGAATTAAATTCTCTTCTCCAATGACATAAAGAACGTGAAATTCTGTCCATAAATAGAGGCAATATCTGCTCCAAGAGATTGAAAAAATTACATTGTTCTTATGGGGCTTGATTTTGCTGTTTGGCAGTTTGCCGTCCACTACCACCCACTCTTAACCTATCATCACACTAACTATCTATTAGGTACTAAACTATTATTATTGCCGGTACCTACCTATGAAAGGTATGTTAGAGTTCAAGGAAAGTGAAGTTCTGAAACTCCAGAAAACCGCCAATCCCTAATAAATCAATTTTATTTCTTTAATTACCAGTAAGGTCTTGATGTGTAAGATGAATTTGCATTGTTAAAACCTCCTTATTCCAAAAGGAATCTATTAATCCTTTGGGAATTCCTTTCATGTCTGAATCAATATATAAACTATTATGAATATTATTAAACAACTGTTTAATTAGATTTCTTTTGATAGATAATTATTGTTTCAACTACCTATATAGCAGATACCATAGGTAGGCCACCATTGTAATGGTGGATTCAAAATAGCAGATTTTTTTAACCTGTAGTGCTTGAAGAAAATGCTTGTAGAATGGTAACCAGTGATGATAGAAACTTCAAATTAACGGAAATCGACTCACAATAAATTGCTCTACAATATTAGTTATTACACATTTTGTGATAAAATGTAACCTGAATTCAGAAAAAAATCTTTTTTGAAAAAATGTTTTTCTCAATATCTCTTTACAGTACAAATTTTGTGGATAACATTTAAAAACAACTTTTTTCGATGAAATATCAGTGACAAAGGTATTGGCAATAGTATTTGTGATCGTTTCCCGGTGATTAGAAGGTTTTATACATATTGGTTTCCAAGTTATGGATATCAACATATTTCCTTGTACAACAAGAAATACCATATTTTTACTAAAAATAGCAAAACTTAATCTTTATATCCTAGTATTGAAGTGTTCTACTGAATAATATTTTTTGTGAGATCATATTTAGGGGGAAAACCTACTATACCGCCCTTAATCCAGGTTATTTCAGGTAGGAAGGACTCTTCAAGGATAATAAAATAAGGACCGCCGTAACTTTTGTAAAAGTTGACGGATCTTGACAAACTTTAGCTCATTGTTTTCAGCTCATCAAGACGGTTAAAATGTATACGGTATATTAATTGTGAAATTCGATCAAGATTGAAGAATTTCACGACCCTGAGTACTTTGAGTTCATCCACATAAACCAAAAAAGATGCGACTTTTTGTGTTAAAATGTGTATATCTTGAATGAAATTGACAGGAATATTTTGCATTTCAGCCCAAATTGTAGAGCATAGACTCTTCTATTATTTTATATGTGAAAATCATGAATTGGTCCTGCTGAAATTAGATTAATTATCAAAAACAAAAACTGAAAATTCACTTTTTCATTTTTCTCTATCACAATCTCCAAAATTTGATTGTAAATTAAGATTCATCAGAGTATGGATACGTTTTTATTCATTTCTATCCATACATAATTAGAATTCCTACTATTTTATATCAAATACACATTCATGAATTAAATCAATCTCAATTTTAAATTAATTTTTAAAGATAGTGATAGTAGGGAAAAATGAAAAATTGAATTAAAAGTGTGAAAATTCTTCAATCTTGATCAAATTTCACAAAAAATATATGCATTTTAACCGCCTTGATGTGCTGAAAACAAAGAACTAAAGTTTCACGAAAGTAATGGCGGTCCTTTTTTCATCCTTGAAGAGTCCTTCCTACTTGAAACAACCTGAATTAAGGGCGGTATAGACGGTATTATATTCAAATATGATCTCACAAGAAATATCTCGGTGGAAAACTTCAATACAAGGATATAGAGATTCCACAATCTTATAATTAGACTTATTTGGGGTGCCCACAGTGATTCAAGACCATTTCCAGTCATCCGTCATTTTTTTAGGCCCTTTTTTGGTCAAACTTGCATTGCATGGGCTACTCAATTTGATCATAACTATTTTCTGCATTATACTCTAGAAAATTCTGATCAATTCATTTCATTCCTAGCAATTATAAAATATATATACTATGCTAGAGTGAAATATAAATATTATAGCCTCCTTTGGGAGGTTGGATGTCATTAGTAAAACAGTCAGTTGTTTCCCATCTCTGGATGGATAGTAATTGTTCCATTACACTCTAACTGATTAACTGCATGTTATTCAGAGGTGTTATGCATCTTCACTTGGTTGTGAAGACTGGCTTATGGTTGAGAGGATCAACGTGCTAACCACATGTTACCTCTATCCTGTTTGATGATTATTTGCTTGCTGTATGGTTTTCCGGGCAGGGAGTGCATTCTTGCGGGGTGGGGGTGGCTTCGGCTCGGTTGGTGTTGGTTCTGTGGGTCTTTGGGGTCTGTGGGTTCTGTTTGAGAATTTTTGGCTTTTGGGCCGGTATTGGCCGGGCTGGAGTCGTTTCCCCCGTCTTTTTGGGGTGTCTTCTTTGCTTAGACGGACTGTGTAGTGGAGTGAATATGAAACTGGCAAGACCTACAGCTGGCAGGCCTAGGCCCCCCATAGGGCTGTTGAGCCATTGACAAACAAACAAAATATAAATGCTATGGAAGTTGAAAATGAGATTTAATATTACACAGTTTGCTTGAATAAACTAAGAAGATTATAGATTGTGGGAACTTACTGTGAAATTACACATATACGGAATGCTGATAGTAACTTAATTCATACTCTATCTACCGGAAAGGTAAATTTCAGACACATAGATGTCCATTTCTGGACCAGTAATATAGATTATAAATTTCAAGGACCAGAGAATGGGACGAAAAACCGAAACCATTTCAAATAGAGAGATGAATGGAGGTAGTCTTATGAGTTATTATCCTGAATATTAATCCTGAAATTTTCTATCCAAATCAGCTCTAATTTCCAATCTATATGGATACATATACATATAATGATTAATGAGATTATTTGAAGATTGAATTGGGGCTATTAAGCAATATAATGAGTAATGATAGACGCCCCAGTAGTAGAGAGCGTCTAATCGGTGAGATTAGATAAGCGACGTGCTTCTGCCACCACTGTTGTACTGGTGACCGGTTCCTCTGAATTCAATTTAAGATCCTTAAAAAATCGCTCACTGGTGGTTTGGAACCCACCTAAAGCAGTAGGTCCATTCATCTGTCATCATTATCCTTCCCATTACCCATGCAAAGGCCCAAGAGCCCATGTAGGCATCACCCTCAAAAAGAATTATTATTTCCAATAACATCAAAATAACCACTCTTTACAGCTTAATTTTATGATAACCATTTCTGCATGCAGTCTAAGCATCTTGTAACAGAGAAACCTAAAACTTGGAAACCAATATACATAAATATTTCCAATAAACGGGAAACTATCACAAAAATACTATTGGTAGAATATTGTATCCAAAAAATTGTTTTGAAATCATATTCACAAAATTTCTACTGTAAAAAGATGTTGAGAAAAATATTTTTTTAAACAGGTTTTCTCTGGATTTTTGTTACATTTTACAACAAAATTTAATATGTCATAACCAAAATGGATTTAATTCATGGAAGTTGCCATGCTCACGAACTTGCACATGGAATTGCACAAGGAACCGGACTATAATGTATAATTCTGGAGTGTGTGATAAATCTCAAGTTTCATTTGAGCGGAGTTAGCTCCAAACGTTTTTAGAAAGTAGTGGTTGAGCGGACAATTTTGTAGCTGGGAAAGTAGTTTGGCACCACATTTTTTTATATGGTGGGACAAATCCAGGTGGACCAAATCAGGTGACTCAAATTTCCGGTTGCAATCGATTAAGCATGGCCTACTGATGACAAAATAAAAAATTAGCCGTCACTGACCAGTTGTTTTGAAATAAATCAAGTTTAAAGTTTGGTCTGTGGAAGCTAGAAAATTGCCTCACATGTACACTAATTCTTATTTTAGATTAGGTTGGTTGAAGCTCAGGTTAGCTTAGTTGAAGCTCAGTTAAGGTTTATAGCAATTATAGCAACTGCAGACCAAACTTTAAACTTCATTTATTTCAAAACTACTGGACAGCAACAGTTAATTTTTATTATTTTGTCATCAGTAGGCCATACTTAATCGATTGCAACCAGAAATTTGACTTTCAGAAGGGTAGCCGGTAAACTTCACTTTTACCTTTAGGGTCTTCTAGTGAGTTTTGGCTGATTGTTGATTCAACAGCTGATTCTTTCCAAAACTTGGAACATTGTGAATTGAGAGTTTTATTGTTGAGTCTACAATCCCAATCACTTGTTTTTCATTAGAAAAACAAGCTGTAAACCCTCTTTATATGAGGGTCAACCAACTGACCCAACTCCTATTTGACCCAACCTACTACTGGACCCAATTTTTTAAAATCAAGAAAAGCCGCAAAACCACTTGACCCAATAAAGTTCAACATACCATTTGCCCCAATAAAGTTCAACATACCATTTGCCCCAATATTATAAACCTTCAAAACCAACTGACCCAGTTGTCATCTGACCCAATTGAGATCTGACCTAACTACTGTGCTGCCCTCTTGCAAAACGCCTGCATGTTTCAAGCTTAGTTACTCTCTAGTAACTTACCCACCGTCTACTCTCCAGGCACAAAGTCTAGAAGGCCTTGACTACTGAAGCAGAACTGTTTCTGTAATAAATTTAGTACACAACAAAACAATATTGTATTGAGGAACACTATTCTTGTTCCTGGAAATCTATTATTTATTTGAGTATATTCAGTTTCAAGGGGACGTTTCCTCATATGCTGTCTGAAATTTGAAAGCCATGTTATAAAAGATAGATCAAGCTGGCTTTATATTCAGTTTCAAGGGGACATTTCCTTATATGCTGTCTGAAATTTGAAAGCCGTGTTATAAAAGATAGATCAAGCTGGCTTTATATTCAGTTTCAAGGGGACATTTCCTTATATGCTGTCTGAAATTTGAAAGCCGTGTTATAAAAGATAGATCAAGCTGGCTACAACCAATCACAGACCATTACATAAACAGTCACCTGTTTATCTATAATTATTATGTCTGTGAACAGCTCTGTTTTTCGTGATTATTTCAACATGATTCATTCATATGATTGTGTATATGTAGGCTACTCCAAAAATGAATCTAGAGAATATGAAAAAGTTTGAATGAAGTATAAAAATGTGAAGATGGAGATTAGGCTAATGAATAATTACCATCTCAGCTGTATGATCTTATTTATTGTAAACTAAACAAAGTTCTGCTCATGAAACTCTTATTTTTCTCATTCTTGTAAGATACCAGACTGAAATAGATCTGTCCATCATTGCTGATAATAATAAAACTTCACTTTGTAAATATTATCAATAAAATTACTGTAAAAATAATGATATATGGCCATTGATATATTCCAGTAGGAGATAAATTGCAAATGCAATCAAATTTTCATTATATAATATATTATGCATTTCATCTTCTATCAAGGCTTTCTCATCGGTTCAATAAATCTTAGATACAGTTCAAGCAGTCAACTTTGAAAATAATTATAATTCCCACTTTTGAAAACAGTACTGAAAATATAGTACCAAATGTCACCACATTAGAAGGCTAGCAGGCTAGTCTTGATCAAGGCATGCCCGACACCTGACAGAAAAAAATCGAACTATTAACTGTCATGGCTGTCAAATGAGTACAACTCATCAAGAAGAATATTTTGAGCACCATAAACTATGCCACGAGAGCATAGCACAGTAGTTGGTTCAGATGTCAATTGGGTCAGATGACAATTGGGTCACTTGGCTTTGAAGGTTAGTAATATTGGGTCAAATGGTATATTGGGTCAGATGGTATATTGGGTCAGATGACTATTGGGTCAAGTGGTTTCGCTGCTTTTCTCGATTTTAAAAAATTGGGTCTAGTGGTAGGTCGGGTCAAATGGAAGTTGGGTCAGTTGGTAGACACCCAATCTTTATAAGCCAGTGATGTACTTACTTGAAATGTAACTGCTACTTTGTAACGGATACTTCTAGTCAGTACAAGTCACAGGAGCAGCTCTTGTCTTGTTCTCAAGGTAGGTTTTGGTTTGCGCGGAACGTAACGACCGTCGATCGCGATCGATCAGCAGTGGCCAGTCGATCACAGCTCTTGTCTTGTCCTTTGGCAAATCAAGAGTTTTGATTGGCTACAGCTGATCGATTGCCGTGACGACGGTCATCACGTTCCCCACAGACCAAAACCTCTCTTGAGAATCACAACATGAGTTGTGATTGGCTATAGATAATCGACTGTGGCCGACCGTCGGGCCGATGCATAATGTCTTGTTTTTTTGTATCGTCCTTTGGGGGACAACCAACTGACCCAACTTCCATTTGACCCAACCTACCACTACACCCAATTTTTTAAAATCGAGAAAAGCAGCGGAACCACTTGACCCAATCGTCATCTGACCCAATATACCATTTGACCCAATATTACAAACCTTCAAAACCAAGTGACCCAATTGTCATCTGACCCAATTGACATCTGACCCAACTACTGTGCTGCCCTCTTGCAAAACGCCTGCAATGTTTCAGGCTTAGTTACTCTCTAGTAACTTACCTACCGTCTACTCTCCTGGCACAAAGTCTAGAAGGCCTTGACTACTCAAGCAGAACTGTTTCTGTATTACTTTGTAATTTTGAGGTTAGATTTGTACTATTTTATTTGGTTATTTTGAGGTTATTAGATTTGGTTAAAGACCATTTTGGTTTGAGAAATGCATATTAATCAGTAAATGATTCAAACCCCCTATAATTCAATTTGATGAAGCATTTTTACTAGTTTCTACTTACTAACTTATTGTAGTTTTTTTCAAGTCAGAAAAATGCTGATTCACAGGTACAGTATTGATGATTTTTGATAGTCAATGAAATTGAGTTATTGGAAATAAATTACGTATTGTTGAATATTTATGGACGTTCCTTATAACCGACTTGTACAATTTCAACAGAAATAATTGAAGATAATAGACTTTGATGGCATCTACCTTATAAAATTTCCTAATGAGTGTCTTTTCTCAGTGAATGTGGATAAGTGTTACTAGGAGAAATCTATTTAGGCCACCTACACAATTTATAAATTTCACAGAAGCTATGTTTCTGTTTGTACAATTTATTTACTGAAAAATCAATCAATGAAAGAAAATTTGCAAAAACTAAATATTTGTCAAAAAACTTTAAAAAAAAGTATCCTACAATTCTTGATTACTTAATTAACTGCAGTTCTCAATTATTTATTGAACTGCATTCCAGTTCACTATTTAAAAAAACTAGAAATTTCAACAGGCCTATAACATTATTTTATGAGTGAGTCTATTAGTCTATAGGCCTACCATAATTTATTTCCTTTAGTTATGCTTTGTCTCCTTGTTCAATTATGCACCATGCATAACTGTTTCATGAACACCTGATTTTCATCCTCAACTGAAAATTTGTTTTTCTCAAATGATTTTTCCGAAAAAATTAAAGATTTCATTCAAAAATAAGGTGATGAAACATTTCCTCTTCAAAACAATAGCCAAAGTAACCACTGATGATTATTCTTCAATTGTAACTATAAATATTTTGAGTGATTACAGTAGAGTTTACTAACATGATGAAACAAGAATACCGGTATAGGCTAATAATATAGAATAACATGCTCTAACAGTCATGGGAGTTGTAAAAATAGATCAATGGCATTCATAGCACAATTACATTGCTAGCATAACCGCAATGTCCAGATCACTAATCCACGCGTCCTATCGCGTTGAGAATGAAATTTGGTGAATTAGACAAGTGAATTCAACCATGGCTAACTTCATTTAGAACTAAACTTCAGGAATTCGTTGTCATATAACTTACAGATGATGTTCAAGGCTCATTTTGGGCCGTTTAGAAAGATATTCTAGCACTAAGAGCAAGAAAGTAACTCTCAGCACGCGCTGACAACACTAATTGGTGTAGTGTAATTTAAATTAGAAAAAATGAAAATAACCTGAAATGTTGAGAGTGAATATTGATGTTGTGGAACTTGTCAAAATGAAAGAAACTTCAAGTGGAATTGATAATGTTTCAAGTCTCTTTCATTATGAAGAGAAGATAGGAAATAAAACAAAAGGCTGTTTGTAAAATTTGACAAATGCATGTTAAGTTTATTATAAAATATTAACATAGAAGATAAGTACCCTACACTGGCGGCTCGTGCTCATGAAACAGGTGAAGTGCTGTTCAGTAGAATATACTTTATCAATAAGAGCCATTCAATTATTTTATTTTCAATCAAAATATAAGAAATGTGCATAGTTAATAAAAATTAAAGTTGAAAATAATTTTTGCATAGGCCTACTCATAATTTTGGATTGCACGTATCATTTTCCACTTGCAATCCATTTTCTAACGATAAACATAACATACCTTAATAATTATAGTGGAAACATTAATTACTGTTATTGAAATAGCAGTAGCCTAGAAAATTAAACCTTAAACTTGGGGCTATTTCAAATAATTGATAGATAAAATGGAATGAATCAAATACCCTTTTATAAACTTCCAAAGTATTATTTTTACACAGACATGTTTCAAGCTTTAGCCCATTTTCAATGTGATCACTTTGAGGGTATTTGATTTATTTCATTTTATCTATCAGTAGCCAAGAATATTTCTGAAAAATTAAGATCATCATTGTTTCCTAAAAAAAATTTATTGGGAGAAATTCAATTGTGAGAATATTATTCAGGAATCTCTCCATGAGAAGCCTACATTCAGCAGGACAATTTAAAAATATTTCTCACAATCTATAAACCCTCTATTCCAATCTAGGCCAATAGGCCACTTTTTAGAAAGCCAAGAAAAGATTTCTTTAAATAAATTAGTTGAATTCCAATTTCCAAGTACATGTTTGAACCAGTTTTATGCACTTTCTCTCTTTATCTTTGAAAAGACAGGTCAATCATCAGTTATAGTCTGTCCAAGCAAAGAAGACCCTCTGGCAAGATGAGAAAATGACTCCATCAGCTTGGTCAATATTGGTTCAATTATCAATTTGGTCTCAATCGTAGGAAATATTCTGATCTACAATTTGAGACCAAATCAATAGTTTTTGAACCAATATTGACCGTTCTGGAGTCATTTTCTCATCACACCAGAGGGTCTTCTCTGCTTGGACAGACTATATCTTTATGTGAAAAATTTCCAACCCAAACTTCATCTATGCCACTTTGCTAATGCTATTTTCTATCCAATTAAATAATTCAAGAAAATAATTTAGAAGTAAAGAGACAATTATTTATTTTGGAGAATTGTTTTGCAAAGAACCTCTTGGAAAAAGTTGGACAAGTAAATTAATATTCCAAATCTTACTGTTAAGTCTCAACAGAATTTGAAAGTTTGGTAAATCTATGGCGGCAGGCGGGAAATTTTTCTATCTCAGCATACTATTTTGAAGCTTTTTACAGCGATGGCCACACAATAATTATAGTATTCTCTATACTGAAAATCATTCATACTTATGAAACTAAAAAGATTAAAATAAAATTAAAACTTTTAAAAACCAACGTTTTCAAATCCGACTAGAAAGAAGAAAATAAATTTTCTGTCCGTCTTTGAATCTCTTAATGTATTGAACTGTCATCAATTTTATTATTATCATAATTTGTCTTATACCGCGTTTACACCGAAATGTTAGTAACATTTGTTAATAACTTTTTTGAATAACTTATTATTATATAGACTTATAATATATTATATAACTTATCATATAAAAGTTATGAACAAATGTTATTAACATTCCGGTGTAAACGAGGTCTTTAGTAATCTTATACTTCATAGTTCTTTATAAACTTATACAGAGCTGAATAGGCAGCCATAAAATAGTGTTTCAGAACTCCCTACCAATATTCTAGGGCATTTTTTCTGGGTGAGAAACATACTACAGTACCTTAATATTTACAAACTGTCCGAAGTCTAGGATACATTATTGTTTACCGTACTGATATTTCGAATCAAGCCATATTGTAGAGAATTAAATTTGTAATCCGCAGCTCAGTTACCGTTATTTCTAGAACGCACCCAAACTCACAAATCAGGATCAGGATTTCAAGGAAATAAAACAGACAATGAAAACAGTTTTGAATAGATTGCTTGTCTTTTGAAGGATTGCTTGATTGTTAGTCTCTTTCAAATCCTTATTTGTGAGGTTTGGGTACGTTTTAGACGAAAAAGGAACTGAATATTTCTTCTGGGATAAATCGAATTCAAGCTATTTGTGAGACAATCAACAGGACTTCGAAAAATAAAGCCAGGAGAGAGACAATTTGAAATGTTATGAGGTGTTGGCCAATCTCAGCTCTCCTATTTGTCTCTGAAACCTGCGGGTACCGAAAAATAATAAAGAATGAAGCAGGTTACAAGTGGCTGAAATGCAATCTTTGAGAGCAGTAGCCTAAAGTGGTGTACCAGAGAAGATAGAATTCGGAATGTTGAAATAAGACAGGAACACAACATAATTATTCTCCATGAGACAGAATATCGGAGACAACAAATAGACCTGGAAATATCATGTTGAATGGATGGAACCAGTCACAGACAACAATAAACACCTGAAAGATTGAATTTGCTTTGAACAACCAGTGAACAGAGAAATTTAATTACAATCAAACTTTGTGATGAAATTATTTAAAACAAAATGTGGGGCTTGGTAGTGCAAAATAAATTGTCTTATATAACTTCATGGAAAATTAATCATTTCAATCACAAGTCATCGTCCATATTACATTATTAACAATTTTATAATTGATTTATTTTTATTTTAAATTTTTTATTATAGAATGTATTGAACTGAACAATATAATGACTGACCCCAGCCCTCTTCCTTTGAGGGGCCTAGAAAGAGGGGTGGGGGTGGTTAATGTGAAAGGGAACATGGCTTGCCCCCCCCCTGGAAAAAATCCTGCGTACGCCCTTGTTGTCGTACATATTCTTTACTATTACTTATCTTATAATATAATTTATATGTTGATAAGGTATCAATTCATTTAAATCTAGTTCAGTAATGCTCTTCATAATTTTTCAACTCAAGGCCAATTTAAGTGTTAATGGAAAGGATATCATTGATATGCTTTCCCAAGAATGGACATAAATTATGTAATTTACTTCGCCTTTTCACTTCGATAACCTACACTCCTAATACATTTCGCAGACCTCGAATTAATATTTGTATGAATTTTACATTCATTAGGCTATATTACCGTTTTTTCTTGAATTTTTACTAAAATTTTCTATATTGTGAAATTTATTGAAAATTTTGTTGTATTCGTTTGTATTGTAATGGAAAATCTACGCTGTATTATTTATTTGATCTGTATTATGATAGTTGATCATGTATTTGTAAGTAATCTAATCCAAGGTAATTAGAATAGAGTAATTATTAAATAGAGGAATTAGAATACTATATTCTAATTAATTTGATCTAATCTAATCTCTCTCTTTCTCTCTCTCTCTCTCTCTCTCTCTCAAAGCAAGCGATGTAATTACAGTACAACAGTAGTATCATTTATCGGTCAGTAGGTATAGTATCGGTCAATAGGCTGGATTTGATATTCATCAAGTATTCATTCAGACAGAAGATCAAGGGTTGCCGGCTGATACCTGCAGATTGGGGCGAATAATAAGCAGCATGATTCCTTTTCGACTCCACTGTTGAATGCAGAGACAACATGAAGAGGAGTAACACAAATACCAAGTAGAAGTGACAAATAATTCAAAAATGGTACAACAGAACAGACGAGAGAGAGAGGGATGAGAGGAGTAAAAGGAAAGTGATAGACAGGGATAGATAGGTGACAGAGAGTGTATGTGAGAGAGATAGAGCACGCAGGACTGTAAAAGACGGAGTGAGAGCGCTTGAATACAAAGACAAAGGTAGAAGAGGATCGAGTGATAGAGCGAGAGTGAGAGAGACTGAGCTTGAATAAGGAATTCTTTTGTTAATTGTTTTCGCCACTATGCCTTTTGCCAGCACATGTTACTTTTTCTTCACTAACGACCTGAGGTAGTGCTTTGTTTCGCAAATTCCTCGAGTACACAACAAAACAATGTTGTATTGAGGAACACTATTCTTGTTCCTGGAAATCTATTATTTATTTGAATATTTTCAGTTTCAAGGGGACGTTTCCTCATATGCTGTCTGAAATTTGAAAGCCGTGTTATAAAAGATAGATCAAGCTGGCTACGACCAATCACAGACCATTACATGGTCACCTGTTTATCTATATAGTCCAGTCAATGAGTGCAAAAATACACCCGTTAGGGGAAATAAAACATATGAGGCTAATTTTTCCCCCATCGATTACTATCATATAGACGAGTGTTCTGTCAAAAGTCCCCACCCCTACCCCTCTTGTTTCCTCCTCAGCACCCCCTCAAAGTTCCATTTGCAAGGATTTTTTATATTGAATTCATCTCAAATTGAATTTGGTTTCAAATTTTAGAGCAAAACGTTTTTCAGAATTGAAGGAAGAACTTATCATTTTTTGAACAATATTGACTGAGCTGTAGTCATTTTTCCATTTTGCCAGAGTGTCTTCTTCGCTTCGACAGACGATATCAGGCCAGCCGCCGAGCGCTTCCGAGATCGTGCTTATCGTATATTGACGGACATTTTCTCTCGTTGAATTTCGACAAAATATATGTTTCTTATACTCAAAATGTAGGTCTTGAAAAGTTCTACAAGCTCTATATGAGACATTTTGAGTAGAACAACCCTGTGATTTTTTATTAGGAAAAGAATGAAATTTTGAGGCATAAATCTGTGGGCTTCCTCCATTCTGTCATGTATAACTACTGAACCACAGGAGCTAGAGTGAAATAGTAAAGACATGAAATGAAGAGAATTAAATTTTCTAAAAAATAAAAGGAAATTCGTTCTCCTATCTTCAAATGTTGCTGAGTTACATGCAATTTAATAAAACCATACAAATGGAAACTTTGGGGGGCTGCTGGGGGGGAAGCAAGAGGGGTAGGGGTGGGGACTTTTGGCAGACCACTTGTCGATATGCTAGTTATCGATGTGGAAAAAATCAGCTCCATATGTTTTTTCCCAAATGTATTATTTCCGTATGAATTTTCCTTGTATGGTATTTTGGCACGCCAGGGTGCCAATTCGCATATTAACGGACTTTTTCCCCCCTTAAATTTCGGCAAAATATATGTTTCTATAATGAAAAATGTAGGTCTTGAAAAGCTCTACAACTTTTATATGTGATATTTTTCAGTAGAACGAAACGGTAAACTTTTATTTGGAAAATAATAGCATTTTCAGGCATAAATTTAGGGGTTTCTTTCATTCTTACATGTATAACTCTTGAACCACAGGAGCTAGAGTGAAATGGTAATGACATGAAATGAAGAGAATTTAATTTTCTAAATAATGAGAAAAAATTTCGTTTTTTATCTCCAATGGTTGCTGAGATAAATTCAATATAAAAAATCCTTGCAAATGGAACTTTGAGGTGGTGCTGAGGAGGAAGCAAGATGGGTAGGGGTGGGTACTTTTGGCAGAACACTCGTCTATATGATATTAATCTATGGGGGAAAAATTAGCCTCATATGTTTTTTTCTCAAAAAACACTCATTGACTGGACTAATATTATGTCTGTGTACAGCTCTGTTTTTTGTGATTATTTCAATATGATTCATATGATTGTGTATGTGTAGGCTACTCCAAAAATGAATCTAGAGAATATGAAGAAGTTTGAATGAAGTATAAAAATGTGAAGATGAAGATTAGGCTAATGAATACTTACCATCTCAGCTGTATGATCTTATTTATTGTAAACTAAACAAAGTTCTGCTCATGAAACTCTTATTTTTCTCATTCTTGTAAGATAAGGTACCAGACTGAAATAGATCTGTCCATCATTGCTGATAATAATAAAACTTCACTTTGTAAAGATTATCAATAAATTTACTATTAATAATGATATATGGCCATTCATATGTTACAGTAGGAGATAAATTGCAAATGCAATCAAATTTTCATTACATAATATATTATGCATTTCATCTTCTATCAAGGCATTCTCATCGGTTCATTAAATCTTAGATACAGTTCAATTAGTCAACTTTGAAAATAATTATAATTCCCGCTTTTGAAAACAGTACTGAAAATGTAGTACTAAATGTCACCACATTAGAAGGCTAGCTGGCTAGTCTTGATCAAGACAGGCCCGACATCTGACAGAAAAAATCGAACTATCAACTCTCATGGCTGTCAAATGAGTACGACTCATCGAGAAGGCATTGATGTTTTGAGCACCATAAACTATGCCACGAGAGCGCAGCACAGTAGTTGGGTCAGATGTCAATTGGGTCAGATGACAATTGGGTCACTTGGTTTTGAAGGTTTGTAATATTGGGTCAAATGGTATATTGGGTCAGATGACTATTGGGTCAAGTGGTTTCGCTGCTTTTCTCGATTTTAAAAAATTGGGTCTAGTGGTAGGTTGGGTCAAATGGAAGTTGGGTCAGTTGGTAGACACCCGTCCTTTGGATTTAATAAGAAGAGCTGTGATTGGCTACTGCTGATCGATCACGACAAACGGTCGTCACGCTACGCACCAGCCAAACCGTACCTTAAAGGAAAAACCACCTCTCTCTACAAATCCTATTATTTTGCTTTCCCATTTTCCCATAACCTAAAAATAGATCTTTCAACTTTTGCTTGAAGTTGGAAGTTGGTAAAGTTATAAAATGTACTTTGTTCCTTCGAGTAAGATTGTTGACAACTAGTAGGATGTGTACTTTTTATAAATAGCATCACAATTTCTAATTCTACTTCGTTTTAAAATTCAGAATGTTTAATGAATCAACAGTAGCTATAACAGCCACTAAAAGTGACACTTATGTTTGGTCACAAAAGGTAAACTCTACTACGGTCATCGAAGGATTTTTTCTCTTGGCCATTCTGAGTGTAGCAATTGTTCTCTATTTCACTATTAAAGCAATTAGGTGAGTTACCAGCTACCAGGAACATATTAAAATCATCATAGTTGAAGTTTATTTTATTTAGAATCTAAGGACGATAGGCTAATACTGAGGCCAGATGAGCAGAAAATCATTGCCGGTTTTTTCTTCTAAATGAATGAAGATAAATTGATAGCTTTTTAAATAGAATATTTGTAATATTTGGCGCTTTATTCTACTGCTATATTGATAGCAGTCTATTGCTCGTCTGGCCGCAGCCTCAGCATTAGTGCTAGTGCTTCTAAGCACTCTCTTCATCCATAACCAGTGAGCTGGGTGGATGGTGTTACAGAGTGAAATGAAAGGTGAAACTATGCTATCCCTGTAAGCACCTCATCAACATTTATTTATTCATTAATTAGAGAGATGGATTATTTTTCATCCAGGCATCAACTTTGGTCTTGAAACTGTAGATAAGTTAGATTCACACTAATCTGGATGTAACTCGATCAATGTGGCCTACCTTGGAGTTTATGATATATCATCCTTGGAGCTTAATATTAGGCATAGGCAGAATCAGCGAGACTGCAGAGTCCATGTATCAGACTTCTCATTTAACCAGAGTTAATTTCTTTCAATCCACTTCTTACCAGATTCTCTGGACCTGCAAGCCCACTAGCTCCACTGACCTCTCCCTCTCCCCATCATCAAAAATATCTCAAGTAGTTCAATATCATTGATCATGACCAGGAAGCAGAGTAGGAAGCTCATCACTGATCCCTGTGGCACACCATTATGTAACATTAAGGGTTAAGAACACCTATCAACAATCTGCTTCCTTTCAGCCAAGAAGCTGACGGTTGCTGAGGTTATTTTCAATTAAGAGTGCTGGGTGTTGCATTTTTCATAAATATTTCATTCTCCCTTTATGTAACCACCCAGCAGTACAGATGCGTATCCAAGGACACATTTAAAAGAATAATTGGGGTCGTTGCCACAGATTGGGGTTTTAGATTGGCAGTGTCATAATAATTATGAAGAATAATAATAACTTGAGCATGGTGGTGTTGTGGAGCTGTATCAGCTTTAAAAATATGCTTCCAATTTCACTCCTGCAGAAAGTACAACAAGCTATTTCTTACTGTTGAATAGATATCCGCAAACCTCATGTTTTGCATCTTACTTAGCAGATAATTAAAAAGTATGATGGCCTGAGTAGAAGGAAGCTGTTGTAGGTCCCTGGCTGTCTCTATTAAGGTAGCTTCAGTTCGACAGCGTCTTCAGTTTTGTGGCTGTGCAAATCACCCATTATTAGTTGTTGTGGATCATAGTTTTTCTGGACATACAACAGTGGGAACAGTATAATTGTATTGTCTGTAGAACGTGGGCATACTGAGACTCTTTAAAGAGGTTGTCTGTTATCCCATCATCCAAAAATTCAATATGCCCTATTCTGAAATTTTTAATTACCTATAAAATATTTCTTACACTTTGTCACATTTCCTAACTTGATATTCATTCATGTTACTTATATTTTTTAAGGTTGAGAAGAAGAAGGAGCAGAGTGCGCAAATACGGGATTCTGACAAGCAGAGAAGATGTTGAGATGACGCCATTGGGTGAGGAAGATGAAGATGAAGATTCCACCGTCTTTGATATTAATAATCACTCTCAACCATGACAAGAAATTTTGGCCTAAGCTGCCACAATCCTTTCATGCGTCTTCATTCTTCAGGTGAAGTTGTGTTTTAGATTTTAGAGACTGAACCCCTAAACAAAGTATTTCATTTGAAGAATTTTCATTCTGTGTACATAATTATAAACTCCCTCATGTGTTCCTCTCAATTCTCAATCGATGTGTTGAAAGACGACAATGGGTTTTCAAGAGTTTGCTGATTTTAATTTAAAAATTTTAATTTCATAATTTGTTGATGGACGAAATTTGAAACTTGAATTAGATCACTATTACAAAATAGTTCAAGTGGGAATGTTAGATTCTTCTCTACAACAATGAAACGCAACTCAACATTGACAATGTATAACACTTTTATAAGTTTCTTTTTTTTGTCTTCATCCAACTTGAACTGTTGATTATAATTAAAATAAATTACGTTATAAACTTTTACTTCAACAACAGTACTTCGTTGCGTTTCGCGGTCCTTGTACGCTGAAGATGTGGCTCGGTGCCGCGAAACGCGTCCGACAAGCAACGGAATCGTGGATTTATTATAACTTTTATAAGTAGTAACTTATATCCAATTAATCCTACAAAAATTTTGATCTGAATCACCCTCAGAAAAAATAAACTTTGAAGTTGAATGTAATATTTCTTCATATATTGTGCAGTAAATAATAGTGAACTTTCATTATCATTACAGTAGTTGTTCAATGGATTCCTAGTGAGATTATTATCAATAGTTTGAAAAGTGGATGTTCAGCAATGTCTAATCAATAAAGTAAAGTGGACAAGAGCTTGAAATTTGAGTGACCACTTGTTTAACTGAAACTCTTGTCACTTTACTTTATTGATTAGATATTGCTGATCATCCACTTTTCAAACTATTGATGATAATACTGGTTGAACTCAAATTGAAAAATTTCACATTGTCACTTACTACAATATTCATCATTGAAAAGAAATGAATGTATAAAACTTGTTGAATATTGTATTTTTAAGAAATACAATAAAATTCATATTGTACGGTACCGTACGTTACTTATCACAGTTGATTTGTCTCAATTTTATCAAGCATTTGAATTATCATTAAAATGCCATATTGTGTAAACTAAGTTCAAATTGATCACTTATAGATATATAGATAGATAAATAAATGTCTTCATTTTCCACTTTGTACAACACAAGTGATGTGGGCGAAGTTGAGGCACAAGAGCCCCCTCTTCCACTTAACCCACATAGGTTATAGGTAGCCTATCGCGTTGAATTCAAGCGAGTATATGTTTTTCATACAGGCCATGTAAATCTTATAATCAGCTTTTGTATGGAAAGAGGGGTGAAATTATTGTACATAACATTAAATCTAGTCATAACAAGCTTTAAAAACTGAAGAACCCTCCAAATCCATCATCTTCGCTTCAATAGACCTGCACCAAGCAACGTTTAGAACTGTCAGAGTTTGTATGGGTGACCACTCGGAAGTTGAGAGAATCTGTCCTTTTTGACAGGAAGATATGTGGATACAATCTATCTTCTATATGTTTAAAAAACGTCTGTAATGTATAATCAGTTCTTGAATGGGTGACCACCTTGAAACACCATGTCTTTTTGACAGTAAAGTTTCACTTTTGTCAATTTTATTCAAGTGTTCGACCTCAGTATCAAAATTTTAAAAAACATTGTTAGTTGTGAAGAAAGATAACTCAAGTCCTAATATTAATACCATTAGAAACAATTAGATGGGGAAGTATATAGCTTAGAAATTTTCTTCTAATTTGCAACTTGATTTTGTTGAGGAAAATATTTCCGACCAATCTAAATTCTTATAGCATAATTTCATCCAGCCTTCAAGGTGATAGCGTCAGGGGGTGCAAAGCGTCCAGGGGAGGGAGGATTTAGTCTAGCAATACAATGCATGTCATGCTGTTCTACATTGAATACAAAAATCCCAAGAGATTTTGTTGTGAAAAAGTCCCAAGAGAGAAAAGAATAGCTTGAAATTCTAATTGAATGAATAAAAGCAGCCGAAAATTGTACATAACTATTTCCAGCAATTCAAAAATCCATCAATTTGTACATAATATTTGGCAACAAGTCTTGCTCAAGGAATATCACATAAAATGCAATTCGAGAAATTGCATCGAGGTCTGAAACTAGTAAAATGTGCTAGAAGGAATTGCAATATAGCTTCAAAATATCAAACTGCTAATTTAATTCAGTAAGTAAGGTTTTTCTGTGCCCAATCAGTGAAGAAGATTCCTTCTGTTCTCTGCCCCAAATAATCATTAGTCTTGCTCTGAGGGTAGATTATTTATTATTCCCTTGCTGAAAATATTACCCGTCAATTTAAAGTGGCGGTGAAACATAAATGAGCGACTCTATTAAAGTCGGATGGAGAAGTCAAAAAATGCATGAGAAAATGAGATAATAGTGCCCAAGGATTACAGGCTCTTGAACTAAAAATATATCTTCAATCTATTAGTGCAATGGAATAAAATTATGTTTATATTTTCGTTGGAAATGTCTGTCAAATTATAGTAGTCTATGTTAAATGAGTGATGAGAATGTTCTGATCCAGTAAATGAACCAAAATACGGTAGCATCGAATAAATACTCAAAATCAATCAAATAAATAATTTTTTACCCATAATGTAAATACCGTACCATGTAGAATCAGTCATTATCAAAATACTTTGTAAGTATTTGTATTACTGAGTATTTATGTTGTGCCAACTAATAAGACTGTCTATATTATAATTGTTGTAAATGTTACTCATTTTAATAAAATTGATATTTTCAAATTTATGATTACTCTTATTTACTTATGAATCATGTACTGTATTTCACATTTCAACCGATTTCTTTTCTAATAATTTCTCTGGATGAAACGCTCTTTGGAGCCTGATCAAAACATTAATAAATGTACTGAATACTTCATAAATCTACTGTTTACTGTATTAATTCACAGGGATTTTTTCAACGCTTGATAATGCAATAAAAAGGAAACAGATGGAGTCACTTGTTGTAAAAAATCAATTATTGATCCAGACAATTAGAATAAATCAACTTATAGCCTGTGACAAATGAAATTTTCAACATTATAACATAATTAGAAGATTAGTTCAGAAATTCGATTCCACCATGTATGATATTCAGTTTGAAACATGAACAAACGGTTGAAGTAATAAAGAGGTTGAACTAATTTATATTTGAACTAATATTTTTATATTGAACTAATGAATATTGGTAATTGAAATGAATATATAACAATATTCAATGGTTCATTGCCAGAACACTATATTTATAACAAATGCTCTTAATTGGTAAAAAACTTGATCTTACTTTTAATTATGAAAAAAATAGCTTTCTATCATTTAAAAGCTATAGATGTCTTCTTTCATGCGATTCTATTAATGAATTCAACACACGAGTCTGTAAGATATATAACGTCCAGCAGTTTCTGAAGATCTGATGATTTTCACAACCTGAAAAATATAAATTCTCTGTTGATATAACATACAGGCTAACTAAAAAAACTTATTCCATTATTGAAAATCAAATGCATGACTTAGAACTCAACGTAGCATTTTTCAACAGTAACTTACGCTGAATTAAATCAAGATTAATACCAAACGATTAGATAAAGCTATTATATCATGACCACACCACAAAACTTAACATTGAGATAGTTACAGTCGTCCACAAATCATTGATATAACCAAGGACGATCAATTCTTCTGACTCCACTACCTGCTTCTCCCACCGGTGATGCCGATTCGTACTCAGGGGTAGCTAGTAATAGAGTGTGTGAGGGAGAAGGAGTGATGATTTGTTTGGGTGAGGAGAATGAGGGTGGACAACAGGGCTCAGCATTCCCCGTGGCCTTGATAATTTCAATGATCTGTGGTTCAGTATAAATACTATTGAAGTATGATAGCGATGTCGATGAAGGCAAACTATAGGCAAGCAACTTTAAAAAGTGGAAAACGGAAAATTAGGAAATTGTCATTCTCAAAAATCACTTTAAAATCAAACAAAAATGTTTCTAGCATTCTAGCGAAAGTCTGTGATTAGAGTGAGGGAAGTAATCAGGCTAATGATAGTATAGAGGTAGAATGGTAATATTGTAGAGATGAATGGTGTTTTAGTGTTATTAAAAGATATAAGTATGGAATTCGGAAAGGATAAGTGTAAATCGAGAAAATTCAAGCTTGAGTAAAAGGAGAAATTATTAGTAGGATTGGAATAGGCTGTTTGGGTCCATCTCCACTGTCAGATTGGAATGACAGTTCGATCGTTTAACGATCGGCCTGCGGTCTACAGCTACCTTAGTTTGTCGTTTCCTCATCATGTGACAGTTCTTGACTGCCACAGTCCGAACTGTTCATTGGATGTGGACACAGTAAGATTATTAATAAGATATCACAAAAAACCGGCATCCAGTTAAACACAACACACAAGACGATTCGCAGATTTAAGGGGTGCTATCCGAAACTACGCAGGCGCACAACATACCAAGAAAACTACGTATCCTTATGAAAGTAGTAGTGCTGCGTAGTAGTTCTGCTATCTAGTGGCACGGCTCCTGAAGAAGCCAGCTCTCACAAGAGTAGTAACTCCATTAATTTTACGCTGTACGCTTGTGTTTCTGTGTGCGCTGTAGCTTCGGAAAGGTTACCTCAAACCATGGATCTACAGTTTCAACTTAGTCAGTTGTAACATAATTATGAAGCATATGAGCCTCAGAAAGTTTTATATTAAAGCCGATTTCCTTAAAATTCGTCGAGGCTGATTTTTAATTGAGAATCACACAACATTCTCGGTTAGTATTCTGGAGTTGTTAGCTTAATTTCTGTTGAATTTTTCAGGGAAGTTCAAACTTGAAAACAAAATCCATTCCGAACTTGACATTCAATTACGATTTTACCTGCCCGCGCCTTAGCCCGAAATATCTACAGATGGGATCGCCTGTTTGAATTCTAGGCAGATGGTTCTCTTTCAGGTTACTTCGAACTAGTCAAGGAGAAAGACATGACAATACAGCACAATTATTACAATTACTTCATTGGAAGTCACTAGGAATTTGAGAAAACGAAGTAACGAAAATGAAGGCATGTATTCAAATATTTGTAAGCTCTTTCTTGGGCAATTCATTTTATTACTGTATTTCTCATAGTGATTTTATTTCAATTAATAAATTGAAATTATTTATCAAAACCATAAAACATTATCCTTACCAATGAATTCCAATTCAATTATTCATATTACATAAGAGCCCACGAATATGAGACCAAAAAAGGCAGCGCCTTGAATAAATAAGGAAAATCTAAAAATTATCTTTAACCACTTAGAGCATCCCAGGTAATGACTTTGCTACGGTTCCGGAGTACGGCATAGTATAGGGTATAATGCTATTTAAACCAAAACAATATAAGACGGGAAAAAACATTCCTACGTTTTTAAGAAAATGAATTATTCAAGAGATTAGTGCCCCCAACAACGACCAATTTATGTATTTTCAGAGAAAAGTAATTTTAAAAAACTAGACTCTTTTCAGTTTCTATTGTTTACTCTCCAACTGATAATAGAAAATATATCTTCTATAATATATTATAGAAAATAAATGTGTAAATATTATTCTAATCGTATTTTAAAATCCCTCTGGGGATGTCTTTGTCCTGGAATATTTCTTATATAAATATATTTTTTTGTATATTTTTTTTGTGAGGGTGATGCCCACATGGGCTCTTGGGCCTGTGCGTGGGTAATGGGAAGGATGATGATGAGGGGTGAATGGAGCTACTGCTTTAGGTGGGTTCCGAACCACCGGGAAGCGATTTTTGAGGCTCATAAATTGAATTCAGAGGAACCGGTCACCATTACAACAGTGGTGGTAGAGGCACGTCGCTCATCTAATCTCACCGATTAGACGCTCTCTACCACTGGGACAAACCGCTTCCCAGACCGCTTCTATTTCTTTAGAGTAGTTTTTCATAACCTTTTATTATTTTTTTATTCATTATACCCGAAACCTTGCAGTATTTTAGGCACTCTAAATTACACTGTACTCAGAATCGATTGCAAAGTCATACTAGGGAAGCGCATGCGGAGGCAGCCGCAAATTGAGCGGAGCAAGCTTTCTTTTTGTCCAAAAGTTTTTGAAGCATAGACTCGAAAATTTGATCCCGGTATTTTAAGCCTAGCTAAACCTAGCTGATGGTGAAAGTTGCTCATTCTATTACCATGTAATGTTATGGAATGAGAATATAAAATATGAGCAACGACCTTTAAGTGAATGTTTTCTCAAGTGAGTGTTTATTTTGATAAAATAAGGCAAGATGAGAAAATGACTCCAGCTTGGTCAATATTGGTTAAAAAAATATTGATTGGGCTCAAATTGAAGGTCAGAATGTTTTCTACAATTGAGACAAAATCAATAATTTTCAAACAATATTGACCAAGCTGGAGTCATTTCCTCTATGAGTGGTTCAACTTTGTAAATACGGCATTTGACGTACCTTTTTTGGTCTCAAATGTGCTCTGATTGTTTAAAATAATTATTCAGTAGCAAATTATAAAGGAAAATCAATATAAACTTGAAAAATTGCGATAAAATAAGCCTATTGGATGAAATTTAGGCAAAATTTTGGTGTATTTCCACAACAAGCTTCCATTGTTTGTTAGCATATGTTGAGCAATATTGAATGAATGCAAATAAATAATTTTTAATTTTTGATTTTCAATTTTTAATTTCTAGTTTTTAGTTTTTAATTTTTAGTTTTTATTTTTAAATTTTTATTCAATTTTCTCTTAACCAAACAAATCTTAAAAGGTCGTTTATTTCTTCTATTTCTAAGTAAAATAATATTAAAAGTTGTTCTAAGTTGAAAATAATCGGCAAAAAAAAAATGTTCTACTCAGGTTTCGAACCCCCCTGATTGGTAAGCAGTGAAATACTAGTCCTCGTCGCTAACCACTGGGCTATGAGGCTTCCATGAGAAGCCGATTCTGCCAGTGATACCAACATGATTTCAAGAGCATAATAGACATTTCTGACCAGGAACGTTTCTCAAAACTGATGTTAGGTTGCAATCTTGCAGTGCAGAGAGCATGAATATAGCATGAATAATGTGTATAGTAATAGTGTGTAAGCAATCCTCTTTTTCCTTTTTTCGTCCTTAATATGCAAATTTTCAAAATGCTCTATAGCCTATAACCTGGTCGTCCATGTCTACTATCACCATGGCAAGTTTGAATCAAATCGGTCGAGCGGTTCCGGAGGAGTAGTTATACAAAGAGTGACTTTCCTAATCCATTAGAGCTTCGCTTCGCTCCGCTCAATTAGACTTAATTGGAATTCTCAAAGTGATTCAAGATCATTTACATCCTCACCTTCCTTGTTTTGGAGGCATAACCGCACAAGTCTAATTTGCCTGAGCTATAACAGAATAACAAAACCTCAGTAGGCTACTTATCTAATAAGCCTTACAAGATTCCATCTATGCTTCAAAACATTATAAAGCATCTAGCTATTGGTTTTTTAAGTACAGAGGGTTCAAAAAATAGTATATTTCTCATTTAAGGCCCAAAATGTGGGTTTAGCGTCTAAAAATCGGTTTACAAGTCTGAGACCTTTTTTTAAAAGGATTTAGAGAGCCGGTAACACATTTTTGCTTGAGGTTTGAACACAACTTTTCACAACACTACATAAATGCGAACAAAACAAATAGAATAATTCAGTTTCAATGATAATTATTAGACCAGATATTACACTAACCGTGTCCTAGCCGATATGTCAAAGAGCATTATTGAAGTAGGCCTAGTCATTCAAACCTTGCATCACATCAGAGGTGAAGGGCAACCAACTTTAATGTCTTCTTGTGCAATTGATGATGATGATGATATTATACAAATAAATCAATCGCTCAATCGATGATTTTAGTAGTGACACGCAGCTATAAAAGATAACACTTGAAAGGTGTATGTGTTCGCATTCCATTGGAACCCTCTGTATTTCAGTTGATGTAACGATTGTGTGTTTTGAGGAAATCGCTGAACCTCAAGTACAAATAAAGTATTTCAGAAAATACAGTATTAAGAAAAAAGTTAGATAGGAAAAGTTTATTTACTTTTAATTCCTAATTCCTATCTCAATAAAGTTTGATATTTGTTTTATTTACTAGATTATTTTTTCTTCACAACAATCTATGCCTGATTATTTTAAGAATGATGACATCATATTCTAATTTCCAAATTATACTTAGTAGTACCAATCTATCATAGGCTTATATGAAGTTTAATTGAAATGATTCACCACAGTGACGTACTAGGGGTCACTTTTTAAAACTGTATTAAGCTATGACGTTTTCGATTTGTGTACTTGAATATCTGTAGAAGTTAATAAAACAGTAAACAAAGTCTTCTTGGCTTGGACGGGCTGTATAGTAGAGTGAATTTAAAACTGGCAACCAGCTGGTAGGCCTAGGCCCTTCATGGGCTGTTGAGCCAGACATACATACATACAAATTCTAGATTAACAAATAGAGAATGAAAATATATGAATTTACCTGTCCTCTTTTCAGTCCAAAATACCTCGCCACCGGGTCACCAGCCTGTATCCTCATCAATTGATTTTCTTTTAGTTTACTGAAAAAGTGGTTAAGGCAAAAACACTCGCAAACGCATTTCACACACAACAAACAATGTTAAGTTCAGAAGAGAGACATGAATCACTAACAAATAGCAAAATGATAAAGACGTATCTGTATATTATATTGTATAGAAAAGATAAAAAATAAAGATTCGTCAAAAAGATACGCTATAGTGAACTTAGTTACTATAGTTACTTGAGTCGATTTGTGTCATCCAATCGCATCAAAAATCTATTATTTGAACATGTTTCATACGGCATGCAGAAGTGGAATTATTAATCTTTCCTATAATATTATACGTGCTATTTGATTATTCACAATAGAATAATACTGTATATTATAAATTCAAAGCACATTCAATCAGTGTGGGTCAATTTAAAGAGGGTGCTTGCATGCAACTTCGTCCACAAAATTCTTGTAAAACTTTACAAAGTCTAAAATAAAGTGATTTTATCTATCAAACAAATGAAATAATCATGCTTTTACTTTCTACTGAATAAGTTAATTTGAAGTAGAGCATTTCCAAGTCTTTCAATATATATTGCATTCCCGTTATTGCCAACGTTCAATCAACTTATATAAATCTGTTATTTCAATCACAAATATTCGATACGAGGGTGGTGTGAGGGTGAAAAAGGGTAAGAATAAAGAGATATTCATCAGAAATAATTGAGTAATTAAATCCAAAGAAGGAAAAAAGAAGCAAAAACCGAGAGCACGTTGGAGCCTTTTAGTTGAGAAATTTTGTTAGCTAGCAAAGTTTCAATCTAAAGAATGCATTCCACTACGTACCTTTTTCAAGAAAACCAGAACTTTGAAATGTGAAAAATAAATTTAATAAAATTCGAAAATTGTCGTGTTGCTACGCTTTCCATAATACATATAATGGGAATGCATTTATGTGAAGTAAGCTAAGTGATTTTAGCTGGGGAAATGATCACTTTATTCAACTAAAACCAAAACTTATCAAAATCGCTGTAAATTGACGCTTTTTGAGTAGTTGTGAAGGTGATATTGTGGTAGTTAGCCATATTAAATGAAAAGACAAGACGTTGTCAAATCGTTTCTGGATTTTTTAATAAATCAGTGGTTTGACAACGTCTTGTCTTTTCATTTAAATTGACGCTATTTGACCAAATATGGATTTTATCGCATATCGCATATCGTACAGCAATGACATCATTTTACTCAGGTCGAATAATGTTTTTGACAACTGACAGCTTCCTATATGGAAAAATCCTTCATAATCATGGAAATCTTTAGATTTGAGTCTGAGAACCCTTTCTGACCTACACCACATTCGCAATAACTTGAAACAAAGTAAACAGGGTGGCTGCTGTTGCGATGACAAATCATAGCAAAGATACGACACAGTTCCGACAAAAAATACGTACACATTTACCAATGCTAAGATGTATTTAACTGTCTTTGCTACGTCGTTTATTGGTTATGGGTTGTCGTGGCTGAGGTGGCCACCGCGTATTTACAGACACACAAACGTAAAATTTTGTTTTCTTTGTATCAAGTTATCTTGGATAAGGTGTAGATGAAAAACGTACAGACTAAGCACAAAGAACTACTTATGTAATAAATTACACTACAACTGCTGTATTACACATGCAACGACAAAAATATGTAAAGAACTACAATAACCCACGTATGAAGAGTTACTACCTACCACTAGGGCTCTATAAAAAGGGGGTAGACGCACGGTCCGCCATTCTGTGGTCAACTTTTAGCGCCAGGTTTGAATTCATATAAATATTCTTGATGATAGAGACGATCAACAGATGTTTATCAAGTTGAGCAAATGAATTAAGTTATTGTTTTGAAACCTTGGAGGTTAATTTATCATATAAAATGGTTCATATCGCTTAGCATCAAATTGCAAAAAATATAACCATTTTTATCATAAAACTGAAATAAAAAATACTAATTTGCCAGATGCAGGAAGATGAATCAAGGTTAAAAATTTGACTTAAAAATTGCCAGACTGGAAATTCAATGCTCTGTGAAGTGAGTATTATTTTTATCTAACATGATTTTTATCATTAATCATATGTTTGACTGTCGAATTGAATGAATTCAAACCTGGAGCTAAAAGTTGACCACAGAATGGTGGACCGTGCGTCTACCCCCTTTTTATAGAGCCCTACCTACCACTACTAATCTTAGCAACAATGTACAATATGATGGAAACCAAGGTAATTAAAATAGAAAGGTAACAGTCATCGTAACCGTAGCCGGGAGAAAACCGTGAGTTCTGACGTCATCGGAACCACAGCTGTTAAGCAAACCTAGATGTCGCTAAAAGTTAGGAAATTCACAGCTGTGGTTCCGATAACGTCAGAACTCACAGTTTTCTCCCGGCTATGGTTACGATCACTGTTACCTTTCTATTCTAATTACCTTGATGGAAACTACTAAGACTGTATTACTGTGCTACAGTATTACAGTTTAGCCTGAGTAATAGAATCCATCACCAAAGTTTTACCAAACAATACGTAAAGTAAAATACTGTAATTATGAATAAAAATACAGTATTATAGAATGTAAAGGATACTATCTGGTCAACAATTCTTGTTTTTCTTCTGGAGTTAGCATAACGTGTTCGGGAACAATTTCATGTTCGGTGATATTGATCAAGAGCTCAGATTCCAGGAAATGTTCCAGAATGTATTTCGGTGCCATGTCAACAAGCGACTGAAATCAATACATAACATTTATTTATAAATAAAAAGTTACCCATTATTTTCAATAGAAAATTATTGTGTGAGATGAGATCTTGCTGTATTTTCCACAATAAAAATGAATACTGATGTCAATACTACTTGGCTGAGGATGTGACAGTTTAACCCATGATACCTTGGTTCTATCAATTCAAGTATCAAGATATTGACAACATCACTCTTTCTTTATAAATTGATCATTTTTCTAGTACTCTAGCTCTATATGTATTTAGAATTTGTTGAGATATATACAATAGATGACGTATTACCTGTTTGGCAGATGGTGTCATTCCAGCCTGGACTACAATAATCGCCCTGTGGATATTTTCCTCCTGCATACGTTGGCAATAGGTCTTTATTGTTTTGATCCCAATTTTTGGTTCATCAGGGAAGAAAACGAACATTTGATCTGTAAATTTCAAAATTATAGAGCTCAATCAAGAAACAGTTAGGAATAGAAGAAAATATTGACATTTCTTCCTCAATAAATAATTATTCAAACATAACCTGCATCCTTTGGTAAAGCCTATATATTTTTACGGAATTGATTGATTGGAAATGTAACGGAAAGGTTGAGAAAATTACATTTCATATGTCATTTGTGTGAGCTTTCTAGTTTGACTTTTCAAAACACGAGTGATTGATAATAAAAATAGAAGGACGATCCAAATTGAGAAACTATTGTAAATGCTACTTTAGCACTACTCTCTATTTCAAGATTTTATTAACGACATATTGGCGTGTGGCCAGTATAATTTGGGATGCAATGTCCTGAATATATGATACGATGGATATCAGAACAATATTCGGAATGTATTGTAACTAAAAATTTAGCGGTCATGGAAAACGACTTGATTTTCTTAAATAGAATGATTGAACTCACCTGTAGGATCATCATTGTGAGCAACAAGCACGATCAAGTCACTTCGGGCAGGTCTTTTCTCACTGTAACAAGAACAAGGAGCAATTAAAATATTCCAACTAATAAAAACAACCTTTGTATCTGAACTGCTGAAAAAAGCTAGAAATTTATATTCTTGAGAACCTGAAGGGTTGAAGAAGGCATAAATATTATAGTTATCACAAGACCTAGAACTTCAATGGAAAATCGATTAATGAGTATTTTTCTTCTCCTTCGTAAGTGATTCTCTCATTGCACTAATTTATACCAACTTGATGTAGGGCCGTCTATAATACAGTCATAAATATTAGTAATTGACTGCAATTTATGAAAAATTCGTTGCGATCGCAACTTGATCCACTCAAGCTTCAATTCTACATAGGTTTCATCCATCGAAGTTAATAGGTTTCAATCCACCAGAAAGTAAATTAAAAATAGTTATTTGTGTAACTAGTGCGCGTAAAGTGAAGGATTGCTGCACGAGTGAAAAGTTTTTTTCACGAGCCGAAGTGCAGCAATAACACTTTATGCTCAAGTTACACATTAAATTTTTCCTACAGTTACCATTGGGCCAGTGTGAAAAGTAGGAAAAAGTTTCAAATGTGTTTTTTAGTGTAATTTCAAGTATTTTTTATCGCAATCTCCTCAATTTATTTTGCCTTTGAAATCAATATAAGAATCATGTAAAGTACCATCATCTCACAATTTTTACAAATCCAAGATGGCGGAAATCTTGAGTTGGAACTTTCAATTTTAGAAGCCTACAATGTCCAATGTCATCTATTATCAAATAATTACTTTTATTTGAGTAATATGAAGTAATATAATTCAAACATTTCATCTATTCTATGTATCACAGTGACTATAGAATAATAAATTATTGTACTCACTGTACTTAATGGCTTTTGGGCCGGTATTGGACGGGCTGGGGCCGTTTCCCGTCATGCCGGGGTGTCTTGGGGTCGGGGTCTTGGCTTGGATGGGCTGTATAGTAGAGTGAATTTGAAATTGGCAACCAGCTGGTAGGCCTAGGCCCTTCATGGGCTGTTGAGCCAGACATACATACATACTCACTGTAATATTCACCAGTAAGTTATGAGCTAAAATCAGTATAAACTACTTTTTGAGACCTTGAAATATTCCGGGTAACTGATAAGTGTAAAACGCCCTTTCATACTTTGAATAATCATATTTACTAGAATTCAGCGCAAATTAGACTTTTTAAACACTATTTAATGTGACTGGAAGGGATTTAGAATTTTCTAGTTCACAATTAATTGAACTCATGATTTTATTTTCATTGAAATGATAGCCTATATAACTTAATAGTGCCATGAATAACATACTTCCATGTAAAGTACTGTATATTATTCTTTCTGGGAAAAAATTTTGTTGCTTTATATCACTTTGAGACAAAATCTCTCATCAGTTCCAGCAGGTAGGCTTTTGATTGATGCAACCCGCGAGTGATTAGGATATCTATAGCACAAGATAGAAGCTAAGCATAGAAGCTAACTGCTTCTATGTTAAAATTATGCAAGGTCACAATCGTATTGCTTATGATTCTCAGGACTTTATCATGCTTTTATGCAAAATTATTTAGTCGTCGGCTGTCACCTGCATTGAATAACAGAATCCTACTTTATGAATTAAGTGCAAGGTTCAAAGCTGAACCAGCCAATAATAAGACTGAATTGAACTGAACTGTAATTTAATGATAGTATTAAATTAGAATGTCGCATTTACTATGAATTCTATATCATGCATTCAACCACTTTCATTATACTGTATATTAACTTACATATATTATGGTAGTTAAAGTAGTCAGATCAAGTAAATGTGATCTGAGTTCATTTCATTTTAGCCTACGGTATTTTCAAAATCTCAGTAATTATGGTGCCAGAGTCTTCTTCAAAGTTGTATGTATTAAAGTATTAAGTTACTTTCACATTAAAAAAATCATAATAATTTATTTCGCCACTGAATTCTGATAGCCTAAATTGAGTCAACTACTGTATGAAATGAACCAAATTCAAGATCAACAAATGACAATCATCTTACCGTATTCAAACAATTCAAGCCCAGGTTTTATAACCAACAATAATGAACGGTATTCATAACATAAATCCCTAATCTCATAATTATTATAAAAGCTCTGAGAATAAATAGAACTTTTATCCCATACTACTTACTCACGGTATTGATATAAACAATAAAATAACCTAAAAAATTTAGACGGATGGTCTCGCTCAGTCTGGCCGGGGTACTACCTTTTTGGACGCAATTCCAACTTGCCGCTACCAGCTGATCGACTCCCGTTTGGTCGTCAGCCAGGGCTGCCGCTTTAATTTTGAATTCTAAATACGGAACATCCATTTGATACACTTACTATTTCGTGTTGTTAGGTTGCAAATCTGGAGTGCGTTAAATTTTTAGGCACGTTATTTTCTACTTTACGCACGCTAATTATTACTAGTTCAAGAATGGACCGTTTTACACACGATTTTCAGTGCGAAAACTGCAATTTTACGGATATCTGTAGGAAAAGGAATGTATTGAAGCATACTGTTAAGATTCGGTCACATGTGCAATCTGTGAATCGTTTGCTCATAACTTGAGGGTGGATGGTAGCAGACAGCAAAAAAGTGTTTTTAGGTATTGGTCTGTGTGTGTGTGTGTGTGTGTGTGTGTGTGTGTGTGTGTGTGTGTGTGTGTGTGTGTGTGTGTGTGTGTGTGTGTGTGTGTGTGTGTGTGTGTGTGTGTGTGTGTGTGTGTGTGTGTGTGTGTGTGTGTGTGTGTGTGTGTGTGTGTGTGTGTGTGTGTGTGTGTGTGTGTGTGTGTGTGTGTGTGTGTGTGTGTGTGTGTGTGTGTGTGTGTGTGTGTGTGAGTGCGTGTATGTATGTGTGTATGTCTGTATACACTATATCTCGATCCCTAATCGACTGATTGACTTGAAATTGAAATTGAACTTGAACTTAAGGACCGACTCTAAGAAATCAAAAAAATCATCAAAAAATGGCGGAAAAAATGACAGATAATATGCGGAAAATGGTATTTTCACGATTTTCTCAAGAACGGCTCTAACGATTTTTTTAAAACTCTTACCCGATAGTCGTATATAAGCCCTATCGACTGCCATGAGTCTCATTCCTGGCAAAATAGCAGAAGATCCGCAGCATTGTTGAGAATAATGGATTTTGCAATATTTCGATTCCTAATTGACCGATTGACTTGAAACTTTGAACTTAAGGTTCTTATACCACAATGTCCCGACTCGAAGAAATTTAAAAAAAATTCATCGAAAAATGGTAGAAAAAATACAGATAATATGACAAAAATTGTGTTTTTCACGATTTTCGAAAACTGCTCTAACTATTTTTCTTAAACTCATACCCGAAATAGTCCTATATAAGCCCTATCGACTCCCAAGAGTCTCATTCCTGGTAAAATAGCAGAAGATCAACAGCATTGTTGAGGAAAATGGATTTCTATTTTAGTTTTCTAAAAAATGTCTAAAACTATTTTTTTTTTCAAATTGGCACCCTATATAGTCATTAGAGCTCTATAAACTGGCATATGTCCCCTTTGAGTAAGATTATCAGGGGCGCCACCCCATACTTGAAAAAAGTAGGAAATTCTGTAGATAGGCAACCCGCACTACATGAATCTGTATAGAGGCAACCCGCACTACATGGCTCGATAAGTGGAGTTCGAGCAACGCGGGCAGCGCGCTTGTCACTCGCGTACTAAAAGTGTATCAATGTCATTCCGTCACACTCGCAATCAAGGCAATCCGCATCAGGGTTAAAGAAGACAAAAATCACATTTGAAGAAAGAAGTATTATTGTAAAAACACATTTGAAAGAAGTATTATAGTATTATTGGTAAAATACCAGAGTTAGAAATCGAATTATCCATTATCGATTCCACCTGTTTGATCAGATATATTGGAATGCTACAGACCAAAAAATCTACATTCATTCAAAAATCCAAGTCAATTCGGTTTAAGGTAGCCGAAGCGCCGACAGGCGCGAGGCATCATGGGCTTGTGAAAATTTCAAATTACACACAAGATGAGCCGAAGCGCCGGTATGCGCGAGGCGTTAACGGCGAGTGCAAATTTCACTATAGCAATTTCTATAATAGTCTAATTTCAAGTTATAGTCTACTATTGCAATTTTGCAATAGCCTAATGAAATTTGAACTTGCTGGTGACTAGGTATAGATACAAGATACTTTTGTATTAGGCCTACGCAAATTTGAATGGCAAAGAAAGTTGTGTGAGTGTACCACACCAGATTTTTACTCTTATCTCCAATTCCAGTTTTACATGACAGACATTACAGTGTAAGAAAAATAAAATAATAAAACAACAATAAAAACCCAATCTTTGGGCATCCAGTACTTTTTGTACATCCTGGCGCGCTGCCCGCATTGCTTCAGCTGCCATAAACGTACAAGACTAGTTGCTTTGCCGAACACTTTTCCAAATCAATATATATTTTGTAATATCTTGAAAAACTTCTCGAAGTCGTGAGTATAAATAAAAATTATTCAATGACATAATATGTTGATATATTCATAGTTCACCTTGGTTTATCTCCAAACTGTTCTTTGAATGCATCCAGAGTTTGATCCGAATTCATCTTGAGTAACTAAATATCCTCTATCGTGACAAAGCTGTAACAATAATAAAAATGTATTGCAGACTATTGCTGTAGTTTCTTTGTAGGCCTATCTGTATATTGTCAAGATAGTAGACTATTATTCTAAGATAAACATAGAATTAGAGACATAAGTAAATCAGTCAATGAATAAGTTATTTAAAGGAAGCTTCTCAAAGTTGTAAATTATGGGCTCTGACAAATAGACTACCATACTTAATGATAAATTTAATAACTTTAAAAGTGAATGAATTGATTTGCCTAGTCCTGATAGCTAAAGAAATAGTCTACATCTCTAGGCTACTGGAATGCAAATAATATGACCTAAAATTGTGTGATTTCATATACAATATTGGCACAATAAGTTACATTATAAATTGAATAATTATACTCGTAGCTTCTAGAGTTTGAGCTAGGAAAGCCTAGTCAAACAATATTCTCAATTGTTTCAAGTAGAAATTTGTTATATTGATTTTATGATTCAACATAACCCTGTTATGGACTGTGTAGTACTGTATGAATACGAATTGGTAAAGGAGCCCAAATGTATTTTTGAATAGCCTAATGATGATTGATGGATTATAACTGTGGTCAAGTCTTCAGTATCTTGGGAATATCGAGAGATTATAAAATAGTGTATTGGGCATTTGAAAAAATATTTTAAATTGATTTAACTAGACAATTAAAATTTTTGGTGAGACAAATACTAGAATGCCAAATTTGTAACTCACCTGCATGACTGTCTTTCGAATCCTCCATAACTTATAAGTTTCTGCTTCGTCATCCATTGCGCACAACAGTTATTGAATAGATTCAATTATGAAATATGCAGTTATATTTTAAATTCGCTCAAAATAATTATGAAAAATAGAATAAAAATTTTACGCAGCTATGCACGCTCTAGAAAAACAACAAACCTAACATAACCTCAACTTTACTTTTCCCATCGTTGAAATTAGTTAGTAATTCATCCACAAGCGCTACTCAAATTGGCGGTGTATTTTAAATGAAGATTCATGCTCAATGTATGGTATTTTTTTTGGCATCATTCTTAGAAGGACATTTTCAATTGATATATTTTCCCCTTAAGAAATATTGTTTCATAATATACATAAATCTATTATTTTTTTAAATTGAGCAGTGGAATTACATCAATAAACAACTGTTAGTATATCATCTGACGCACTGGACTTTTTCAAAAAATTGGACACCGTATCTCCAAAATTATTATTTATTAGCCGTCTGTTATTAAATCCCCTAGTATGATTGAAAGGTTATAATATCTAAATTTAATATTATATCTTAAAAAAGTGACAGCTTTATTTTATTCTCTATTAAAACAAGAAGAGTTTCAAATAGAAAAAATTGTATAATTGGTGTTTAACTTTTGAGGTGGAAATAGTCTACTGTAGTGTTTTATTTCAAACTGTAAAGTAACTAAAAATAGGTTCATAACATGATGAATTCAAATCAAGAATGTTTGTTGAATGCTACATGAACCTCCTTGCCTTGAAACAATCGAGTCGTATTAGCCTACATATAAGCAAATATTTAGACAATGAGAAAAAATCGAAGAGCAGGAACGTACTATTGAAAAAGAACTCACCAAAAATTGATAAGGTACGTAAAGGCTCCTGTACATAGAATAGGTAGGCTTACCTACTGTTTAGGTACTTAACCCGATTATTAATGTTCACGCCCACATAGCACACAAAGTATCTGATACATATTAAGTACATATCAATGTAACCCTTAAAGTATGTATTACAAAATATGTACCTCAAACGTATCTGATACATATTATTTGAGGCAGAATTGATACGTATCTCTCAATACTTTCTGATACGTATCCACTAAACCTACCCACAATGCATTAGTAACTGTACCTCTGCTCGTGTGCTCTTTCTGACTGAAATTTTCTGTTGTGAGAAGTGATGAAATGTAAGCTGATGTGATTGTGGAGACAAACCAGAATAGTACTTTTAAAAGGATGGAAATTGTTTATTTGAATGTAATATTATAATATATTACTTATTATATAAATCTGTGTTTCATTTATCAATTGATTTGAATCTGATCAATGCTAAGCAGAATTCTGGCGGGGTGGAGGGGGCGGCTTCGGCTCGGGCAGTTTGGGCCGGTATTGGCCGGGGTGTCTTCTTGGCTTGGACGGGCTGTATAATAAGTGAATTTGAAACTGGCAACCAGCTGGTAGGCCTAGGCCCTTCATGGGCTGTTGAGCCAGACATACATACATACATAATCATGATTGAACATAAATGGGTTATATTATGGTTAGTTTTTAATTTTATAGTATTTGAAAAAAATGCTCCCCAGGTATAATAGGACCCATGAGATTCACAGTCATCTGATCCGGACTTGAGCTTTCTAATTATTTCAATATTTTGTAATTTTTTGTATTGTATTATAAAGAAAATTTCTGAAAGTATGCTTATACACAAAATCTTATATAATTTACAATAATTATATAGGCCTACCAGACTGATATGGTAGATATTGTTTTTATCAATTCAATAACCCCAGTTATATTCCATCATAAATATCTATCTGGTAAGCTTATATACCTCTCAACGCTATTCCAACAGCAAGAGGCTGCGCAAATGTTAGTCAATTATAATAACGTAGCCAAATTTCTATGCTATTAGTCAATCATTTATAATTCAATTAAATATCTAATATTTTTTTCTTGAAAATAACTTACACAATAGAAATAGTGATTGATCAATATAAAAGTTATTAATTAATCATTGATTACTAATTTATTTAGGAGAAAATTCATTCTGAGGCGGAAAATTTTAATGAAGCTCAACAAGTGATCACGCTTGAAAAACAAAAGGAAAAATTGCAAGTGAGTTTTTGTATTTATCCACCAAATATATATTTCATCCTCATAGTAATATGGACTGCTCGAGCAATGGTTGGCTCGTTAAAGTGATAAGGCGTCTGTCTGATAAACGGTGGATCTGGTTCGAGTCACAAGCGGGAAACAATTCTAATTAGACACAGCACAATCACATAGAAATACTGCCACCCCGTTTTTCAGAGGAGACAATAAGCCGTCGGTCCCGACCACCTAACAAGAAACATCTCTTATAATCATAATTCATCTCATTACCCACCCATCCAAGCCTTTGAGCTCATGAGGGCTTCACCCTCAGAAAAATATAAATAGAATATTGTACACTCACTACGACTAGAATAGAACAATAGGCTAGAAATTTAACATGAACACTTATATCAATATGTTGAATGAAAATGATTATTAAGTTGAACTACATACTCTAGTTAGTTATACTCTTATTTCATATATTATTTGCTTCTTTTATTCTTTTATTTTTGTCAATATTCTAATATTCATTTATATTGTTGTTGATATGATACTCCTGTGCGAGGACGGAAAATTTATTTTCTTTGCGCTCAGAAAATTTGCCATAATTATTATGTTTTAGTTTAAAACTTTTATTGTACTATTGTTTGTTTTACAATCAATATTGTGTTTTCAACAGTATGTCTGTTTTGTGTTTTATGGCAAATAAAGTCTCTATTCTATTCTATTCTACATGAGCAAAAATTGATTTTCTCTCTCATAAATCGAACCAATGAGTGATTCAAAGCTCTCTCAAATTTTTAATTCGAGTCGAGTAAATAATAACGACCCACATCATCTGAAAGTGAGTGAGATCAACTTCAATATATTGATTCGAATAGCACGGGTCAAAGTTCAACTAGCCTAGGCTATGGAAAATTTTCAGAATTGAAAATAATTGGGTGAAATTGCTTTTGTATTGCCAGATACATCATTTGTTACATAGAGATATTTTTCCTTTCACCAATAAAGAATAATTATAATATTCCACTAATACTCGGGTATAAGATTTCTCTTACAATAATAATGTTTAATTGCAAGAATGAAAGAACAGATCTCATTTTTCTACATATTTCAGAATAACAAATATATATTATTTTTCTATACAACAGAATGATAACGCAGATCTCAACAGTGCAGAATATAATATCGGAAAAAGATACTGAGACTCAGCAAGTTTGGCATTCAGCAGGAGCTAGAAGAGTTGCAGAGAGTAAGCGATATTACCACTTGCATCTCATTCTATAAAAAAAATTTAGACAAGATTACCTTATTTCAAAACTTGCTGCCTATGAAATTGAAACTTCAGTTGAGAGTTTTGCTCACTGCACTCAACCATTCTGGTCTGAAGTTTAGAAGAGAACTTTAGAAGCCAGCTTACTAGCTTGAACATATAAAACTTTCAGTTACTGAATAATTTCACTAATTGAATGATTTTAATGCCAAATAATCATGAAACATTCACAGGGATTTACAATAACACGTTTTAATAAATATTTATTATCCCTCATTATCTGTATTAAGGCAAATGTTGTGACACTATTTAGAGAGATTACCTACTAAGATTTAATTTGATAGGAATATCTTTTTACCCAGGACCTGATTCAGGTCATTCTTATCAGTAAATTTCAATACAATTTCCTCCAGTGAGAATAAACTATGAACTCGAAGTTTCAGTGAATCTAAAAAATATTTAGTTTTCAAAAGCAGAGATACTATTGTATTTGTACCCATCAGATGCGTAGTAGGTATCTGATAGCTACATCAGGTAATTAATCACTCATGGTGGAATGTTTTACAATGACATAAGCTCATCTCATTATACACAGAAATGGATTACCTCTTCAATTTTTCCATCCAAGTAAGGTACAATAGAATATAATCTATTTCGATTAAATATATCACATTTCTATTTCTATAAAAAAACAAAGAAGTTCTATTAGCTTGGTTTGATGAGGTACCTTACCTATAATTCAGTACTATATTTTTCTATAATGATACAAACAATTGATGATTCCTTAAAAAATTCCAAACTGGGGCCGGTTTCATGGGACCTTAGGACACCTATAGTAAGCTTACAGGTAAACACAAGACGAATAAATAAATTATCATACTATAGTACAACCTTTATAAATTTCTAATGTGTGGTTCCTTTTTCCTATTATCTTGAAATTTTCATTGAACAAAGCTCTGAGCCTAGAAGAAAAATGGATCTGAAAAATAATTTCAATTTCAGGGTGAAATTGTCTGAGCAGAATAACGAGTCACTGGAGCAAGAAGCATTTGATCTGGCTGAAAGAACTCAGGTTGCCTTAATAAGTTTGGACAAACGACTGGAAATTGCCGAGCAGAGGCAGAGAATATTGGAGAATGCCATTATAAAAATAAAACAGTACCAAGTGAATAAAACTGCTGAAAAAGAAACAATTGGATTCAGTATGGAGCGCTAAGTGTCAGGTAGCCTAGAGCCAAAATTGGTTCAATTTATATTAGATCTAGATGATTCAATTGCGGTTATATCAGCGAGGTGGAACTTCATTTGGCACTTCTCACAAATAGCTTCATGCTATTAAAACTATACCGGCAGGCTAATATTTTATCATAGGTAGGTACTAATTGAAGAATTATTCAAATATCGTGAATAGGTGAATAAATACGGTAGGTTAATAATCGTAATAGGTGAATATCGTGAATCGTAAATAGGAGAAACATTTGAGAAATTCTGATGTGATTTAGTTTTAGATTATGAATGACTTGACCATTGAAAAAATCAGATTTTAAAAGTGTTTCTGAAATATGGTAATACATATTCTCATAGTATTGACTGCCATATTAACAAGCATAATCACTTTTTTATATGATTGATTTTTTTCAAAGAGGACACCAGAATCAAACTTAATCCAAAATGAAGTGAGCTGATAAATTATAAGCAGACTGTAGGCAATCTCATAATTAATCTAAATTTCATGACAACGTAGTAGAAACAAATTTTTTCCAGAAGAGTTTAATCCAAACATAAGTTACATTATGAATATGCAAGGTAACCAAAATCATTACTAGTTTCAAAATTGGTAGGTCCAATCGAGACTTGACTTCCTCTTACATTTATATCAATTACATTCACTATATTATACTAAAAACAGTATTTGGTGAATCCAAAAACCTCAAATAATTAGGAAATTCAGGCCTGCTGAGAAAAGAATAGCCTACACAAATTATATAGCCTACTGCTCTACAACAGTTTCCAGTTAATTGATAGTTATTTATGAACTGTTATTGGTTGACAATATTCAAGATTATTAATGATTTTCAAAGGAAGTTGAAGAAAGTGAACAGAAAAGGAAGAGGAGGAAATAAGGAAATCGATGAATGAAGAGTTAGAAGAATTTGCAGCCAAATTGAAAGCAACAAGTGATGACATCGCGAAGAGGAGACAAAGAGGTAAAGAATGGTTCATTCAAATGATTTACTGTAGGGCCTACATTCAACTTGTTCATTTTGCTGTATGGTTTATCTCAATTTCAATTGAATAATAATTATTGGAAAAACAAATTATCTTATTTTCTGTGCTTTCACTTGTTTATTTTTTGTAATTATATCAAACTATTACAACTTATATGAAAGTTATTACTATTTCAAATATTGAAAGATTTTCTAGTACCCCTCACCGTATCACCACTGCAATAGAATCACATTGGACATCAAAATAGTATTTCTCAAAATGGACAAAACTTGCTGGTCATAATAATTGTTCGTTTGCGAGTGTGAGGAAAACGATATCATTTAACTAGTAATTCTTTAGACTACCATGAAAAAGTATTTTTAAAACTAAAATAATATCAAATGTTTAATACCGTAATTATCATTCAATACCGTCCGACTTTCTTGTATGCCCCGGACCGGTATTCAAAGTATGAAAATATTTTCAAATCCAATCTCAATGTTATTAACGATGCATATTTTAGTTTTTCATTTTGTATTCCAGATTACAAAGCTGAAAAAGAAACTACATGAGCAAGGGATTGCAGCTGGCAGCTCAAGTGACAAGTATTGAAAATGATATACAGGAAGAGAGAGAAGAAGTTATGAGCTACAAATGAATGCTAAGGTGAACAAAAAATAAAAATTAATACCGACAATAGTAAAGTTATACGAAGCTTTGATCACATACATCTCAAGCATTTGACTGAACATTCTCTATGAATGTTTCATTATTTTGAAACCATTTTCGAAATTTACTACCTACATGATTTTCACGAGTACTGAGTACAACTTCAAGAAGTATTTTCTAGAAAGTTTAAATGCATAAAGTTTTTAGTTTTATTGCATTTACACATTTGTAAATTTTATTTGCCCAAATTTTAAAATTATTGTAAGTTACTGTATATAGTTAATAAATAAAATGCAAAATTTACCATTACAGCTGGCATTTTACAAAGCGGAAGCTACTAAATTGGCTAGCATGAATGAGAAAATAGTTAACCATTACAAAACAAAAATGAAAACGGATAATAAAGCTGCTGATGTTGAGGTAAAAGAACTATAAGTCAAATCAATAAAAAGAAAGTAATGATTCAAATACATACAAAATATCTAAAAAATATATAGCTGTATAATTAACAATATTTTTCCACTAAGCTACATCACGTGTACAATTTATATTTAATATAGGAGAATTCTGTAGAAGAAAACCGCAGATTAAACCTTACACGAAAAAAATACGGTATTGTAAAAATTCGTAGTAAATTTTCAAGGGCTGTCTCTTCACAATCAAGTAACTGAGACATTCCAAAATTAAATTACAAGTGAAAATCTGATTTATTACACCCAGAAACTATATTGGAAAAAAATAAAAACGCCTTTTCAAGTAGCATTAATCTGTTCAATAATAATTAAACTTTACCTAATAAATTAAAGCTCCAATTTCATATGTACAAAACGAATGTGCAAACCAACAGTATCCAATTGAAATTTTATCTCACTCTTTTGAAACACCCAATTGGATTGATAACAATATTCATTGTCATATATTCAGTTGAAGGAATTTTCTCAGTTATCCTATATTAAAAAAGTTTGATGGAATGAATAATAAGTTTTGGAGTGACATCAAGTATAAAAGTAAGTTACTTATGATGTTTATTGCGTTAAAAGTTTAAAATTGAAAAGAATAAGGGAATCTCTCATCAACAGAAATCTAAACTGGAGACATTTTTGCAAAGCTGTCCTGCAAAAGAACTGTTTCAAAGTTCTGTCAGCAGTCTTGAAGAGAAATTAATTGAAGATGTAAAAAATACCAAGGAATGGGCAAATCATTATAGTGAACTAGAGAGCAGAAAGAAAGAGGTAACTATGAATAAAATATCTTTCAATTTATATTTTATATGTTCATTATTATAATATTAAATTTATGACAGTAAGCTACATAATATATTACTTTCATGTCTTTCAATTATTATTTCTCTAGTCATGAGCCTAAGGCTTTTGTTTTACAATAGACACTAAAAAATTAGTGTCCTTTATTTTTGGTAAAAGTCCAGAGAGATGATAAAAATGCGTTTGGTCTGTTGTGAAATAAACTGAGAAACAAACAGAAGAGAAGATCTAGCAATAATTAGTTTTTCAACGTTTTATTACTACAGTAGCCTATAATAAATTTGTTGAAAAATATAACAATGGTGAAGATATGATTATCAATGTTCCAAGACATTTTGCGAATAATGATAATCAATAGTTTTGAGCAGGTAAGGAAATGCAAAAATAATAGAGCATTCAATTTTCATTCAAGATTATTTCCTTTCAATAATAATACTAATAAGAAAAGATGTTTTTGGACATTTGTTGAGAATTGGTATTTCACTAACATTGTGCGCCATGGAATAAAGGAATACTCTAATTTCTATGTAACAATACAATAGTTTAAAAAGATCCTTCACCACTGTAAGTTAAAAGATTTAATTTTCATTATAAATGGCAAAGATAACACATTTTCAAAATTTTCATCACAGGCATTGAGTGAACTAGAAGAGGGACCAACTGAAATTAGCGAGAGTACTGGAATAATGGAAGATGATTGAATTCGAATATATTCAAATTGAATAAAATTTCAACTCTACACTTTTTCATTAATCATTGAACCGGAACGGATATTTAACATATAGGCTACAAACAACGAACAAGTGGTACATTTTGGCGATATAAACAAAAAATCACCAGTGAAATGTAATCTACAAACAGAAATGGTATAAAGATATTAATACTCGTAGTCCAGTCATTTGAGGTTTCACATGGGGAAAAATCAGGACGCTGTCATATTTTCGTGTAGGCTAATGTTCTTTAGTCCTTGGACAACTTAAATTTAAAAAGTTGGCCTTGTAAACCTTGTGTTTAATACAAGGTGCCCCAAAAACCACAAAATTTCGGTTCCGCTCCTAGTTTTCTGCAATTTATACGAAAATGAAACGTCAGACAGAACATTTAAACCATCATTATTTTAGCTTATAAAATTTCCAAGAGATTGGTATCAAATTCAACCTTCTATGTTGAATAATGAGCGAGTTATGGTTTTTCAAAAAAGTAGTATTTTTTCAAGGAAAATTTTGTCGTTTTTAACCCTGTATTAAGCACAAGGTTTACAAGGTCAACTTTTTGAATTTAAGTTGTCCAAGGACGAGAAAACATTACACGAAAATGTCGCAGCGTCCTAAATTTTTTCCCACAAAGGGTCTTTTTTGGATAAAATGACCTGACTATCGTGTATACAGTGAATAGCTAACAGCGGTAAATTGGGCAAGTAACATCAGTTTATTAAACAAAGATTTTTGAAGTCCAAGTTTTTTCGCCCTACTATTTCAAGTGGATAAAATGCACACATTTATAATGTTTCTTTTTTATCTACTGCAATAATTATCAATGAATGCTAGTAAAAAATTGAAATCACAGTGTCTACCCTTTTCAGGAGTGTTTTATTTGAACACTCTAAAATTCTCAGAAAGCATCCCCGTGTTGGTCAGATTGGAGGAACATGCGCAGTGGAGAGTTCTTCTGCGCATTTAGCCAAATGTTTCATCCTAGCTTGAACCATACAGAAAGGATGGTTGGATCTTATATCCTTCCTCTATGATTGGATCACTGTAGTGAAAGAAATTGTAGAACCGGTCACATACTGGCAACTTCTAAGTTCCAACTCACTTGAAGTGAACACTGGCTACAATTTTGTTGCCATTTTTTTAGTCTGTTGATTGTTATGGAAGGAATTCTCTTGCTTGTAGGATTGACTTCAGAGTCGGATGCATAATTCCAACAAATTAGGTAGTCCAAGATAACTTGACCTGTAATATTATTAAGGAGGTTCTAAATTCTTCTATCCAAACACCCATCAATCCATATGATACCGCAGGGTGTATTAAAACAATGATTTGAAATATGGTTGAAAATTGGCCAGAGAAGTAGTTATGAACTTAAGTGTCTGACTTACTACGTAGCCTGAAGGTATACGCTTCACCTTGATGAGTTGCTTGTAACTTTTTTCATTATTCATTTATTATTATCAAAATACGTTATTGTAATTCTAAAAAATTGTCTGAAGATATTGAACTGAACTAACAGCAGAGAAAATGAAGTTTCTCAAATAACCCATTGGCGGGAGATTCGTTGTTTACACAACACAGTGATTTTGCAGATCGCTTCCAGCGAGTTGGTGCCACTTATAAGTTGCCATTGTGCCACCGGTTTAATCCTTTCTCTTTCACTACGAAAGTGACGGCGAGCCACCTCGCCCAAATCACTCAGCGTCACTCGTATACTCGTCACATTGGTTACGCATTCACTAAAAAATTCACTAGTAATCAGTGGCAGATTCATGGTTGGGTGGGGGGAGGGATGATTGAGCTCCTTCTCCTTGGTTGACCAATTTTACTCTAAATGGAATAAGACTTCAACTTTGAAAATGAAGTTAGGAATATATAAGAATCTCCTTACCCCTTGAGTGCCCCCTCAATACTGGTTCTGCCACTGCAAATTATCTCATTCACCACTAAGTGGCGATAATAATAATAACCATTGATAATATTCAGTGCCAGGTTCACGGGTACGGTTCCTATTTTACAAGACATCTCTTATAAGACTAACGCATTGGATAATATTGCCATGAAATAGAAGCAAGAGTTTAAACTAGATACAACTATATTTATTTACAACCACCACAATTTCAACCAATAACATATTAATTTCCAAGCCTCAATTTAATCTTCTATCTGTCTTGATTAAAACTGATTCAACTTCACTTTGGTAAGCTCTGTTGCGGCTATCCTTCTGCCATGGCCTAAATGCCTTGACATAAAAGAATCCTGCACATAATAGAAGTGATATTTTCATGGTTGAGCGAGAAAATAATATTTTTCTAAGTATCACAGGAACGGTCTCATCTTTCTTAGCCATCTTGTTTTTCCTTGGATTATTTGCTTCCACACAATCAAGACTGCTATGAAAACCTGTAATATAAAAACATTTTTAAAGTTAATTGTTCAACGGATACAAGAATTAGAATTCATTATTAAATCTCAGTAATTTTCTCTTTTCAATGGTTATTGAATAAGGAAAACATTGAATTCAATAACAGCCTAAGATCCGGAATTGGAGTGATGCAATATTTGACACTCTTCTTCATAAAAAGAAGAAATATTTTAATAGGAAGATGAAGTATCAAAGTGAATTTCTATTAAAAAAATATGGGAGAGCCTAGAAGAAACAATCAATGCGCTAGAGTGGCGTAAGAGTGGTTATCTAAGCAAGAACCACTTTTGCACTTGTAAGATTGAATTGTAACTTGTTTTTGATAGCTTATATAATTATTATACTGTACACAGAGTGTTTCAGGTGTAAAGATTTCAATCTTCTCAGGCTGATTTCTTACACTAAGCAGCGACCAAGGGCCTCCAAAAAACTTCAACCAATAGTCCAGGCAATTAAGGCGAAAAAAGGCCAAACCTCCCAATGAGAGCAGCTAAGCTGAATTTTGGCATAAATCACAATAAAGGCATCCTAAATGAGGATACAAAAGAATAAAACTGTATCATGTGGGCAAACTTTTTTATTCAAGGTCAAACATCACAAAAATCAGTTTTTTGCGAATAACTAGTTTCCTGTTCATGTTATGTTCTTAGATGTTACTATAAAAATTGTAGATCTCAAGATTCCGTACAAAATTGGTTATATGTATTTTCATTGAAAAACGAAAGGTTATCAAGATACAGCGCGGAGAAGGGGGAGCACGCACTTCATCATGGGATAATGCCTCATGAACTATGAAGTGGAATGTTCAATACGCTGTATATCGTTGTTTATACAACGGAATAATATTTTTGTCTACAAATTGCCTTTAGACAAATTTTCCATATTTTCTAAATATTAAAATCATTTTCAATTTTCGGAATAAGGATTTTAAACGTTAAATAGTTATTAAGATGCTTCCAAGATTCCGCTGTAGGTTATAAGGGTGATTTTGAATCCGCAACAATACCTTTTGGCTTATTCCTTGCAAACCATTTTCTTGCTATATGATAATGTTGCATTCCACCCAAAATGTTTACGTATGGAATTAACAATAGGCCAATTGATCTGCGTGGAAATGTGAGTATTGATATATATGACACATTGAACATTTTGAAAATGTTGGTAACTGTGACTGTGCATACATATTGACACTAAGACTCACGGTTGACACCGTATTATTACGGGAATTCGATTGCAGGCCCAAATAGGAAATTGATTTTAGCTAAAATGAGGAGCCAAGAGGATTTATATTACCAGACTCGCCCCGTAGAAAGAGTTTTGGTGCTATTGATTTCTAATAGTTGTGTTGGTATTTTTCGCTGTATACCGCTGCTGATGGAGTAGCGGAATAGAAAAGGCCGGCAAAATATGAAAGGATAACTATTTCTAAAGGACACTTGAATTCGTATACACCATTTTAAATCGAGGAGATCGGACAAAACTTGGCAGATAGGTGGAAAATCAGATTCATTGTGAGCTCGATTTAGTAGCTTTCAAAGCAAAATATAACTTGAATTTTTGAAATAATTTTATGACAAATTACTAGCAACCACAAGTAAATGTGTCAAAAAGTGACACAATAAAAACAAAATTAATAGGGAGATATTCACATGACATCAAAATAACGATGAGTCAGCGTTTGAACGCCGAGCAGAGCAGACGTGTTTATGGAGTAGATGCTATTGTTTCGAAAAGTGGGCTATTTGTATTGCTGCGTCAAGTGAATCGGTTGCCAAAAGTAGTGCGAGTGAATGACCGCGGTGTCGTGTTCGCGGTGATGTAGCGCGGTGTTATATTTGCGTCGCGTTTGCGCAACTCTGGTAAGTGACACATTTCAATAGACAATTCAATAATGGAAGAGAATGAAGCCACTATCACGCTAACTGACGGCGATAAAGAGACAAAATATAAAATATGTCCATCTACACAGCCTACAGAAGCCAAAAAATTGTTATTGAAAGCCTGGAATGATGCAGATAAGAAATTGAAGCTATCAAATGAAAACAATGAGTTGAAAAATAAATAAGATCTTCTCCAGACAAGACTAGTTGCATTAGAAAATGAATTGAAAAGTGAAAAGAGTAAGGGAGAAAATTCAAGAGTTTTCAAAGATAGAACTGATAGTTCTACTGAGAATACAACTGATAATACAGGTTACTGCACAGATGATGATCTACTTGCAAAAGAAACAGAGTGGCTGAGAGCTAAGAGTAGAAATAAGAAGAGGAAGCTAAATACAACACAGTCCCCTCCAAGAAAAGAGGACAATCCTTCTACTAACAATACATCTGATCCTACACCACAAAAAGGAAGAATCCACCGTTACCGCCAGTAATTGTGGATGGAATTAAATCTTATAATAAATTTCATGAGAAACTAGTGAAAATACTTCCCAATCGTGAATTCAAGTTGAAATTACTTGGAGAAGATAGTTTTAAAATCAACCTAATCAATGTTGAGGACTACAGAGTGCTCACCAAGGAGTTGAACAAGGAGAATTTCACTTGGCACTTGTATGAGAACAAGCAAATTCGGCCGATTAGAGTGATGACTAAAAAGCTACATAGATCATGTGATTCTGAAAGTATAGTAGAAGATCTTAGAAACAGAGGATTCAAAATTCTTAATGCAAGCAGCAAGTTAAAATGGAAAACCAAGGATCCATTAGATATGTTCATGCTTGAGTTTGATTCAGGAGAAGAAATTGACAAGATATATAAAATTATAAACATCATGGGGTGTAAAGTGGAAATAGAGGCAATTAGAAAATCTAAGCTTATAGCTCAGTGTCGGCGTTGCCAAAGTTTCAACCACACACAGAAATATTGCTACCAGGAATTTTGTTGTGTCAAGTGCGCAGGAAAACATAGCTCCAAAGTCTGTGACAAGGCAGCCGATGAGAAGCCAAAATGTATTCACTGTGGTGAACCTCATCCAGCCAGCTATTGTGGGTGCAGTATTGCTGTTGAACTTCAAAAGATCAGAAATAAAAGCAAAAATAAGACACTACCAGCACAAACAAACTTGCATGAGAATCGTTCAAAGCAGCCACAACCAGCCACATCCAAATCTAATGGGAATGCTGATGCAACCAAACACGCAAGCTATACCGCTGCAGCTAGAGGACTTGATAACGTACTGAAAAGTGATGGACAAAAGGAAGATGGAGTCCGGCAGATTTTACAGGTTATATTAAACAAGTTGGATAAACAAGAAACACTTCTCTCATCGTTTGAAAAGAGGCTACAGACGCTAGAAGGCAGCACTATCCTGGCAGGGAATAGAAAAACTCGTTAATGGCAAAATTTTTGAGGATTATGGCATGGAATGCCAATGGAATACTTCGAAGACAGCAAGAACTTGAGCTTGTACTTAGTAGTGAAAAAATAGATATTTGTCTTATATCAGAAACACACATGACAAACCAATCTTTCCTTAGAATTAGAGGCTTCAGAGTGTATCACACAACACACCCAAATAACTCAGATAGGGGAGGAAGTGCAGTGATTTTGAGAGAATCTATTCAGCATAGTGAGGAAATTGAATATAAAACAGAAGAGATATGAGCTACAATAATATCACTGAAATTAAGAGGATTTACTTTATGTATAGCAGGACTATATAGTCCTCCAAGGCATGCAATCAAGTGTAAAGACTACTTGGAATTATTTAAACATCTTGGAAAACAGTTCATTGTAAACGGTTCATGAACTGAGAAATCGAATGAAACCAGTCGAAAGTTTGTAACTTCAATGGTTATCAAGATAATTAGAAAAAAAAGCCAGCAATCTAAATATTCCAACTTTAAAGAGATATAAATGTTATGAAACTCAACATAAACTTGAAATAGAAGGGCAATGCTAAAAATACACTTTGGGGATCCAGATTAACCACTACCAAAGGTCGAGAACTGTTCAGTGCAATTCAAGAATACAAATGTGAAGTATTAGCTAGTGGTAACTCAACTTACTGGCCTACTGACCCAGGGAAAATACCAGATTTGATAGACTTTTTCATCATCAAGGATATTTCCACAAACTACATAAAAATTGAAGATAGCTATGACCTGACATCAGATCATTCACCAATTCTACTAACAATAAGTGAAACAGTGATTGAGCGTGATCAAACTCCATTCCTCAGCAATAGATACACAAATTGGGAACAATTTGGATCACTTCTAGAAGAAAAAATAATCTTGAATGTTCCACTCAGAAGTAGAGACCAACTTGACAAAGAAATAGAAAAATTATTTGTTGATATTCAGCAAGCAGCTTGGGCATATACTCCAGAAATCATACAGAAGACACAGGGCAGCAATTATCCAGCAGAAATTAGGAACTTACTGATTGAGAAAAGAAGAGCTAGAAAAAAGTGGCAGAATACCAGAGATCCAAGACACAAAACTCTGGTGAACAATCTGTCTCAGCAACTCAAAAGAGAAATAAAAAGACTAAAAAATGAAACATTCAGAAGATATCTCAATGAATTAACTAATGATAAAAGTACTGAATACTCTTTCTGGAAAGCCACAAAATGCATCAAGAGGCCTCAGAATCAAAATGCACCTATTAGAAACTTTGATGGCACTTGGGCTAGAGACAACAACCAAAAATCAGTCACGTTTGCAAATTATCTAGAAAACATCTTTAAATCTAATGAAAGCTTTGATGACAATCAACTACTACCACACACGGTTCAAGAATCAATAGAAATTCCACCTGTTACTGTACGTGAAGTGGAGAAGACAATCAAGAGCAGCATTAATACCCGGAAGGCACCAGGGTTTGACCTAATTACTGGTGATATATTGAAACAGTTGCCAAGAAAGGCTCTTTTAAAGCTCACATACCTTATAAATGCAGTGTTCAGACTGAAATATGTACCTGACCACTGGAAAATTGCAGAAGTCATCATGATACTCAAACCAGGAAACACCATATGAAGTCACCTCATATAGACAATCTCCCTTTTACCAGTAATTTCAAAACTCTTTGAAAAGTTTGTAACCAATTATAGAGCTAAAGGAGCTGATTCCAAAACATCAATTTGGGTTCAGAGAGAAACATACAACCATTGAGCAAGTTCACCGTATTACTAACATAATTGAAATGGCACTTGAAGAGAAGAAAATCTGTAGTGCAGTATTTCTAGACGTTGCACAAGCATTTGACAAAGTTTGGCACAAAGGACTACTATGTAAATTGAGAACTATGCTTCCACTTGAATATACTCAAATTCTTGAGTCGTATTTATTGGGTAGATATTTCAGAATCAAGCAGAATGATGAGTGTCACTCAGAACTGAAGGAGATTAGAGCTGGACTACCTCAAGGAGGTGTTCTTGGACCAGTTCTGTATTTGCTATACACCAGCGACCTACCTGAGATGGAGAATAATACAGTTGCTACATTTGCTGATGACACAGCTGCATTGACTTTAGGTAATAACTGTCAGGAATCAATGAAAAAATTGCAAGATGCTACCAATGAAATCTGTAATTGGACCAGACTATGGAAGATCAAAATTAATGAGGCAAATCTGTCCAAGTAAACTTCACCAAGCGGAAATGTACACAGATTCCCTTAATCATCAATGGGAAACCTGTACCATATGCTAATGAGGCTAAATATCTGGGTATGACTTTGGATGCTAGATTGTGCTGGAAGGCACATGTAAAGCAAAAAAGGGAAGAACTAGGGCTCCAATACAGCAAAATATACTGGTTGATAGGAAGGAACTCAGCACCATCCTTATACAACAAGATCCTCATCTACAAGCAAATCCTGAAACCCATATGGATGTAGGGAAATCAACTCTAGGGTTGTGCCAGCAAGAGCAACATAGATAAAATTCAACAATTCCAGAACAAGGTCTTGAGGAACATTGTCAATGCACCAAGATTCATCCGGAATGCAGATATCCACAGAGACTTGGAGGTTGAGTTCGTCCAAAGTGAAATTGGGCGCTTTGCTAGGAAACATACTGTGAAGATCCAACAGCATGTCAACCAAGAAGTTACCCGGCTACTTGACAACACCCAGCTGTGCAGGCTGAAGCAGACAAAACCCTTCGAATTGTGCGGTGATATGGTGTGAAAAGCAGAGCAGTGGCAATAGTGAGAAAAAAGCAGAGTAGTGATAATAGTGTGAAATTTACATAGTTGAATATTATTTATTATTTTATGTATGTCATATTGAAATAATTTGATTAGTATGTAGAATTAGTAGTCCTAGTGAGGACTCCTAACTTAGTCCAAAATTCCAATTATAAGTTAGAAATGAATTGCTTATTAGCCTCTTATGAGACTAGATTGCAATAGTAAAAGGAAAGAAAAAAAAAATAACGATGAAAGTTGGTTCATTCACATTCTTTCTTTCGACCCTCATTTTATCAAAATCTTGGTATGGGATTTTAAAGTAGCCTAAGCATCAGAAGAAAAATGCGTACAAATAGTAGAAACTGCTGCAACAAAAATTATTAGGGAGGACATTCGATCTGTTGTTGTAGATTCCACGACTTATTGGCACTCCAGTAAAGTTTTTCACAACCAATTGAAAATATTTCAAAATGTTCATTAAATTTAATGCAAGAAGTAATATGATAAACGAAGAAGGAAACAAGGATATCTTGGGAAGAAAACGCTCAGCTTTGCGGAATACTTTATGCCTTTACAACGATGAGTACAGTCTTTTCTTCATTATTACACCGGGTATAAACGGTACCTATTTTTTAATTCTCGCATGTAGCCATATGCTTCAAGAAAACTTATAGCACTGGCGGCTCGTGCCCACGAAACAGGTGAAGTGCTTTACAGTAGAAGATACGGCCACTTCACCTGTTTCATGGGTACAAACCGCCAGTGACTTATAGAAATTTTATTCCGTTTTTCTGCTAGATATAGCGACATGAAAAAAATAACGTTTTTTACCCAAAGATTCGTATTCAATAGTCTCAGTCAGGGGTATCTTTAGTGCAATGTGTAGCAAACATTCATATTGATACTCTCGATGGACACTATTATAGCCTACTATCCACATTATGCGATTATGGGAATATGATTAAAATAGTTTAACTCCAAAATCAATTATTGTTGTTACTGAAGGACAAGTGAAGGAATATACAACAAATTAAAGTGCAGAAGAAGTGGCAGGAAAGTAGCAATTTCCTATCTTGAGAAAAGAAAATCACGGCGGGCGTAGGCTACCTCAAGTCTTGACTGGGACAGATTGAACATCAAAATTTTGAATAATTTGTATAAGAACAGTTTTCTATGATCAGTTTGCCAAGTACAATATAATCTGATTGCACTATCAACATAATATAGCAAATTGAACATTCAACTTCATAGTTCATGAGGCATTATCCCATGATGAAGTGCGCGCTCCCCCTTCTCCGTGCTGTATCTCGAAAACCTTCAGTTTTTCGATGGAAATGCATATAACCAATTTTGTAGGGAATCTTGAGATCTACAATTTTTATAATAACATCTAAGAACATAACATGAACAGGAAACTAGTTATTCGCAAAAAACTGATTTTCGTGATGTTTGACCTCGAATAAAAAGTTTGCCCACATGATACAGTATTATACTTTTGTATCGTTATTTAGGATGCCTTTATAGTGATTTGTGCTAAAATTCAGCTTAGCTGCTCTCATTGGGAGGTTAAGTCCTAAAATACCTGGACTACAAAGGAACCCTGAAGGAAAGAGTGACGCGGCAGGGTTCAGAATGTTTCTACAATAACGATTCTATGTTATACCCATTGTATTTGATAAATTCAACAGCAAAGAAAGAGATAAAACTAACTTACCCCGCTAATCAGTGTTCCTGTTTTTTGGCTTTTTCTTCAGCCTCTAACAATTCTTTCTGATACTGAGCAAATAATGGTTGATAAATGTAGACACCAGAAATAATGCCAACTATTGTTGCAACAGTGAGATTGAAATTAGTAAAGCTCTCAGGTCTTCTTAATCTAAAACCAAAAAACCTCATCACTAATAACTCCAACAGTATATTCCTGAAGCCTGAATCCTCAATATATCACTGAAAATAACTCAACTCAAACATAACCTCACAAGAAGTCACGCAGTGTCGTCTACTTGTCTGCGTAATATTCGATTCTTGAAAAACATCGATATTTGGTCATTGGTCCTATTAGTCCTGTTATGGTGACTTTGCATGGTTCAAAGTAGGGCTCTATAAATACTTTATAGTTCCTTATTTATATAGTTCCTTAGTTCAAAGGGCTGTTGACGCAGGAGGGCACTCATTTTTTTGGGGCCTTAAGAGAGTATTAAAGTGGTCAATCCTTATGAAAAATTAGCTGAGAAATTCAATAAAACCAGTTTAGTGGTTATTGAGAAAAGGTGTAAGTGTCGATTACTGGCCCACCTTGGTAGAGTCAAAATTCTTGTTGAAATTGATTCAGTATGTTATTCTGATGACAATTTAAAAAAAATTAGCCGTCGCTGTCCAGTAGTTTTTGAATAAATCAAGTTCAAAGTTTGGCCTGGGGGGCACTTACAAATCTGATAACTCTGTTATTTGAAAAGTTCTAAAATTAATATTAACTGTACAAAATAGCAAAAAATTAGTACTAAATACCTTATTAGAGTTCATGACAATTTAAGTGATCATTGAGGACCAACAAAAAGGGTTACAATAAAGCAAATTGATAATGGAAGCGAAGGCGACATTCTGTATCAACGACATTGTAAACTAACGACATTCTGTGACACTTTCAGTCAAAAAATGGTACAGAATATCGTTGAGCACAGCCTACAGATTGTACCATTTGGTAACCTAAGCTCTGACTAACCCATCCTAAGCTCCAACTAACCTAACCTAAACTCTAACTAACCTAACCTAAACTCTAACTAACCTAACCTAAACTCTAACTAACCTAACCTCAGCTGTAACTAAACTAACCCAACCTAAGCTCTAACTAACCTAACCTGAGTTCTAACCAACCTAACTTAAGCTCTAACTAACCTAAATTAGACTCCAACTAACCAAATGTAAGCTCTAACTAACCCAACCTAAGCTCTAACTAACCTAACCTGAGCTCTGACTAACCCATCCTAAGCTCCAACTAACCTAACCTAAACTCTAACTAACCTAACCTAAGCTCTAACTAACCTAACCTCAGCTGTAACTAAACTAACCCAACCTAAGCTCTAACTAACCTAACCTGAGCTCTAACCAACCTAACTTAAGCTCTAACTAACATAAATTGAACTCCAACTAACCAAACGTAAGCTCTAACTAACCCAACCTAAGCTCTAACTAACCTAACCTAAGCTCTAACTAACCTAACCAAAGCTCTAACTAACCTAACCTAAGCTCTAACTAACCTAACCTGAACTCTAACTAACTAACTAACCAACCCAACCTAACCTAACCTAAGCTCTGACTAACCTAACCTAAGCTCCAACTAACCTAACCTAAGCTCCAACTAACCTAACCCAAGTGCTAACTAACCCAACCTGAGCTCCAACTAACCTAACCTTAGCTCTAAGGAACCTAACCTAAGCTCTAACTAACCTAACCTAACTCAAGTTTCAACTTACCTAATCTAAGCTCTAACTAATCCAACCTTATCTTGAACAAAACCAACCTAAGCTTCAACTAACCCAACCTTTAATTAATCCAATCTAACATTCAACAAACCCAACCTAAACTTCCATCAACCTAACCTAAATTGACCAGAAGCAAAAAAGTAACTGTCACAAAATGTCGATTCAAGATGTACAGTTTGTTGGTGGTCAACTTTTGTAGCATCTTGAAAAAGTGTATGAACATTGTGGAATGTCAACTTGTAAAATGATGGAACAGAATATCAAATGTTAATTCTATGAACAATTTATTAATTAAATTATATTTTCAACAATTATTTATTCAATATCTTATTCAATTTTAAAATTTAGAAGGCATTGGTTTGAACAGTTCAAATTGATATTGTTATTCAATCGACTCTGCAACCATAGTTTGAGGTTAGTGACTTGAAGAAGTTGTTTGTGTGTTACAGAGAAGAAATTATTCAACATAATTTGAAATAAGAATGAAATTGTTATTTTAGTACTCAATGTGAGTAATTTTGTACAGTTTATATGCATTTCGAAACGTTCAGAATAAGAGAGTTAGTGTACTTGTGAGATAGTTTCATAGCTCCCGTAGACCAAACTTTGAACTTGATTTATTTCAAAACTACTTGACAGCGACGGCTAATTTTTTCAAATTTGTCATCAGAATAACGTACTGAATCGATTCCAACAATAATTTTGACTCTAGTAAGGTGGGCCAGTAAACGACACTTTAGCCTTGAGATAATGATCAAAATATAAGCGGAGAGAACTCAATTTTTCAACTTCTAAGGGATGGAAATAGTATCCCTTTTTGTTGACTGGTTCCATCCATTGAATATTGATTTTTCCAGGTCTGTTTATTCTGCCTCAATGATAATGGGTTGAGTTCCTGTCATATTTAAACATTCCAAATTTTATCTTCTTTACTGCTTTAAAAAATTGAATTTTAGCCACTTGTAACTTTCTCTATTCTTTATTTCTCGGTACCTACCCAGGTTTCAGAGTCATATATAGGAGAGCTAAGATGGCCATCACTTGTAATCATATGTAAAATTTCAAATTGGTCTCTCTCCTGGCTTTATTCTTTAAAGACCTGTTGATTGTCTCACAAATAGCTAGAATTCGATTCATTTCAGAAGAAATATTCAGTTACTTTCTCAAGACAAACAATTAAACAATCCTTCAAAAGACAAGCAATCTATTCAAAACTGCCTTCATTGTCTGTTTTGTCTCCTTGAAATCCTGATTTGTGAGATTTGGGTGCATCCTAGAAGAGACGGCAACCGAGCTGATACATCAAAATTTCATTCTCTACAATATTACTTGATTCGAAATACCAGTCAACAATAAGGTATCCTAAACTTCGGGCAGTTTCAAAATACAGGGTACGCCAATGAAGTAGGACGATTTGAATAAGCAACAGGTTGTTTATGAAATTGTATTTTTGTAGTTTTTTCATCATAAATAGAAAGTAGAAATTTAGCCATTTAGTGTACAATAGGTGAAAAATCATTTTTTGAATTTATCATCTTCCAAATGTCCTCCATTGGAATCTATGCACTTTTGCAGCCGGGCCTGGAAGTTTTCCTCGACATTTCGCAGCATATTGAGTGGTATTCCTCCAATCTCATCTCAAATCCGTTGTTTTAGAGCTGGGATAGTTCTGGGTGGATCGCTTTGATAAACACTCGTTTTTAAGTAGCCCCATAGAAAATGGTCATAAGTTGATAAATCTGGAGAGCAAGAGGGACAGGGACATCCCCGTTTCGAGAAATGACGCGGCTTGGAAACAAAACATTTACAGCATTCATGACAATTATCGAAGTTTGGCTTGTTGTCCTATTTGTTTGTTTATTCAATGGAAAACGGGCGATTTCTGGTGTAAGAAAGTTATGAATCATTTTGATCTAACGCACAAAGTTGAAAGTGACAGCAAATACCCAGCTTAGGCCCAGCTGCAAAAGTGCATAGATTCCAATGGAGGACATTTGGAAGGTGTTAGATTAAAAAAAAATTATTTTTGACTTATTGTAAACTAAATGGCTACATTTCTACTTTCTATTTATGATGAAAAAATTACAAAAATACAATTTCTTGAACAACCTGTTGCTTACTCAAATCGTCCCACTTCATTGGCAAACTCTGTATTTAGAAACTGTAGTATGTTTCTCACCTAGATCTAAAATATTGGTAGGGAGTTCTGAAACACTATTGTATGGCTATTCAGCTCCAAAAAATTAGCTGCTACAATTACCTTCAACTCTTCAATTTTTTCATTCAAATACATAATACCACAGCTATAATAACTTCGCAGTAATGGATTCTAGGTCATGAAACTCCATTGAAGATTAAAAATGTTTTTTTTTTTTAATTCTCTAAAGTAACATTTGAGCATATAGAGAGTTAGCAAGTAAAAAAGAAAGATTTGAATAAGTCACCAACTCTTCAAGAAAAAAAATCAATTTCATCATTTATTAGTCATGAATATGAAGAAAAAATGTACTTCTAAATGTATTCTATTGGACAATAATAGAAAATATTAATTTCTGAATATAAAATTTGCGAATCGTCCTTCATTGCAAGGCATAGAGCATGTTGTTGGACAGATTTGCGTGAACTTTGGAGTATTATCTGTTGAACAAAAGAAATATTTTGAAGGATTCGAAGGTTTTTGTACTCTCATCTAGTTTTTTAGATATTTCTTCAATTTTTTCAAAGTTGTTTAAACATACACGTCTGAAAATGAGGTGATGATGCAAATCTCTAAAAACATGAGAAATTGATGTTTAGAATTGAACAATTGATTTCTAGAAAAAATACTTTATTTCTCTCATTGTACAGTGGATCGCTGTATTTTTTCCACATTAGTAACTTCTTCAAATTTTTCCGTTTCATTGACTAACCCTACAAAGGATGGAAAAGTGACAGAGATAAAAAAGCGTATTCTCATCTGAGAATCTTACTTCCAATGAGTCAAGATGAGGAATTATTAATTATCTTCTCCAGTATTAAATTGGAGACTCAGATATGGAAGTTTTACCCCTGTGAGTCTGTGACTTCGCAATCTTCAACCTACAATAATAAATTGTTGAGTTGTGAATTTATTTCATTCTATGAGAATAATAATAATTTATTTTTATTTTATTATATAAATTATTTTTTTATCTACTTCATATTATTTTTTAATCTATTGAAAACAAAAATTTTGTCAACTTCTAGGGGGGGGGGCATCTGCCCCCCCTGCCCCTGCCTGCGTACGCCCATGCGTGTGATTGAGAATTTTGAGAAGAGATTTGAGTCCAGCATTTGAAATGATGGTCATCTCCTTGACGACATTATTATTTTTCCAACATAACTGAATAAATTTCATTAATCTGAAAGCTTTATTAACTCAAATGGCACATAATGAGCTTTGTTTTATGTAAAAATAATTTACATTAATTTAAAAATTGGCTGGGTATTATTTCTAGTCCAGTCAAATTAAGCAAAAAAAGTAAAAGTCGGAGGACCAAACTGAAAATTTGCAGATATGATTAGAAAAGGGCTCTGAATAACATACTAAAAGTCCCCAAGAGTCCTCTGTGAGCTTCGGCCGCCATCTTGGAAAAACCGTAGAATTAACCTACAAGGAATTGTTTTTTCGTGAATTGTGGCCAAACCAAGCGTTGGACAAGAAAATTTTTGTAGGAACTTCTGAGGAAAATTTTGTAGGACGTGGACCTTCTTCGTAGACAATAAAATTTGGAAAATAATAAGACCATTTGCAACTCTGTATCATCAACCGTTTTTGAGGTACAATTTTTTAAAAATTTGGCAATTTTTCCATAGGATCAAGAATTTGAAATTTTTCTTACTTAAGAAGTTTGTTACTATAAATTGAGAAATCGTACACATCCGTATTTCAAAATCCCTCTCGGCGAAATTCATTTCTCTTTCATTTGAGACCAATTCCACACTTCTATGTTCAATATTTTTCGTGCTACAGCGATTTTAGAAGATCCTTACACCCCCAAAAACCCCAAAAATTGCTTATTTCAACACAAAAGTCTTACTAAAAAAGTTGGGATTTGCTTATACTTCTCAAATACTGTTACTGGGAGCCTATGCTGTCATTAGCAATGTTCATCCGACCAAAAGTATCGTAGGATTCTTGGGGGGTGGGTCAAAAGCAATCCCTATATTTTAAATTATATATATTTATTCATAACTTTTGAACGGTACGTCGGATTTCATCGTGTGATAGCTCATCGTTTTCAGCTCATTGTGGCGGTATAAATTCATATATTATATGTCAAATTTGATGAAGATAAAACGATATGAATAAATATATATAATTAAAAATATAGGGGATGCTTTTGACCCACCCCAAGAATCCTACGATACTTTTGGTCGGATGAACATTGCTAATGCCAGCCTAGGGTCCCAGGAACAGTATTCAAGAAGTATAAGCAAATCCCAACTTTTTTAGTAAGACTTTTGTGTTAAAATAAACAATTTTTGGGGTTTTTGGGGGTGTAAGGATTTTCTAAAATCGCTGTAGCACAAAAAATATTGAACATAGAAGTGTGAAATTGGTCTCAAATGAAAGAGAAATGAATTTCCCCGAGAGGGATTTTGAAATACGGATGTACAAGTGCTCAATTTATAGTAACAAACTTCTTAAGTAAAAAAATTGTCAAATTCTTGATCCTATGAAAAAATTCTCAAATTTTAAAAAACTTGTATCTCAAAAACGGTTGATGATACAGGGTTGCGATTGGTCTTATCCTTTTCCAAATTTTGTCTACAAAAAAGATCCTATAAAATTTTCTCGTCCGACGCTGGGTTCGGCCACAATTCACGATAAATTAATATTCCTAGTAGGTAAATTTTACGGTTTTTTCAAGATGGCGGCCGAAGCTCACAGAGGACTCTTAAGGGCTTTTAGTATGTTATCCAGCGCCCTTTTCTGATCATATCTGCAAATTTTCAGCTGGGTCCTCCGACTTTTACTTTTTTTGCTTAATTTGACTGGACTATTCATTGGAATTGTCCATTTCCAGTGTGTCGCTCTGTATAGAGGAATTGTATTGAGATCTAAGCTATTCCATTCTTTTCCAATAATTACAGTAGTTCCGTATTCAAAACTACCCAGTTGTAATTGCTTATACATACAATAATTCTTATTATCTTTTAAAATCTCCATGCCTTATAATTTTTTGTCCACTATACTTTTGTTGGTTTTGGTGTATAACTTATATACCCTACAGTGAATTCATCATTATCTGAAAAATGAACACCAAAAGAAAAACGGGGGTAGCCTACTGCACCTTTGAGGAAGCCTTCAGTTCACTTTTCAACTTATTTCATTCAACTTCAGGTTTTCAAAATATTCTAAATTTTTCAATTTTTCAAGTTATTCTTATCAACATATCAATAATCCATCTGCCATAGATAATTATAATAACGTAATTATTCTTGATTTGAATCAATTATTCAGGCTATGATATAAGCTATTACCGTATCAATTATAATTAGACTGATTTTAAAGTCTCTATAGTACCGGTATTTACTATCCTCCAATCTCATAGTATTTCTAATTTGATAAGAAATTTCTTCGCTGTTATGATGCAATAAAGGAGTCTGTATTTTCTAAAACTGTAATTTTCAAAAAAAGTCATAATTCCAATATAAGTTTTTCAAATAATTTCAAAAAATTCCAGTGAAACTCATAATTTAGTAAAAAGTAATTAACTATGTATGAAAATTCATAAAAAATGTAAGAAATTGTAGCATCTAGGGTGGTGGAATGTATGGCACTTCAAAAAAAGAAAAAATCATGGCAATGAAAATACAGCAAATGTAGGTACTGAACCATACATATATCACGTGAAGCCTAGGTCTAGTGTCAGTAGTATAGCATAGCTCTTAATTGATTAGGTGGAGGGCAAAGGGAATTTTGGCCCTCAATTGCTGGCCCACCCAATGATATCTTGGGCTACCCTTGGCCCCTCCATTCATTGGGAGCTAACGCCGCCACTGGCTTTGGTACCAAGCAGCCAACCCTCATGAATTTATGTAATCCATTACTACATTAATTACTCAATTGAAAATCAAGTACGGTACCGTAATTTTATGAAAATCAGTGCACTGATTTTTTGAGGGTGCTGCATAAGCTGTGCGTGGGTAATGGGACGGATGATGATGAGAGATGAATGGACCTACTGCTTTAGGTGGGTTCCGAGCCACCGGGAAGCGATTTTTAAGGCTCATAAATTTAATTCAGAGGAACCGGTAACCAGTACAACAGTGGTGGCAGAGGCAAGTCTCTTGTCTAATCTCACCGATTAGACACGCTCTCTACCACTGGGACAACCGCTTCCCAGCGATCTGAATTCGATTTCATTCAGAGATCAGAATCCTCTCTCATTCTTTGTGATATGGTAGGCTCTTCTACAAAATGTAAAAAACAATCATCTTAAAACTCTCATAGAATAAATCAACCAACAAATTTAATTATTCCAGTTTTTATTTGGAAGATACTGATTGTCACTTCACTTACAAAAAAAGAGGAATCGAGTTACAGTGTAAATATTTGAAATTCAACAAGGTTCAAATAGATAAGTTATAGACTTATAGATAATTATTCAATAATACATAAAAATAGAAATACATTACAGTTTTTTCAACGAAAATATTGCTGAAGAGCAAGATATAATAATTATAGTTCAATGACATTCAAAATCTCAGTTTCAAGTCTGATAAGTACATTCCATTTTAAATATATCCTAATATCAATTAAGGTGAATTAAAAAAGGTAGAATAGTATCCTAGGTACCTTCAAAGATTGAAGAATAAATTACTCAATGCAACCAGAACGTAATAAAAATATTCCAATACAGGCCCAAGCCCACAACCATCAAACTGTTCATTGACTTAACAATTTTCTATTAATATCATTGATAGTAAGGTACCTTGAGTATGAGTACGGTACCGAAATAAGTTATCGTGATGATAGTGGCAAGGTCAATAATTATTTCATAATTTTTTATATCTATTATAATTTTGATATACATTTCTATTTCCTCCTTTACCTAGTCACTATTCAACTAAAATACCGGTATTCAAAAACAGAATTTTTTAATAAATATTTTTCTTCAACAATAATCATCCAATCTCCAATGATACTTAAGTTATAGTTTCTAAACATTTACCTTTACAGTTGATGATTCAAATCAGAAGGAACTACCAAAAGGAAATGAACTTTAAAAAATAACTCCATGCTAGACCCTTTCTAGCCCAGTGTTGCTTATAAGGGATTGCTTACATTGGATACGTAGCCTACAACAAGCCAAATAATGAAAATGTTCTTTTCAACCTGGAAATCAATGCTATTTTCTATTTTAAAGGTTATTTGGGTATTTCCTTTTGATTTAAAAAAAAAATCACTCACAGTGCAGGGAAATATTCAAGAATTTATGCACAGTTAGATACACATAACTCTTCTGCATTTCATTCAAAAACTCAACTGGAATAAGCTCACATTTCAATTGTTATAATATAAATTTAACTTGTTCTTTGCCAAATAAATTACAACAAAAATTAGCTGTTATCGCTATAATAAATTGGAGATTTCAATGTAAGCAACTTGATAAGGAAATTCATCAATAAATTCATCACTTCGTGAATAATTGATATTTGATTAGTTCTATCAGTGATGTTTAAATTTTGATTTTCCACGAATGTATTTCCATTTGAAGGTATCCATTAGGCTAGGCCTACTTCATAATTGGAAACAATTGAACACAATAAATCTAATATGAGTTTTTTCTCAGTGGATTCAATATGCTTCATCAGGAGATTTTGGCCCACTTCTAGAATATTAATAGAAATATAATGGTTCGAAATTTACGTAGAATTCACCACAAACTTAATTTTATGAAGGAATTATCCAGCCAATATTTGACGGTGAACATTTTATAAATGGCTAATTTCAGTGATTTCAGTCTATGAGAAACTTTTTAAGTTGGTCCGTCACATAACATTTGTGAATACAAAATTGACAAATAATGACATTAAATTACTGATTTCTAAATATTTTCAACAAACGTTCTCTTCTGTTCTGACTTTCAAAAAAACATATAATAATTATCAATTGATTATAAATTTGAAAATTAAACTGATGGTTTGAAAATACACATGTGAATATTAAATGGTTGAAAGCTAGCATAAAAAATTATGCTCGGAATTATGAAAATTGAAACAAATAATAAGTACAAAAGAAGCCTTTGATATTAATTTCGTCAAATACTGTAGTCTACTAATTCCATTTTAATACAGTAACTTATATTTTGAAGAGCGGTGGATAATTTCAAAGATTAATACATGTGAGCTTTGTGAATAAGTTCATGAATTTCATACATTGAAACATGTAAATAAAAATTAAGTATATTGAAATGAAGTACCGTATTAGAAATTTCGTTTGCATAATTTTGTAAGTCAATGTAAAGATTACAGAATACAACTTTTGAATAACTGGAATAAAATAGACTGTTCTAAATGATTTGATAAATTTATTGTAAATTCAGTAAATTCAATTTAAGAAATTGATATTAAGATAAACAATTTAATATATTGGTAGTATTTTCTTAGAATATGAAATGACAATATGTTTTTTTAGAAATTTGACCCCATCAGTAATATGAAAAAGTTTTAGAAAACACAATAATGTTAAAGTAGCTTGAAGATCAGGGTTTGGTAATATTTAAGTAGGAAAAAACCTTTTATTTACACATTGGAAATGGGTCCAAGTCTAATAAGTTTTTCTATTAATACATATATTGTAAAAATATACATCACACATTGATAAATGCTCATAGAAACTAATAACAGTCGTGATAGATAGTGGAAAGACCACAAAGATATGTGTTCATAATACAGATTAATATTTTATTGGATAGTTCGTCGAGAGTTGACTCATCAATTATTATAAAAAAATAAATATGAATCTGACTGTATATTTCTAATAGAACTGGTTAAATTCATTACTTGTACAATTTTAAACGCTTTTGGTAGAATTTATCAAGATTATTACCATTACTAGGCCAATATAATATTATTATTTCTATTATTATCAATATACTCAATTAACATCAATTTGAACAATCTAATATTTATTCATGGAGTAACCGTTAAAAACTGACTTTGAATAACTAACTTGACAATGTAACTTTTGTCACTTGTGATAATATAAAAGGGAATCTATAAATAATATAAATGGTACAACTATTTTGCAATTATTGTTATTATTATTATTCTTATCTATCAACAACAATTTATTACATTAACGGCAACTATTCCTCATAATAATTTACAGTTTTAACCAGGGTGATAAATTCGGTATCTACTTATGATAATATTTCTATATGTTAATACACTACCTTCAATGAAAAGGTAATCAGATAACTTTGGTGGCAAAAATCACCCCTTTTATTGACAAAACTGTAGTCATATTCTCAGTCAACCTAGTTTAAGAACAACACTCTCAACTAATAAGCATTGCTCCAATTATTGTTGAATTTCATAACACCTATTGCTGATTATTTACAGATGAACACAATAGCCTCCAAGTATGAATTATTTACTCACAAAATTGTTTATGGCGAAGCTGATGGTTCACGGTAGAAATGGATTTCGGTTTCTAGTCATTTTGTGCTTTTTCAAACTATAAAAATACACCATAGTCTACCTGCATCAATATTTCGTGTTTTACTGGGAACTAATTCAAGTAGGAAATGTGCTAATCGGCGCTCTCACCGCAAAAATGTAGTCAGATATGTCTGATGATTCGAATTGGTTATTTCAGTCCTATGATTACCACACATATAATATGAGCCTAAAGTTCAACTTTGGCCAGGCGTATGAATGGGAATCGAATTCTTAACAGTTGACACGGAAGTTGTGATTATGAGAATAAAATAATAACCAATCATTTACAACCTGACAAAAAGAAATATATAAGGGTTTAAGTTGAAATACAACAGATTTTATTCGAATTGAAAATTGATTCAAATTCAATTTTCATTTATTATCATAAATCAATTGGTATCTCTCTTGATAGCTTTTTTTAGCTGCTATTCCTCTGATTCAATCATCACGGATGGCAAAATAAACGAAAAAATGGCTTTGAGAACGATCTTGTTCTAAATTAAAATAATACTCATTATTTGTTCAGTAGAATTGCAGAGGAATTTCCTCATCATTTGAATGATATGAAACTACTTAGTAGGCTACAGTAATTTATAAACTTAACAACTATTATTGATTTATCTTATTATTTTAAATTATTATCTTTTTCATCTACAGTATTATTATTACTCTGATCAACATGATTGACATGACTTATACTCAAGTACCAAAATGATGATTATAGAACATTTTAACAATCATTTATTCTCTTTTTAATATTCAAATATGTACATCCTTTACAAAAAAGTCTAATTTTTCAACAATGCAACGTCCCTAGCACATGCTCAATTCTACTGGTTGTATAGTTTTGTGAGTGGGACTATATTATTATCAACCATCACTTCAAAAAGTTCATTTTACAAAAAAGATGACGGGAAGTGGATTCAAACACATCAAAAATTATTTATCATCCTTGAATGAAACTTTCGAAAATAAAATTTTGCAAAACAGCTTCGCTTAAAAATTAAGATTTATTTCGTGGTATAGAAAATAATGTTCAATGATCGAGACTTGTTCAATCAAAATTGAGGACAATCCAATCCGCATTTCGTTTCAAATATTTGCTGAATTATAATCATGTACAGTCAACAGTCTACACACATGTGCCCGCTATTCATGGTCTATTAAATTTGTTCCGGTTTCTATGTAGGCTATTCAACTTGCCTACCAGTAAAATGAGAAATGAATTAAAGGATGAAGACTATTTATCTATTTATTACGCTTTCAAATCAAACTTTTATAATTATGGAAAATTTTTAATTTATCAATGTCACAAAAAAATATAATTTTCATCCAGCTCTACAGCCTACGCCCAGTGCACGGATTACACGTCCACAAAAACATTATCGTGAAAAACTGTACATCAAATCAAAGTGATCTAAGAAGTTGATGCAACAAACTCAAAATTTTATTTATTCAATCACTTCCAAACAAAGTACTGAAATTGGACGAGCACATAGAAATATATAAAAAAGGCTTGCGATGAACAGGATAGAATAGGAGTCTATCGGTCATCCTTGTTTGATACGGCTTAAATTGTAGGTAGCCTACTCTTTTTGCTAGAGCTCAATGGTTTCCTGTTCGTGTCTCAGAATTTTTCCTGTATCCTATTATTTCGAAAGTTATTTAGAACGATAGAGACTGTATAATCAGTTTACTATAGAGACTGTATAATCAGTAAACTATAGAGACTGTTTTTATATTTAGAACTATCCTGTCACTTTTGTTTGATAGGTTCTAAACTGACATCGTTGTTTGTCGAGCTCAATAGTATCGTTCTCGCTGAACACCAGGAGACAGAGAAACTGGTTAAATTCATTTTTTAAGCTCAACACATGGTCTCAGGATTTCCGGGCAGCAGACTGTTTTGTGACGAAGTTTCGAGGTGGTCGTGCTCGGGTCGATCCTGTGACTGTGACTGTGACGACGGCTGATGTGACAGAGTGCCTACTGAGCTCTGGGTCTGTGTGGGTGGCAGCACTGTCTCGGTGTCGGGTGACTGCAGACTGGTGCGTTGCGAGTGGCATGGCGTCGGCAGATCGCCTTCGATGGCACTGCTTCGTCGCAGCGACCTCGACTGTTGACACAAATTCATAACCGACTTTAGAATAGAAATTTGAAATTTGATAAATATCGCCAACATACACACAATACAGTTTGACAATATTTTGACCTTTCATTCAAGAATTGAAGTGTACACATTCTGCTTCAATGAGAATTCAAGGGTTTGAACTCAGAAACTCTTGATACATCAGCCACTGTATACTCCAACAATCCACCAGAGAATTGAATTATTATTAAATTTTAAATATTCCATATTAATTATTGAACTTGTAACTCTGCGTTGATGGATGCGATTCAGTAAGAAACGCGTTTCAAAGGCATTCTAATATTTATTGAATCAATAACTGTGATATGCAGTGTTTCGCCATCAACAATGTTGGAATTTCAGCCTCATAATGTCATCTCTTTTATTATATACAATTGGATCTGTAGTTTGAGTATGATAATGGGGTGAATGATAACAAAACATTTTTTGGAGGAGGTGAACACAAAATTTTGCGGAATAATCTGTGATGTAGCCAACAAATATTGGAGCGACATTGAAGATTGAATAACAATATTATGCAATATCAAGTTAAATCCGTTGGTGAAGTCACTTCTGTTTGACAGAGATCATTCTGTCCGATAACGATATTATGTCATCAGAATTTGAGAATGCCATTCTTCTTCTGCCAACAGTGAAAAGGATTCTACACGGAGAACAGGTTTGAATTGTAATAGAATGGTGATGTTGTCAGAATAACAAAGAACTGCTCATTTTTTGCATTCACATCTGAACTCACAGCTACTCAACAAGACAGAGCTCGGTCCTGGTTACACCTCAAATTCGACTCAACAAGACATTCAAGAGCCATTACATTTCAACAGGTCCGAATTTCTAATAAGTTGCCCCAGTCAATCAGACAATTACCAGCACCAAGATACAGGGCAGTGATATGCAAGTGGTTGAGAGACAAAGCATTTTATTATTTAAATGAATACAAACACGATGACAGCATAAGTTTATTTTTATTTTGTTGTTAACAAATGTACTGTATAGTATCTAATGGCAAATAAATAGATTCTTATTCTTATTTTTACTCAATTCATATTCAACGCTTCAATGATAGATTTAATGAAAAATACATGCAAAAGTGATCTATGAGAATATGGTCAACGAGGTAAGATGCGGCTAAAAAGGAGGAGAAAACAAAATGAAATGAAAGTATACGGATTCTAATCAATTTCACTGATTAATTGAGAGGAAAGAGTTTCAAAGAATAACAATATCAAATCCAGAAGAAAGCATCTGCCAAAAATATACTGTGAAATCATAAAAAAGCATGCATTTGAATATAAAAGCGCATTTCATACGTGACAAATTGAAACCTAGCATAAATTTTGCTTTAAATCGTTGCATGGCAAACATAAAAATCCAATTTTAAAACATTTTTGCGTGCAATAATAAAATTTTGTTGAGAAAATGTCATAATTAGGTGCCAACTTGTGGGGTAGCTACAAATCTCAACTCACACTGGTTTATTGCTACTTTATTGATATTATAATTATTATTTGGGTATTGCCATTATCTAGCGTGGTAATTTTGGGGTGAAGCAATCTTTTCTACGCAATACTTCTACCGTTAGATTGACCTCATCTTACCGTAAGAAGTTTCCTGGGGTAGGGGTTCACAGTTTCTGGGGGCTGAAAATATTGTTTATTTAATAAAAATCCTGACAGATAATAGTTGGAGAATCTTTTTTGTACGAGCCAAAAAATTATTTATTGAATTACTGACATAAGATTTTCTCGAAGTTCCCACTCAAATTTAATATTCTAATTTTGAACTTGAACTGACAAATATTAATAATTAAAGATTCATTTTCTAGAAACCAATTGAAATTTTGCTGAGAACGAAGAATATTGCTGGTGGTAAAAATGTCTCCAACTTTAAACAAAATGTTTCTAGTGAAAATTGCTCAGTTCGAGGATTTCATTATACATAGATATAGTTTTGATATTTTTGAAGGTTTAGATGCCCAGCTTGGTAATAATTCTTGAATAAATAATCTAAAACTGTCCCACACTTTAATAAAAGCCTATCATGGATCAAGCATTATTGTTATATCATAAGCTACATTACACAGAATGAAAATACATATTATGGGCATGAACACATATATCTACAACATTTATAAAATCAGTTCACACAATCAACACATAAACTTGAACCATGATACACGAAATAAATACATAAAAGACAGATAAATATAAAGAACTAAATACACAGTAGAAAAGTAGGTCTATATTGTTATACAAATAATAATTATAAAACAGTAACGTTCCACGAGTAAATTTGAATGAAAATGAGAACATCAAGATCCACAAGATATCGGAAATAAGTGGATTAAAAATGAACGTGCTAATGATATGAGAATTTTGTATAATGGTGAAAAACAGTTCAAAATAGTTTAAAACAATTCAATCGTCGTAGAGGGCCACTTCAATCCAATCAACTTATAAAGTCCGCTCAAGCTGAGAAAACACCCAGTTACAATGTAAAGTGAATTGTAATTCAGTGCCTTCTGAGCTTGCGCGTGCAATAATAGAATCGGGAATATTAAACACACATAGAATCATATTGATAATAATTGAGAGCAGAAGATTGAAATTGAAACATTTGCTAATAATATTGATAGTTTTTCTAGTTTCAACTGGTCACTCTTCTCCCATAAAATCTTCTTGTTTCAAATGAGCTCCTGCCGTGCATTGTTCATTCATGAACCTAAAGTGAACATTTAATTCTCATGCATTAAAATTTTCTAATGATAATGGTTTCACTATTGAAAATGTTTTCAATAATTATTAGAAGATCGCTTATCTTTTCAGTAACACCTCTACTCTCTGGCTCTATTCGCCGAATAATTTCTCATGGCATTTCACACATTCATTAAAATAATTATTAAAGTTTAAATGACGGATGAAATAGTGTGCATAAATCGTAACTACATGTGAATTATAGGACAACATACATCAAAGGCAGACAACAATAATCAACAATACCCAACAATACACAATGAAGAAGCAAAAATAATACACATAGAAATTTCTGAAAAAATTACAGTCTTAATCCAAGGAGATAACCTCCTTATCCAAATCTAAATCTATACTAATAAATTGGCTAATTTATAATTACTAATAATAATATGTAGGATTTGGGATTATAATGATCATTATGAAGTCTGTGTTGTTTGAGCAGCATAAACGCACCAGTGTATCGACAGAAGCTTTCATTGACAAATAGATCCTATTTTATAATGTAGGGTACCAAATTTATACAATAATCACTAGTCCTATGAAGGCGACTTTAGAGCATTCATCAAAATTGAAAACCACAACAGATTGGAGAAACATTATGAAGTAAATCTTAATGCTTTTTGAGTAGTTGTGAAGGTAATATTGTGGTGATTATTCATATTAAATTAAAAGACAAGATACCTTCAAACCACTGATTCATTAAGAAATCAAGATACCGATTTCTATAAATCAGTGGTTTGACAATATATTGTCTTCTCATTTAAATCATAGGCTAATGCATGTATTATTTTTCATCTTCAAGAAAATAAATTCATACATTTAATCATCGATTCTTCTTCTTTCGTGTCTAAAGTCACCAGGCTATTCATATTTTTTCATGGTAATTTTATAAACATTCCTCTTTATTTAGTTTGAATTAATTGTTATATTCAATAAACCACCTATCAAGTATATTTCCCCTTATTTCCTCCACCATTACATAATTAGTGAATGAGTAGGACGGACATACCGTTACCTGTGTGGCGGTGAGAAAGAAGGCGTTGTTGTGGAACTTGTCGTCGGAGTCGCTGCGCTGCATGCGTCGCTGAATGAGTCCCTCCATCAGATGGTAGTCACTCTCCTCGGCGTCCTTCAGGTGCTCCTTCTCCAGGAACAGCGCCATCTCGGGGTTGGACATCTCCGAGGCATGGCGGCTGCGTCGAGAGCAGCTGGCAGTGGCGACGGCTGACGGCGGACCGCGCGGGTCCTCGTGACGTGGAGGTGAGAGCAGGCTGGGCGACCGCGGCGGCGACAGCAAACCACACATCGTTTCCAGCTCGTCGGTTATGCTGCAACATGACAAACGGACTTTCAGTGGAAAGGAGTTTTCAGAAAATGAGATAATTTAAATATTGTCATCCGAATTTTCATATACAAATTGATTTTCTGGCGGAATAAAAATTGATTGATGGTAAGTATATCAGGATATAAATTGATTAAATTTATTGAGTGGATATTGATGTTGTGGAACCTTTTCATAATGGAAGAAACTTGGTTGTTGTCACTACACTAAAAAATATTATTTTATTAAAACAAAAGTGGAACTATGATAACAACCAAGTTTCTTTGAAACGGACATAACTCATTAGAGTTGTAATTTTAGAAATCAAACTCATTCAGTATGAGTTGATTAATAGATTCTAATTATAAGAAAAATGTGGGTCTCACCAACACCGATGCTTAGGCTGTGATTACTGTGGGAGAAAACTACCGTTGCAATATATACGAGGTCATTCGCAGGAGTCATGCAAACATATTAATAATTGTACAATTATTCTAATAGAGATAATTTTTCATGATTATATTAAAAATGTCAACTCCGCTACGCCGGTCGCAAGCCCGGGGCCTTATCTTGCAAGTGATGGGGAAGGAGGAGCGGGAGGAGATACACCTCGTTAATAATCCGGGGTCCATCTGGCTCCAGATGGTAGCACCCTGTAAGGGCCCCTGCCCAGGGTCACGGGTGAAAACCGGCCAACGGTCTCGAAGGCGGATGAGGAGAAATCCCAACGGCGGAGAGGGCGGAGGAGCCTAGGGAGTAAACCTTGAATTAAATCCAGGGTAGGTTACGCTCTGAAAGCTAGGGTGGAAGCGAGTGCCTAGGAGATGGCGACTCTAAAAAAAGGACCCTGGTCCTCCAGGTTGGGGGTTGAGCGTCGGGCCAACAACCCACCTTGTAAAAACGAACTCGTTCAGAAACATCAACACAACGCCTCGGAAATCGGACAGGAAACACGGAAAAACCCTAGGACATCCCTTAAAAATTTAAGATTTGGAACATGGAACGTTAGAACACTTGCCCAACCCAACGCTATAGACATACTGGCAGATGAGTTAAATATGTATAAAATGGACATTGTTGCACTACAAGAAACGAGGTGGCCTCTAGCAGGAAAATTGAACACAAAGCATTATGTAATCTACTATAGTGGAAATGACGGGGGACGGTACCAGAGAGGAGTGGGCTTTGCAATAAGTAGGAAAATACAGAATGCTGTGATACATTTTGAAGCCAAAGACGAAAGATTATGTATAGTTAGAATTAAGGGTAGATTTAAGAATATATCTATTGTGAGCTTCTATGCTCCAACGGAGGATGCAGAAGATGAAGAAAAGAATTTATTTTATGAAAGACTGGAAGAAGTTACCAAGAAGTTACCTAAATATGATGTAAAGATATTGTTGGGAGATGCAAATGCTAAAATTGGGAGAGAAGAGATATGGAAACATGTTGCTGGTAAAGAAAGTTTACATGAAGAAAGTAATGACAATGGTACTAGGCTTCTAAACCTAGCAGAAGCAGCTTCTTTCAACATTATGAGCACTTTTTTCCCGAGAAAGAATATTCATAAGATGACATGGACGTCCCCAAATGGAGAAACTCGAAACCAAATTGATTGCTGTCTAATTGACAGCAGACACAAATCGCATATAACTAATGTTCGCAGTATACGAAATGCGGAATGTGGATCCGATCATTATTTAGTACTAGCTGAAGTAAAACAAAGAATTTGTATTGCAAAAACAACCAAGCAAGAAAAACCTCTGGTAATAGATGTAGAAAAACTTAAAACTACACCAATCGCTCAAGAGTTTAGACTGAAGCTATCCAACCGTTTTGAGGCGCTAGAAGAAGAAAATGAAAGAGAGCAGATAGACACAGAAACAGAAAGTATAGAAAGACAATGGAATGCCCTAAAGAAAACCATACAACAGAGTGCTTTGGAAGTATGTGGAAGAAGAGAAAACAAGAAAAAGAACCCATGGTTTGATGAAGAGTGCATGGATGGCATTGACAAGAGAAAGAAATCGAAAGAGAAGTGGTCAAATAATGATTCTGAAGAAAATAGAATTGAATATCAAGTACAGGCAAGAGAGACATCAAAAATTATACGCAAGAAAAAGCGTGAATGGATGAAAGGACTAATACTCAAGGCCGAACAGGACAGAACAGCAAACAATGCAAGAGAATTTTACCGCTCAGTAAGGTTTTTTAAGAAGGGCTTTAGTCCTAATGCTTTTGGTGTGAAAAACAAAGAAGGAGGAATCATTATTGAAGAAGAAAAATGCCTAGAACGTTGGCGTGAATATTTCTCTGAGTTACTGAATGGCGAAATAAGAGACGGTGGAGAAGAAAACATACACTTCATGAATGTACAGCCTCTCATTCCAGACCCTTCATTAAGTGAAGTGAAAGATGCCATTAAAGGTCTCAAAAGTAACAAAGCGCCAGGAGAGGATGGTATAACGGCTGAAGTACTGAAGCACGGAGGAGAATGTGTGATAGAACAAATTCATAAGCTAATACTAAATACATGGAGATTAGAAAAGATACCCGGAGAATGGCAAGAGGCAACAATTATACCAATTCACAAGAAAGGCGATAAATTAGATTGCAACAATTACAGAGGAATATCCCTACTAAATATCACCTACAAAGTATTATCCAAAATAATTCTTAAAAGACAGGAAGATTATACAAACACAATCATTCAAGAGAATCAAGCAGGTTTTGTGAGAGGTCGATCCACAACTGATCAAGTCTACATCCTAAAAGAATCCATAGCAAAATACTGGGAATTTAACCAGGTTTTCTACTGTCTGTTTGTAGATTTCTCAAAAGCATATGATAGCTTGATCAGAGACAAGATTTGGGAAAAAATGGAAAGTCTTGGAATACCAAGTAAATTGATACGGCTAGCGAAGCTTAGTACTCTAAACTCAAGATGCAAAGTAAAAGTAAATGGAAAAACCACAAGCAGTTTTGAAGTTAATACTGGAGTACGGCAAGGAGATGGAGTGTCACCAACATTATTTAACATAGCCATAGAAGAAGCACTAGAAAGAGTCAAGAGTACAAACGAAGGAATTAAGATTGGTGTGAATATAAATATCCTGGCTTTTGCAGATGACATAGTTGTATTAGCGGAGAAAGAAGAGGACTTGGTATACTTGACAAACATTTTGATTGAAGAAACTGAATATGTAGGATTAAAAATAAATGAAAATAAAACCAAGTTCATGCAGATAAGTAGACTTCAAAATACGGACACAATGATCAATTTCTGAAAGTAAAAGACTATATTTTTAAAAAGACAGAAACCTTCACATACTTGGGAGTGACACTCACACACAACAACTCAGAAGAACAGGAAGTGACCAACAGAATAAGATCGGCAAATAAAAGCTTTTACGCATGCAATAAACTGCTTAGCTCAAGACTCCTCTCACATACATCAAAACTAAGACTGTACAAAACCATCATTAGACCAATACTGCTATATGCTTCAGAAACATGGATACTGAATAAAAAAGAAGAAAAAAAAGACAATAGTTTTTGAAAACAAGATTCTTCGAAAAATTTTTGGCTCAACACTAGAGAACGGAGTTTGGAGAATCAAGCACAACTATGAAATACGCCAACTATTCAATGAGCCAGACATAGTGGGTGAGATTAAAAGCAGAAGGTTACGGTGGACGGGACACATCCTGAGGAAAGAAGAAAGCGCTCTGACAAGCAGAGTATTGAGGAATAATCCTATAGGAAGGAGACCAGCTGGAAGACCAAAAACGAGATGGTGGGACCAGGTACGGAAAGATATGAGGAGGATGGGCCTAAAAGAGGAGGACGCGGGTGACCGAAAACTATGGCGAGGATGTGTTGATGAGGCCAAGTACCGACTGGGGTACGAGTGGCCACTCCAGTAAGTAAGTAAGTAAGTAAGTATATTAAAAATGTATGACCCGATATCTTCAACAAATATTAAATGACAACCCCTGGCAAGAGAAATTACTGACCTGGTGTACTCGGTGTGCATGGCCATGAGCATCGATCGGGTGCCGGGGGGCGGAATGACCTTGATACGTGGCTCGGCCCAGGTGACCGATCGCTCGACCAATGATGGCTTGGAACACATGGGATCGTTGACCGAGTTGTCCGGTTCCGAGTGCGTCTGCGACAGCTGACGTGGCACTATCGGGTTCAGGTACTGACTCCCGGTCGTAGTGCCCCCTCCCGCACCTGGAGTCGATCCCGACGAACTCTGTCGGCGTCCCGTGGGAGCCCCCACCCCCGGCGCCCCCATGTCGTGCACTGACACCGCCATGTCACCGGCCTCACTGCTTGCTACTGATATCTGAGAAAATAATAAATAAAATTGAAAAAGCAATTGATTAGAACCGTTTACACAATAAACAATAAAATATCAAATACATGAATAGAATAACTGATAAAATACAAATAAATGGTGGATGAGATCTCATATCTTTAAGCCTCACAATATAAAAATAATTCAAACAAATAAATGAGGATAAACAATACAGATACATCAATAAAGTAATTAAGTACAGATAAATATTGTATGGTGGACAGAGATCTCACAATATGAAAATAATAAACTATTGAACAAAGAAATGAGAATAAACAATACAGATACGGTACATGAATAAAATAATTGATAAAGTACAGATAAATATTATTGTATGAAGGACTGAGATCTCAAAAATGCCTTTAAGTGTAAAGAGTGATTCATGATCAAAATAGAATTCTCTCATCAAAAACCTATATCTAATCTGAATTCTTGTATCGAAATCTAATCAACACATTCTACTTGATCTGCTCCCCTAGGTTAGGATATATCAGCATTATAAGCCTATTCTGAAATCTTTTGCTAAAGAAAGTGAAACACTCACTTATTACCAACTATCAAGAGTAACTATCAAGGACTTCATAGATAGGAGAAGAAATAGAAATGAAAATATTCTACCTCAGACTGTTTATTCTCATCCTCCTCGGGCAACGTCTGCTGGGTTTCTGTCTCAGCAATAGCCGAACGCTTAACTTGGAACGAGAGCCCCTCGGAGAAGAATGGCGGATCGGGCCGCACCTCGGTGAGGGACCTGGTGGGCGGCCGCCGCCTCGGATGCGGGGGCAGCACGAGCGGGGGTGGCACTGAAGACGGGTCGGACACCTCCGACAGTCCGGCCTCTGACCGGTCGCTCATCCGGCGCAGTCGCTCCGGAAGGAAGTCAGGATCGATGCCGTGGATCCGGTTGTGAGTTGCCATGAATCGATGGATCACACCCAGTGTGGACAGGGTCTGTTCCGAAAGCTCTTCCAGTTTTCTGATTCGGAATTCGACCGCCTGTGATAAAAAAAAGAATTGAATGCTCATAATGACTGCAGATGAAAATACAACAGCAGCCAAACTATTAGTCAAGTTGAGTTTTCTATTTTTGAAATTTGAGTGTGAATCATATTATACGAGTATTATATTAGCAGTTCATATTATCATATTACCAGTCATTTTATATCATCATACATCTAAACATTACTTCAAAGAACTCAATCAACTAAGATCATCACATTGTTCAAATCCAGGAAAGGATCTACAATCTACAATCTCAATTGCAAAAAAAAATCTATTCAATTACATTCATCCATATTAACAATATACTACATATAAAAATGTATTTTGAACCTATGACGCTGTTTTGTTGAATGAAGAGGATGAACGGGATACTCTTCCAACCCACCCTCCCTGTATAATACTGGCTATATTGCTATGTAACAAAGAAATAGTACCGGTTAACATATTTAAAGCAGAAACAAAAACTTGGATCATTAAAAATAGAATAACTTTTAGTGAAAATCTTATTGGAAATTAGAGTACCATCAATCAGGAAATATTTTTTCCATTACTATTAATGAAATGCAAAAATTAGTTCATGAATATTATTATTATTAATTTTTTAAATTATTTTTATATCTCTCACTCCAACTCTAACAACTGTGACAAGCAAAGTATTAAATACTTCGTATTCAAAAGTATTAGTAGTAAAGTATTTAATAGTATTAAATACTATTAGAACCACAAGTCTTGTGGTTTCCCAACACATATTTTATATAGTGGGGGCCACGAAAATAAATATTTTTTTGCAATAAAGTCCAAATTGATACTTAAATTCACAACATGAAATATCTTTATTGTTCATTTTTTACTAATAAACTCCTGTGGAAGAATTGTTTTCTTTCAGAGAAATTATTATTATTAATTATTATTACTGGCTTAATCAGCTTATCATGGACAAGCCAACTCCTCCAAACCTCCACAGCCAATGGATTTTGTATTATTAGTACAAATTTATCATCTCTAGAGTCATACGTCTGTGACTCATCAGTTACGACCTTTATTAATTCTTCAACTATAAAACAACACATGAAATAGGCTTCGATTGAGAAACCTGCCTCCTCCATATGATTAAGCACTATTCAGATACAAAAGTATGGATGCCTAATGGACCTTCTGTCAGTGTTCAACATCTTTGAGTTTTCTCTAGCGTTCTTCATTAAGTTTTCTATTGCTTACCTGCAGCGAAGAATTCTGGTTGTTCTCCTTCTGATTGATGTCCTCGACCTTCTGGTACATGTTCTCAACACGCTCGGTGGTCTGCTTGATGCGGTCCTCAGTGGACATGTGTCTCAGACTCTCCTTCTCGCGGAAGTAGCCCTCGACACATTCCTCCTCGAAGTCGTAGAGCCTCTCGAGGTCCTCGTTGTCCAGGAACAGTTTGAGTCCGTTGTCGTAGGTCTCCTGGATACCCTGCACCTTGCGCTTGAGGAACTTGAGGATGAGGTAGACGTGGCAGAAGGCGATCAGAGGTGGTGGCAGCACTGGCTTCTGCTCGTACTCCATCACCACTGTGAAGCGTTGGAACATCCACACCTGGAAACAAACAGAAAATATCAATTGTTAAAAAATCTATGTAAATAATGTTTTGCAATGAAGATAATACTGATAATTTTAGAATTTATGAGAATTAATATGAGATGAGATGAGAATTTGATACATAGGTAAATGCAACAAGTTTATTAGTTCGCCTTGTAAAAAGTCAATAAATAAATAAATAAATAATTAGTGCGCGAGCCAGAAAATTCTACGATTATAATACCTTCTATAGGTATTCATAAGGTATTTTCTGAAAAACAATTATACGTTAATTTGCAAATTGCAATTAACACTATACATTGAAATTGAAATAGCATTAATATACATTAATTAATACATTAATAGACAAATTGCAATTAACACTGTGAATTGAAATTGAGATAGCTGATCAGAGTTAGGATTCGTTAGACCCTACCGAAAAATAATAATTCAACAACTATAGTCCATTCACGATCAGTTGAGACGAAATAAACAAACCATTTGCGTGTGTGTGCGTGTATTGGAAGGTCTTCTTCTATGCGAAAAAATTGGCTGCAGTCGAACAGCTGACTCTTTTCTGGAGCTGTGATTGGCTACAGTCCGACTTGTATTGTCCCAAGACTGTTGTCTTGAGCTGTGGTTGGCTACAGCTGTTGGTCTGTGGCCGAAAATTTCGCATAGAAGAAGACCTTCCATTACACGCATACACACTCAAAAAGTTTGTTTATTCCGTCTCAAGTGATCGTGAATAGAGTATAAAATATTTTTCATCATTGCATATACAATAGCTGAAATTGTATTGCAAATATAAAATACAATGAGATTTTTGAATTAGAAACGTAATACCATTATCCGTTTACGATATACGTATACCATTGTGGAGAATTTTAACAAATAAACCCATTTGATACAGATTTTCATGCTGGGCAACTTTTTTATATTAGCTTACCTTTCAATTCGAGTAATCATTGAAATGATTACTAAAAAGATGTGGAAGAAAATAGGGAAAATGGGTATTCAGGGTATTTTAAAACTGTCTATATTTATATAGCCTGTCCAAGCAAATAAAACATTCTGGAAAGATGGGAAAATTACTCCAGCTCGGTCAATATTTGTTCAAAAATTATAAATTTGGTCTCAAGTAGTAAATATGAAAGTTTTTTCATATTTATAGTCATAAATTTTGAATGTCTTCTTTGCTTGGACAGCCTATACAAATATAGACAGTTTTTATGTAGTATATCATGCGTACTATACTTGTACAGTATGCAGTATATAGTATATGTATACTATACAGTATACAGTATATGTATACTATACAGTATACAGTATATGTATACTATACAGTATACAGTATATGTATACTATATTTATGCAGTATGTAATACTGAAATGCTGTAATATACATATTACTATTACATGTAATGTACATGCATTATATTAATGCAACCTACCTGGTGAGAAATAGCGTTGACCTCGATGAAAATATTGTTGAAGACGGCGATGAGCAGATTGATGAGGAGGATGTTGGCGATGAGTAGGTACATGGACATGACGAAGGGCGTGATCCAGCGTCCGGTCTGGCACTTTTCCATGCCGGGCTCGTCTCCGCAGGGTGGGTCAATGGTGTCGGCGAACACCTCTCCGTACAACATGAAGTAGGGCTGGTAGAACACGTTGCGCACCAGCGTCCAGTTGGGGTCCGAGTCGGGGAACAAGATCGCCTGCCGGCACACACCGAAGCTCATCAGCACCACCAACAGCAGCACCACAAAGTAGATCATGTTCTTCACCATTTTGCCCATCATTGTCACTAGAGGTCCTGCAATCAGAGATCCAATTCATTGTTATAATGCAAAATAAATCATGTTCTTACAACGAATTTCATTTCATCGTATTATTAGTGCACAAGTACAAAAATAATAATGTTAAAACAGAATAGTAAAGAGTGTTTTCACACTAGTATATGGCAGTAGCCATTACCAGGTCCTGCAATAAAGCAAAGTACAGTGTAAAATATGCATAAGGCTGTCGTGCTGGGGAGCTACCCATAAGGCCATAAGGGTAGGTTCCACTTGCCTTGGTTATATTCTGGTCACCCATCCGATAGCAGTCCATAGTGTTAGTCAGAATTACATGACAACCGCTTTTACCGAGCAGCCGGATACATCACACCAGGAGTACAGTAGAATCTACATACTTCTTTCACAGTTTGTAATTTTGTTCTGATTGTGTTACCATGTCCTGCGAAAGTTCAGAGAGGTCCAGGTAAAATCTACAGACTATCTTTCATAGTTTGTTCCTGATTGTCTTCTGATTAAGTTCATTGTCAACAAGATTCTACATATTTTTAACCTCTCTGTAGATTGGATTTATTGTGTAATGGTGGAGGTGATATTGTGGTAATTTCTTGTTTTTGATAACACTGAAATCCCTGTCGTAGTGAAATAAATAATAACATAGTATGTATTATAATAATTTATAATAACAAAGTGGATCATGTTCTCCACCAGTTTGTCCATCATTATAATCAGAGGTCTTGCTATAATCGATTGCGATTCAGAAATATGTACTGTATATTGTTACTATTGTTAGTATAGCATAGTAAAAACTGGAAGACTTTATATTAGAAAGGGTTAACATTGAAATGATAATTATTACAGCACATGAGTAATAACAGAGCCTCCTTTAACATATTTAAGGAAGCTATGGTAATAAGCAATGCAGGTATGCGTGAGTTAAATCCACTTATAGCCTATATTCAAGTTATATATTTTTTTATCTAAATTGTTAATAGCCAGTAATAAATCAAAATTTCAATAAGCGATGGTGAATTCAATCCCATTCCTTTGAACAGTCTGAATATGGGAAGATCTTCTATTAATGCAAAATATCTGTATAATGTAAAATGTGTTGAAGTTTTAAGAGCTTACCGAGATATTTATTCACACCGAGAATGTTGAGAATCCTCAAGTACCAGTAGATGATGTCCACACAGAAGATGACCCTGCCCACAGACATTGAAGATGGCTTCAGGCGCAGACTCAGCCCGACCAGGAAGAATATCACAGCGGCCGCATCACACGGATTCCACATGTTCCATGCCCAAACCGCAAATTTATGACTGAAGAAATAAATTAATTTAATTTGAGTTCAAATTTTCATGCACACGTAGAATAAGAGAGCTATATTGTACCGCAGGAAAAATAGTTTTCCAAAGGTAATTATTCAAGTTAGGTTGTCAAAAAAGTATAAGTTATAGTACATTGCAAAGTATGCAATTATTTCACGATGCATTATCAGTTACATAATTGTTAATAGTCTTCTAAAGAGGCTATAATAATTATGTAAAAGATCGAAAAAGTTAGATTGTTAAAATTTGGAATGAAACCCACTTAGGGATGAAAGTATGCTTTATCTTTCCATATCTCATCTAATTTGTTTCCCGTTACAAATTGCTAGTAAATATCTCACTCTGAACTATTCTACACGACACCGCAGTCAATAATTTTAATATTAGTTTAAATATAAACTACTACTCACGTGTGGAGCGCTTTCGGATTTTACTCCATTTTCAATATAAGATTATGATAATTATCGAAAAGGTCGACAAAGTTAAATTGTTGAAAACATTTTAAAAACTTAAAAAAGTTGAAATTGTAAAAATCAACAATCAGTGTTGAAAAAGAGTAAAATCCGGAAGCGCTGCACACGTGAATAGTAGTTTATATTTAAACTAATATTAAAATTATTGACTACTGCAGTGTCGTGTAAAACAGTTCGTGTAAATAGAGTGAAATTTCCATATCTGTTGAAAAATGTGTAGAAAAATGGAACAATGGATTGTGGTCAGCATTCCATGTTATCTTAGAAATATGTTGTAATCTTAATTTTAAGAAAGACATCTTCCTTTGAAAATATAATTTAATGTTATTATCAAAGGTGGAAATTTAGTTTTTTTGCGTGACACATATATACAGGTATAAGGTATAAGTAGGATATGTATATGTGAGGGCCTTTATGAGTCAGTAAATGGAACAGTAAGGAATAAGTAAGTTACTAAACATTCAATGAATTATTTTTGGAAAGATTTCTCCAGTTGAATATAGAGCAAACCTGAGATGAAAAATGGTGTATAATTTTATAAAAGTCATAACTCAAGTTCAAATAAAAAATAATAGATTAACTTATTAGATAGATTATGAACTAACCTAATTGTTGCAGGTTCAGAGGAGACGATCTCACGAACCTTTTCACAGCCCAAAGTAACAATGTAAGCAATACAGTAGAGCTCCTGCCACGAGGGCGATGGGTCCATTCTTACGAGCACCACATAACTGAAGATCACTAGGAACACAATGTACGCAATCTGGAAAAATTTACAGTAGTTCAATAAGAGCCTACTCCACCAAACAATTAGATTTTCTCAATACTTCTAAAATCTGCTTCTACAGCACAGCCTTTCCAAACAAGTATAGTAGGTTTTACACAAAATAGAGAAAAAAATCATATTATTGCTTATTATCATCACCTAAAGAATCAAATTATACATAAAATGAAAATACTATAGAAGAAGAAGCTTTGCATACAATTTTACTACAGCCAGATTTCAAACAATCTGAGTAGAGGAGTAAAGTTCCTTCCAGAGTTTTTGAATTTATTCTTACGCACAATACGGTTACGTACAAATTACGGTACGGTACACACTTTTAAAAAATAAGATTATCAATTAACTGTACATTAAAATACACTAGCTGATTCATCAAGACTTCTGATTATCTCGACTAAAACTATCGTGCATATAATTTACGGATTTACCAACTATGACACGACAAAAAAACATCACTTCATGGCAATAAAATTCAAATAAGTAATCATTTCTACTCTTATATGTGCTTCCGAATTTAGCCTACATCAAGGACAGTAGATATAAATCCAAAGATTTGTAACGACTTGGTAACATTGAGGTGGCTTGAAAATGTAAAGAAGAAGGGAAATCAAACATTCGCTTCTACACGTATAGATTATTGATAGATTCAAAAAATAAAGTGAGGACAAGTTCACCGTGTATTATGAAAATATTTGAATTTTCATATTCATTGCATTTTGTTCATTCGTAGCTTAATGAGACAAATGAATAAATAGTGAATTGCATGGTAAAACGTAAATCTGTATACAATTAATATTAATTCAATAAAAAAGTCTAAATGTAGCATTTCTAAGCGATGGTTCGAGCTGCTAAGTTCAAGCTGCACGTATATAGCTTTGTAGATTATACAGTAATCTATATAAGTTTTCAATTAATGTAAACATCAGTACCGTACCCTTTTTTTAAACAATTTAAAACATGTTTCGACTTATTAGTCATTTTCAAATGTAACATTATTTGTAATGTTAAAATAGAAATTATTAAAAAAAAGGTACTGAGATTTATTGAAAACTTCGATAAGTAGCCCTAAGTAAAAAGAAATATGGGTATTAATCTATGAGTATCTACAGTACCTATACTATAAGTGTATAGTATAATGATTATTTTAATTATGTATAGTTATAGTTCTAGAGCTGAGACGGCTCGAGACGCGCTACTAGACCCTAGAGACGCACAGCTCAAGCCTTGCAGCTAGAGCTGCGCAGCTCGATCCGTCAATTAGGAATGCTACCTTTAGACTGATATAGGCTTCAAGCTCTTAACATACTGAACGAATAACTCACCGAATTTGCCCAGAACTTAGTGATAGGCGCCGAATAGAACTCGTACAGTTTGCGTTTGAGCCTCAGCGGCCGGTTGTGTTTGATTTCGAAATAGTCGAGCGGCACCGGAAAGAACTGGCTGCCGCACTCGGAACTGCCCGGACTGCCCGGAACCGGCTCGCCTGCGCCCGCACCCGCAATCACCTTCCCGTTTTCCGTCACCACCGTCTCACGCATGCGCTCCGTCACATCGCTCGTTATCAGTGCCTGCAAAAACAACCTGATCAGAGGCTTCTCATTTATAGATAAAATTCTAAAAAAATGCATATTTGTACAATACCCCTAAAAATGATAGGATTGCTAATTTTGAAACGAACAATAGGGACTTCCATATTTTTAACATAAAAAATGATGACCCTTTTCCATTTCCAAGGCTGGAAAGATTGCGAAATCTGCCTCAACACACTATTTATTTCACGCACTTTAATACACATCTACACCAGTTCGAATAGTTAAGTACGATTTGATTATGGGGAATGAACAATTCTAGCCAATGTTACCTGCAAAATAAGACATTCCCTCCAGAGATCAAAACTTGAAATTGATTGATTTAACGATTGTCAGAACTATGATTGATACCATCAGAATAGTTCTCATCAACTTTGATTGATTGGGTCAGCCCGATTTTAGCCTTTTCGACATTTGAGGAATTTGGGAAGATTGAGAAAAAAATAATGAAATAATTCTAAAACATGGTATAGCTTCAAGGAAGGAAAGAGACTCCCATATGCTATAAATGGAAGATAATTCTTGCTGGAGACTGTATGCTATTGAAATTGCAAGTGCTCTAGAATATAAAATTTGAGTATAAAATAAGTCCAAATAGACAAAATAAGTTAGGACAAAATGATTTTTTTCTTCCGCAATAGGAAATTCAAAAATACATTTTCATCTAATTTTCATCAAGTACTTAGCAAAATGTACTGATATGATCAGCTTGAATATCTTGAAATATGTAAAATGGATAATGAAACATTCATGCAATTGAAGCTAGCTTGTGTACAGCCGTGTCTGAGAAAGAAAATTGAATACAATAGATATAAATAACGTTAAGAAAGCAAAAAAATGTTCTGAAAAGTAAATAGAATTAGAAACAGAATTTCATGTACATGTATTGACATACCAAATAATACATTATTATTCCATAGAAATAATGAGTGGGACACTTGGTTTCAATTCTTTAGCAGAATTTCGAATAGACCACATTCTACACTCAATATAAAGTGAAATACAAGTTAAGAACTATACAATTATACAATGAAAATTTAATCTTTGTGAAACTGCCTCAGATAAATCACATACGAAGATTTGATTTGTAAAAAAGAGAAAAATCAGAGCTATAATCTGGTGGATTCATCAAAACGGAAAGCTATCGTATTTTCATCTGCTGTTGAAAATTTCTCAAGCAAGCTGGATAAGTGTCACAGAAAACGATACTATCCATTCAACGATTATAATTTTATTGCGGCTTGAAAAAAATAGTTTAAATTGGCTATGAGAGTACAGTTGAGATGAATTTGATAATTTTATTCTAGATTCGATATTGATTCTGCAAATGCATCCTATGTAAAGTTTTTCTAGGCTACACTGCAAAATGTTTTGAAGTTGAAGAAAATTCATAGAAAAAATGAAAAAAAACAACGTAAAAAATCATGCTTGAAAAATATGAGACATTGAATTAGCGCAAGTTGAATACAAAATATGAAACATTTACATCAAATTTAATAAACACGACAGATTGGGAGATCATATTAAGTATTTTTATAAATATAATTATATTCAATGAAGATTCATTGATACGGGAAACGACTAATCGAATGAAATAAGTACAGTAACTTTATTGTTTGAATCACATAAGCCAATACAAACATATCAAACATTCATGCACATACATCAATATCGATGAACTGAAGCATTCACACATAAAACACACAGATTTTCAACATAGATCATGATTTAATTTTCTTTATTAAAGTTGATTTTTGTTATGAGGCTAGTCTGATAATAAATTAGGCCTATAATTAAATGAATTTTAAATTATGAAAATATAAGTTTCATCTGCAATGAATCAAAGACAATAGACGATCTTTTCCGAAATTACAAAGTAGGATAATTGAGAAAACATCAGTCAAGAAGATATGCGTAATGTTTAATTATTTTTCCAAAGTGTGATGGAATAATTAATTTACAATTGAGATTAATATAAGAAAATTATCAATTCGTTCAGTTACAAGGAGAATAACTTATGAAACAAAATAAATATCAAACTGTTTATACGCAATATATACAAATACTTGAATGAACTTCAACAAATCTCATGTCTAATGTAGAATTATGATTAATCAACTATATTGAAATTTGGTTATGATTGGTTCCCTGTTCATATTATAAAGCACCAGATTTACAACGATGGATAAGATTATTGAAAAAAATGAAATTAGAACACACAGATATATACCAAAAAATATTTAATTTTTTCTAATTAAAAAAAAAACAAACTCCAATGTGTTAGAATTGAACATTGATCACAGGAGTGCTGAAAATAGATAAAAACCACAAAATTCGAAATAATGATCAGTACCTTGATGCCTAACTGTTGACTGGTCGATTTACTGCGCACGCTCAGCCGCTTGTTGGATTTCTGACAGAAAAAGTGTGGTAATGTTATCTCAGTAACTCAATACAACTCGATGATTTCGATATCTACTAGAACTTTCAGAAAGTGTTTAAATTACAATAATTAACTGTACACTGCATGTATTCCAAATACGTCTCAATCATAATAGAGCAGAATAGTGTAATAACCAAGTACTGTATTTAAATTTTCCTGAGCCAAAACCATATTCAATTTGCAATAAGAACTAATCAACATGAAAAGAGGTATTGGTTAAAATACAATGTATGCTATGGTGAACTTTCAAATTAAAGTTTTCAGTTCGAATAAGAACTCAATAAGATCTAAAAAATATTCTTAGATCGAGTGAGATTTATGATATCAATAATTGACCAGACAAAAATTCTTGTGAATCATTCATCTGCTAAAAAATAGGTAAATGTTTTAGGCCTATTCGATTCTAGAATAAATGTACTCTAACCAGTTCTAAAAGCAAGAACATCATCCCATCTCAACAAGATTCTAAGGTTTATCAACAATGACTTTGATAAATGAAAGTTATCGTAATGAAACCAGAATTTACTACTGGTGCTTAGCGAAAGTTCATTTACGCGTATTCTATATTAGATGTGAATATAGTAACTGCATATGCATGTGAGGCAAATAAATTATTGTATATAGTGGAGACTTCATCTCTGAGTTAGTACCCTTCACCGTTTTAATAACAACAATGAACAAGTAAACTATTCCAATAGAACTAAAACTGGTCATCTAACCATAATATAATGTATCCTCCAATAGAATTAATTCGGCAAAAATGTAATTAAAACTGTTCAGTGTTATATTGTGATGAATATTGCATTGGTTCTACTTAATAATAACTCAATCTATATAAACACAAATTTATAATCAAGATATAGATGATTCTACCTTATAACTAGTGTGTGACAAAGTCGAATTATTTCATCACTTCACATTTTAATGTACGAGAAATCAACTAAGGAGATTCGATTTTGAATGTGAGTTTTGCCTAGATGTATGTCATTCTTCTCAACTGCAGAGTATGATAAAACTTAAAATTGATAACTTTGATTCTTCTCAGAAACTTGTTCCATAATATTGAGAGTATAGGTGTAAGATACATGAGTTCAACATCATTATTACAACAGTTACTTATGCAGTCCCTTCAAATTCAGAGGCAGCTCCCATATGTACGTCTGTTAATTGAAGCAAATACTGTAAAAGCGAAGAAGAGTTGTTCGCATCTACCCATTCATTTGAGTATCAATTAAAAGAACTAATTCTGCGAGTCTACCTGGGCAACACTGGCAGATTAATGAATATTGGTCAAGGGTTGATATTGGTACCAAGTCTCACCTCCACGTCGGGCTCTCCAGTATGGTGATCACCCACCCGGCCCTCCACACTGTCGTTCTCTTCTTCCAAACCTATCAGATGTTCCTCTTCAGTTTGAGGCATCAACTGCAGCTCCTCTTTTGACTTGAATTCTAGTTTCGCTATGTAGACAGGACAGAAAAGACCCAGAACAACCTGGAAGATAAACAGACATTCGTGTTACATCCACAATTCTTTTACTTTTTTGTGGTTCAAAGTTTAGTTAGGTCGACGATATTAATAAACTTGATAATTATTACAATCGTTAATGATAAAAAATAATAGTATACAACTTTTTTAGGAAGTGATGCAAATATGTGCCACTGGTTTGTGCATGCTTAATGTTAAATGAAAGAATGATGATGATGATAGATGGGAAATAGAAATCACAGATTGAGGATTGAGAAGTCAAAATCATAAATTAAGAATAATTGAAAAATCAAAATTACAGATTGAGAACTGAAAAACAAAGAATCAAGAGCTCTATCAAATAGTTATTGGAGAAGAACTGGGATCTGATATTATACCTTACAGCAAAGGGTTTCTAATAATTTACAAATTAGTATCTTAGTCCAAGACCAGTATCCATAGAAGGCTTCAGATTTCAGCAATCTAGAGAATTTCACAACTCACAATAACTTGAACAAGTTGCATCAACTCACTATTATCATTATACTATTATATTATAAAGTATCTCTCCTCACACCCGGACCAATAGTCTATGTAAGGAAATATATTTTTCCTGTAATTATGGATAAAATTATAATTCGATTTCTGTATTATATTAATGGAAATAAATAATTTGGATTTAAAAATTTGAATATATTGTTATTTCACAACTCAATCGTACAACTTTAGAATAGGTTATTTGTTTGGGAGTTGGGTACACACCAGTTTGAAAATCAATTGAGAATAATTGATTGGTCATTTTTATGCTAAATCAGTTTCATTTACAAAAGATAAGTGGTATTTTAATAAATGAGTCTCCGCTCAGCAACAGGGATGAATAATTGAAAGATAAGTTGTTGAAGATATAGTCTGGTTAAGGGAAGAAGACATTCCTTAAAAATGGACAATTGAAGCGAGTGTGAAACTCTACGGCTGGTGAGATGTGATGGGAGACAGATGGTAAGAGTGGGACATTTTTCATTTCGACTTCTGGCAGCATTGAACAATTGCCATTTTTAAGGAATAACTTCTTTGCTCGACTAGACAATACATTGAGGATTGTCTTGAAGACTACTGGGACTCTTCAATGCAATTCTTGTAATAGTGGGACTATACTATTTTCATTTCAACTGCTAGCAGCATTGAACAGCTGCCATTTTGAAGGAATGACTTCTTTGGTTGACCAGACTATACCTTGAGGTTTGTATTTTTCCTGGTGCGCAAGCCGCCCATCCACAAGTCGGCAAGAATGATCTGGCTGCAGGGATGCGCGAGCAGCGGCCTGTGATTGGCTGCCACAGCTAGACTCAGGCAGGTCTGGCCGCTCCAGTTCTGCAGCTCGCACGTCAGCAGCTGCTGCGTCTGGTCGTCGTCCTGTCGGTAGCAGAAGTCCAATAGCTCCAAAGCTGCAACCAACATTTGGAAAATTTCACATTCGGTTTGATAGTGTCAGTGAAAATAAAGGAGATATGAATAATGTACGAGCAACATTCTTTAAAATTATAGCAAATCCAAGATGGGAGACTAATTTAGAAGAGTCATTTAGATTTTCTATAACGAGTTGTTATACTTGACTTCGATACAGAATTTCAAGACAAAATAAATGACGTAAACCGCACATCGATATGTTCAATCGTTTTGGAGCTACACCGAAACTGATTTGTAGTGAAAATCTCTGATAAAAAATTGAAATAACTGTTTCAAATATCGATGTGCGGTTTGCGGCATTCGATTTTTATTAGTCATTTGCATCGAAATGATGTCATATCACAACCTTTCCATTCAATAAAGTAACGTTGGATTCAATACGGCATATCCAAGATAGCGGATCAAATTTTAATGTCAAAATAGTTTAGAAAAACGTTGATTTCTAGTACGATCACCCTAGGTCACCGACCGTAAAATTTATCCTGCAAGATATATTAAGTCGTTTCCAAACATATCTTCACCCAACCTGCATAATGAATGTTGAAAAGCCATCTTGAATACTAGCCTACTGCTTTTCCCCCATTCGTAGACACACAGTCTTCCTTGGGGAATTCCGTTCAACCTTATCTATTCATTTTCTACTTGAAAATGTTATTCTCATTTTTAAACCATCAAATGTACTGTGTACTTGTACTGTGATGCCATAAGAAAATAATTGAATTGAATTATCAACGAGACATGAAGAAGAAGAACAGAATAAGATATTTGGAAATTTTATTATAATTTGTTACACTACATTCAAGTTGAACATTTTATTGAAATTTCATTATAATGGAATCTTCGTTTATTTATTTACAGGAATGGAGCCAACAGGTTCCCCATTATGTGACTCCTTGATACTAACTCCTTGATACTCCTTGAATTCTAACAATAATCAAAAACAGAATTTACGTCTTGACATCAACAAATCAGCTCAAAATACAATTGAATGATAGAAAACTAAATACAAATAAAATAAACTAAGAACTTGTTCCACTGGTGGCAGGCTGGTGAAGCTCCTCTTCAGGAGTGAAATGCATCCCACTTCACTATGCCAATTGTAAGAGATTTACTAAATTTACATTGAAATACAAAGTTTTCTACTATATAAAGTGTTAAAAAGTATTTCGTCATGGAAAGCAACATCAACAAATAAGATATAGAAAAATAAAAAAAAACTGAATCTCAACTAAACTGAAAAAAAAACTAATTTTAGGCTTGATCTTAATTAATTTGAGAGGAATTTGGATCCAAGGAATGTAATCTTAATGATAGGAGGTAAATTGTGCTGACCAATATTCTCGAACTCCTTGCCGTAGTTCCGCAGCTCCTCGTAGATTTCAGTCTCGAGGTCGTCCTCGGCAGCCTCATGCGCCATCGCCTTGTACAGCTTGCAGGCGACCAGCGACTTGGCCAGCGCCTCCTCACCGTGCTGCCACATCAGCAGCGCCATCTCCTGCCGCTTCGTCAACACTGCCCACGTCTACACAAATATCACCAAACTCAATAAATCTTAATAATCCATTCAATCAATTAGATACAAAGGTGAAACAGACAAAATGTCCAAAACTGGTCCACAACCACAATCGATTTATACTAGAAGCCAAAGTCAAAGTTATGTTGTATGGTAAACTTAAAACTAATTTTCACTACAAAAAACAAACAATTTCAAATTTCATAATTAGATTACATCAAAGTTCCGAGAAAAAATAACAAATAAATAGTTCAATAACTTTTAACGTTATGAGAAGCTACTGATTATAAAAATGTGTTGTTGTTTCCGTTTCTAATAATAATTAACAAGAATTTTAAAAAAATCTTTCTCAATACAAACAATAAATAAATTTTATTTCGAGACACAATACCGTTGAACCGTTTTCATACATTGGTGATGAATGTGTAAGCAATATAGATTCGAATAAATATCTTGGCCTGCTCCTTGACTCTTAATTTTAAGTGGGATGAGCATGTGAATGGACTAGTTGATAAGGTTAGTAAAGATCTCTTTGTTATTCGAAATTTTGAGAAATTTGTGCCAATAACTGTGTCCAAAATTTTGTATTTTTTTCTATTCTACTCCCATGTTGTTTATGGTATAGAGTTGTGAGGAAGCACCACTGATAAGCACTTTAAAAAAATGAATAGCAAAAGAGAGCCTTTGCTTGAGGCTGGTCTTGTAGAGAGGCCTTCGTTTCTTTAAATATTCTCACCTTAACGTCAATTTACACATACAAATGATCAATTTCCACTTTCCAAGTAATCAATGTACATGTATCACTTTAAAAGAAAAGTTAAATCAACTTGTCAGCCAACAAGGTTGTTCCTGTTATTCCTTATCTCAATAGTTCAAACTTGAAAAATGTACACCTGGATGTATAATTTCTTGAACAAAATCATTCATTCTCTTAACATTTTAACTTGAAAAACTAGTAGTAAGGCATATAACTTTCATTAATGATTAGCGAAAAGTGACAAGAATTGTAAACATTCAATGCAATGTCAAGAATGGCTTACCATTAGTTCGTTGAAAGGATAATCGAACAGAGGCATTTCCTTATTGGCCGGAAGTGTCTCAGCTAGCAGGCTCAGTGTCAGATTTTGATTTCCATAGTATCTTATAAAGGAAGCACTGTTTCGATGCACATGCGGTGATTTTTTCATTACTTTAGCGTAAATTAACCGGAACTTTCTTCTTGTATAATTTGACCTGAAATTGAAGAAAAATATTATATTTCTAATTGATATTTCAGCCTCCATTGATCAGCATCACAACCAAAATAACTCGAATAATTGACAAAATTACTGCAGGTGACTAACAAGCGATGGAAAAAGTCTGTCTTATCTTCACAGTTTCACGAACTTGAAACAAATACATTCAGGACTGCCCACAGAAAAATCCAATGAATTAATTATCACCAACCCATCAACATTTACATGACCTGTAATAATGTTTGTTTTTTATCTATTTCATAATTTTTATAATTTCATAATAATAATTACTAATAATTTACTAATAATACTTTACTTGGATATTTGAGATAGGAACAAGGACAAAACATGATGGAAGAGGAACAATGAATAATGTACTCACCTATAAGCACCTCCCATCAATTTATTGATAACTAGACCTATATCGTGTAACGTATATACATAGCCGCGAGGAATGTGAGGCCTCACGTCCCTTAATATGTATCCCAACGTATTGGCTGGACCTTGTTTCTGGAATAGTGGTAAGAATAAAATTTTTAAAACTTGACAGACGTTTATTGTGTTACATTATCATTTTGAAAAGATCTCATTTAAAAAATTTAAAAGTACTATTGTAAAAATAGTTGTATTGTACAGTTTTTGAAACCTGTTACAAATTCTACACTTTTAGTTCTACGAGCGAGAATGAATAAAGTACAATTTGAGCTTTATAGGAACGAGTTTGGAAATATTATGAAATTCACTTCATCTAAGAACCACTCTATATGCAGGCCACCTTCTCATAAGGTTTCATACAAACATGGAAAATTTCGTGTTAAAAATATTTCTAGAGATCCATTCAGTTACGGTATATTCTTGTTTTTCAAGAAGTAAAGAAGGAAGCATTCGTATTCATAAGCTTAGGAGTACTGACTGTGAATGTTCTACTCACCGTATTGTACAATTCTTCTAGCCTTGGAATAGTCAAAAATTTTCTCATACTAACTCCGTTCTCTAATAATAACTTAACAAAATCTATCCTATCATGCTCGAGAGCTTGCATCATTGCCTCATCCAGTGCACCTGCAAAACAAGAAAATCTGTCAAACCCTAATTTGAACCTTGAAATTTATTGTATCTTATAAACAACGATGAATAATAATTTCTGGAAAAAATTCAGTTTATGCCTCCAAAACAGTGAATTGTAACAAAACTTCAATTCAAACATACGATAAGAGTGTTAAAACATTTTCTGACGATAGTGAATTACATACTTCCATTGATGATTTGTTTTTCTATCGTAACTTTGAATCATAATAATTTATGCAACCGTATAAGCCCAAGGATTGACAAAACACTTAATTATATTTATTTATTTCAAAATATACATTTATAGCCTAAGGTTCCAAAATGTATCATGTGCACTTTAAAAATACAGTATTTTCAAAGTGAAATTCGATCGTTGAAAGATAAATACTTGTATAAAATAGCTAATTTCCTATTCTAAAACATAGTAAGAACATAGAATTCACAGTAAAAATTTTCAAGTCATATATTTCAGCAAATTGTAAACACAGAAATATAAATTTAGGTTATCTATAGAAAAATTTTTACTTTTTGAATTTTACTCTTAGTCGAGTCATTCTAGGGTTGGAGGTGGAACTAATTGCAACAAAGTTGTTTTATGGTGGAAATGGTAGCTGACACCCTCCTATTTAACGTGTAAAAAATCCCACTCTCAACTCGTGTCGGAAAGTTGTTTTTTTGGCCGCCATATTGGAAAATTTTGCTCATTTTTTGGTTTTCTTGGAATAACGTTGAAATGAAGCGTCGGACGAAAAAACTTTCTGAACCTTTTTTTTAGTAAATAAAATTTGCAAGAGAATGGTGGTAGAATCATTTCTTGATCTTTACTAGAAACCGAGTAAAAATTTTTCAAAAAATAGGTTAATTTTCAAGAAAAACTATAATCGAGTATTTTTAGTTTTTGCTCGCTCAGATCTTTTGACATATTCCTTTGAGTTGTTCGATTCAAAATCCCTCTGGGGATAATTTTTTTTCTCTACAATATGAGACCAAGTAGACCTTTCTCCCTTGTATAGTTTTTGAACTAGAGCAATTAAAAGATATCCTTGTATTTGAAAAAACCTATTTTGGGGGGAAATGGTCTCCAGAAAAATTTTATAACGGGCTTGTATTGATATTTTCTATGGTAATAATGTCTTTCAGATCAATTTCTAGCAGATACGCTACTCACCGACCTGAATTTAGGTTATGTTCAATATTAAGGACCCTTCAAGGATCATAATCCAAGGATACCTCTAACTATTGTAAAAGTCATCGGATCTGAACAAACCATATCTCATTCTTTTCACCTCATCAAGGCGATCTAAAGTCATATATCATATGTCAAATTCGGTCAAATTGTGGAAAATAACTTCTGAGAGAATATTGACTTTTCCATCATATACAAAAAAAATGTCTTTTCTTGCTTACAAATGAGTATATCTTCAAAGTCCTTGATGATAAAGAATTGTAAATAGTCTTCAATTTTTAAACACAATTTTATCTCACATTTGCATATAATATTACTACAATTATCTGTTTAATAGGAGGAAAAAATATTAGTTCTTATAAGGTAAAGAATGGTCCATAATTCTACTCATTTAACTTTTCAATCATATTGTAATTGAACAAAGTATTTCAAAAGGTCAACAAAACAATTGAGCATGTAGAACTAATCTTTCTCTACAATTTGAGCCCAAATACGTGACTTAATCTTGCTCCATTCTTGATTTAGAGGCTATTGATTGATTAACAATTCATTAAAAAAAAGATGTTTTGAATTTCACCATTTATTTAAGTTGATGCAACTATTTCAAATGCGTGATGCCATAAAACTTATCCATAGGAGATTGAAGAGGAAGAATTTGGCTACATTTTTTATGTATTTTCATTATTTTTTTAACGGAGGACTTCGAAAATATACTTATTTGTAAGCAAAAAAAGGGATTTTTCTGGTATATGATGGAAAAGTCAATATTCTCTCAGAAGTTATTTTCCACAATTTTGACCGAATTTGACATATAATATATGAATTTAGACCGCCTTGATGAGCTGAAAAGAATGAGATATGGTTTGTTCAGATCCGATGACTTTTACAATAGTTAGAGGTATCCTTGGATTATGATCCTTGAAGGGTCCTTAATATTGAACATAACCTAAATTCAGGTCGGTGAATAGCTTATCTGCTAGAAGTTGATCTGAAAGACATTATTACCAGAGAAAGTATCAATACAAGCACGTTATAATTTTTTTTGGAGACCATTACCCCCCAAAAAAGGTTTTTTTAAATACAAGGATATCTTTTAATTGCTCTAGTTCAAAAACTATACAAGGGAGAAAGGTCTACTTGGTTTCAATTTGTAGAGGACAAAATTATCCCCAGAGGGATTTTGAATTGAACAACTCAAAGGAATATGTCAAAAGATCTGAGCGAGCAAAAACTAAAAATACTCGATTATAGTTTTTCTTGAAAATTAACCTATTTTTTGAAAAATCGTAACTCGGTTTCTAGTGAAGATCAAGAAATGATTCTACCACCATTTTCTTGCAAATTTTATTTACTAAAAAAAAGGTTCAGAAAGTTTTTTCGTCCGACGCTTCGTTTTAACGTTATTCCAAGAAAACCAAAAAATGAGCAAAATTTTCCAATATGGCGGCCAAAAAAACAACTTTCCGACACGAGTTGAGAGTGGGATTTTTTACACGTTAAATAGGAGGGTGTCAGCTACCATTTCCACCATAAAACAACTTTGTTGCAATTAGTTCCAGGTTGACCCCTGTTTTGAGCTAGAATGACTCGACTATCTAGTAAGGTGATGGCCATCATTTTGCTGACATTATCTAAGTCTCACACTGAAACATTTACCATCACATCCTAACACCTCTAGTGTTATTGCAAGAATTTCTTGAGTTAACCGCATTTCAAAGTTCTGTATTGTTGCTACTCCGTTTGGCTAAATTGACTATCTGGTGTGGAATGCCTTTGAAAGGAATTGGTTTCAAATATTTTTGAGGATGACAACGCAGTTACAATAACATTACCTCGCTATGTTCAAAAGCTGAACAACTTCCTCATGATTCCTGAACTTCAACGATTTTATGTGAATGAGAACGAAACTCTCATTTCTATCAAAATGGAGCCGTACGGCCAGAGTGTCAATAAATTGACCTAATGAGACATATTTCTCCGAACAGTTTGATCAGTCGGAATGAGGCCCTAAATTGAGTGGCCTCCTCGATCACATTTATCTAACCTCATGTGTGATTTCTTTTTAAGGTAATAAAGTCAAGTCTAAGGTTTTCGACACTCGTCCAGCAACAATATCGTAGTACTAAAATGCCGATAGCATCAGAAACTCGAGCAATAACACCAGATGTGTTACAGCAAGACATTTCAGTGTGAGACTTGTGTGCAAAATGATGGACGCTACATAACAGGAGGTGTAGAGACGTGTAAGTGAATATTTCAGTGTGAGACTTTAGATCGTGTGCGAATTATGGTCAACACCTTTAAAGG